>CM037468.1:4206854-4256854 GCA_021014325.1 Plazaster borealis
TGTGAGAAATGCCACAACCACATCAGCATTTTATGAAATTATCACGATAGCGAGATAAACTCAAATCAAATCGAGTTATTCATTTCCACTGGCATAAACATAACGTTGATGCTCAGCATAATTATCGCTGTACATGGTTGACCTCCTGACATGGTTTTGGAAAGCACTTAAGTGGAACTGGTCAATCCCCTCTTGGAAATATCCACTTTGGAGGTATATGGTCTCGCTCTGGTTGTTTTCTGCTCTACCCGACGGAGAAATAAAACCATAGGTCAGAATATTTCACACCTTTTTTGTCCTCCTCAGTTCAATGATGCGGGCATCGTTTATCACGTTCTCGAGTCAAGATTCAGCGGGCGTGGTTATGAAGCTTACCAGTAGAAGGTAGGTGGTGACAAGGAACACAAGATCTTGGCTTTATTTTACCATTCTAATCTCGTTAATATTGAAGGTTTTAGTGGGTTTTTTTGTGTGTAACTGTTGCTATCAATTGAAATGTATTTTTTTTTCACTGAAATTGTTTCAGTTATTGTAAGAATCTTCCTTAATCAATATGTGCCATAGCTTTCTCTCCTTCAAGGCAGGGTATACGTTTGGTAATTGTCAAACACCAGTATCCTCACTTGGTGTATCCCAACATTATGCATAAAATAACAAACCTGTGAAAATTTGGGCTCAATTGATCATCGAATTTTCAAGAAAATAATGAATTATGAAAAACCACCCTCGTGCATAGAATTGTGTGCTTTCAGATGCCTTAGAAAGGTTTCATGCCTGAAGCTTTCTTCAAATTCAAATCTTTGGATGAAAATTTACTTCTTTCTAAAATTTTTCATTATTTCATTATTTCTAACATTGTTTTGTAATTTCAACAACTTTCCAGTGCTCTTAACCAAATAAGTTTTTATGGTCATACATTGGAGTAATAACCAAAGGTATAGACGATGTGACCTGTGACATCACATGTTTACAAAAGAGCCACCAAGCCTGGACTTCCTGCAGGCACGATTTGTACACAGCTCAATGGAAGAAAACATAAAAACCTACATTTTATGGAGATTGCACTGTCTAATTTTTTTCAACTTTTGATATGATAAAAGGGGGCACATTTTAAAACTTGTTCAGCTGTTACTTTTATAACTCTTGAATTTATGTGGAAATTATGACACAAAATGTAAACTTTCCCATATGACTAGTGCAGTATCTTGCCTGCCAGAATGGCCCAAGAATGTACAAGGTCACACTTATTGTAAACAAAGGTCACAAGGTCTATACTCTCCCTTTAATCTACTTCTCATTGTATACACTGCAATTGGTTATAAGACATCTGTATTACCTTGTTGTTTAAATGTTTGTTATTAGTTTTCCTTAAGTAATCATGCTTGTTTGTCTAGTACAATGCCCGTAGTCTTTGTCTCTTTGGTCGTCTGTCTTGTCCTAGGACTGATTTCTACAAGTTTCAACCATGTTTCAACTTACTAATAATCAGCCTCCATGCACACTCCCCTTTCTAAAATAATGTTTAAATTGACTTCTTTAAATGTTTTTTTTCACTTTGTTGTTGATTCGTTACATCCATTTCTCTTGTACGAGAGTATGGAAATAAAAGTTTTCTTGAATTAAATTAGTTATCTGCTATAAAAGTATGACTTCTCAGCGGTTTTGAAGTCTATACCTGCCGGAATAAAACGTAAATTCCCTTTCTTTATTGAAGCTTTCACAATGTCTAGTTTGTTATTATTTTACTTCTGTGTACCCTGCTCCCTTAAAATACACACGGATGGAATGATTTCACTCTGACCGTCGACCCGTGACGGTTCAACCCCTCTTTCATGACTGATTTCTCCCATCTGTGTAAACCCATACAGACGGCTGATGGAGACGGGCATCAGTAATTTACGTCAGCTTGGGACATCGGGAGGAACCTATCTACAGACAGGATTAGCTCTGGCCAATCAGCAGATCAGAGATACAGGTTGGCAAGTAGTTTACTCCCATGTTAACCCCTTTCAGATCTCCACTAAGTTCAATTTCTGGATGTTTATCCAAGTATACTCAAAGAAGGGTTTTTGTCATACAAGTGTTTACTTTCTTTGATGGGTCCAACCATTTGAAAACTCGCGAGGGAGTTGCACAGTCTGTTGGCACAAATTTTGTAAACAAGGTTGTATTTTTACTTGACTATCTTGACTGTTTAGATGACGGGACGGCAAGTGTCATTATAACACTCACCGATGGGAACCTGGATGATCGACTCAAAGCTGCTGAAGAGGTGAGTCACACAACTATCATTTTAAACCGATATTTATTTATTTATGTATTATTTATTAAAACATATTAATACACGATACATAAATCAGCTCCTGTACGACAGACTCGAATCGTGTCGTGACTGAGCGGTTAAGACCACCGGACTCGAGCTCTGATGTTTCTGACCAGCAGAGTGTGGGTTCGAGTCCCGGTCGATACTTTACCATAATTGCTTTGCCCTTTTGATGGGACATTAAGCCGTAGGTCCCGTGTACTAGGATTGGTAGTACACGTATAACAACCCAGAATACATTATCGTGGAAGAGTAGGGGTTAACCCTGGTGTTTCTGGTTCATTGCAAGCACCCTTGTTTACAGGTTTCCCTCAGGCTTGTGAGCTACAGGCTTTGAGGCATCCTTGACTTCATTACCAGAAATATATAATAATATTAATAATAATCGGTGGACGTTCAATCTATAATCGATTATTGAATTGTGTATGTAGTGAATCTTTGTTATAATGGTGTTGGTGTGGTTTTCTTTAGAGTGTTTAAACTGGACTCCCAGGTATGCGTTAAAAACAAAAGTAAAAACAGAAACACCACTTACCAAACTACATGTTCCTCCCTTAAAAACTCAGGCCGAAATATCCCGGTCACTTGGCGCCAAGGTCCTGGCGGTGAGAGTTGGTGACAGTAGCATCCGGGACCTTCAAAAGGTCGCTGACCCCCCAGCTAAGGAACACATCTTCAAAGGAGACACTTTCAATGATTTACAGGATATCATTATTCAGGTTAGGAAATTCCCACTCATGATCAGCAATTCTATAAAATCATGTGTTCTTTCCTTTTTAAACTTGACCCAGACTAGAGACTTTGGGATCCACAAAAAAAAAACCCAAAACGCCGTATTTTTGACCGTGTGAGGGCGTTTGTGGACCAATTTTTACGTGATGAAAAACAAGTAAACAAACGGGGTTTTAAGTTGTTGTTATTAATATGTTTATGTATTTCGTCATTGATGCAAGAAAACTACATACAGGCAATTAAAATAAGATGAAACTTTAATTGTGATACAAGACATTCCCTGAAGAAAGCGCCCTCATGCGGTCAAAAATAATATGGTCAATTAGGAGGTACTAATTTTGTACACGTTTTAAACTATGGCCCTTTTCGAAACCACGACTTGGACTTAGGCTTCGGCTCAGGCTCCGTCTGCTGGAATGAAGCCCCGTAAGGAAAGCACACGTCTTCTAAAATAACTGACGGAGCCTAAAGCTCAAGTCATTGACATACTTTCCTTTTTACAAAATTTCAAAGAAGTTTCTTTATAGCCTTAACCCTAACAACCCTAACCCTAACAACAACCCTAACCCTAACAACAACCCTAATTGTATTTACTTTGCATTGTTATATAGATTGTTAACACGTCGTGTATTGAAATTTTATCTGCATCACCCACATCAGTCTGTTCTGGGGGTGAGTATAATCAGCTGCTGGTGTCGATAATTGATCGAGGGCCTTCTATCAGTGGAATTTATTATTTAGCCTTTGTTGTCTTTACTTCTACGTTTCGAAAACAAGAATGTATGAAGAAAAATGTACCGTACCTTTTTCTAAATTTATTTGCAATCTGTATATATACTTGAGCGCTTTTAGGGGAGGAAAACCACGCCTCTCGCCAGCCCCCGTGCCCCCCCCCGGTGGTTGGAGAGGTGTCCCCTTATTAATTTCTCTATATATAGGCCTACTGTTGTTATTGCTGTTGCTGATTTTGTATGTTTGATCTTTTGATAATTTTTGTGTTGAGAAGTGTGGTTGTTTTTGTTTTGAAGTTGTTATTATTGTTAATATGATACAGGTTTTATGTTGTTACAAACGTTATAAATTATCATTATGTTATGTTTATCGACTGAGATTATTCAAGTTTAGGGTGTTCTGAACCGATTTTCTTTGTTAGATTTTTGTTGTGTATTGCTTGACCCAAGTTTTCCTCCAAAAATTAATTACACTGTGATTGCTTTTTCGTACTTTTAAAACTTCCGTTTGATTTTCTCTGTACATTTAGACGCCAGTAGGCCCACAGTCCGTTATGAGAATTTGATGATTTTTCAACTAAAGACTAAAAGTTTGTTCCGATAATTGAATTGCAGAGGCCTTTAACGTCAGCATTACCGGTAATGGTTTTACGAAGACAAGTGACATCAGTAAAGTCACTTGTAATTTCCGGCTGAATGACACTGACAATCAAGGTAAGTAACTCTTTACGTGATTTGTCAAATAAATAATAAATTAGTAAATAAATAACAATAGCTAAATAAATAAATAACACTAATAGTAATAGGTTTCGAAAATGGCCCTCTTGCAAATCATCTTCAACTATTTCCCAAATCATCTTCAACTATTTCCCAAATCATCTTCAACTATTTCCCAAATCATCTTCAACTATTTCCCAAATCATCTTCAACAATTTCCCAAATCATCTTCAACTATTTCCCAAATCATCTTCAACTGTTTCTCAAATCATCTTCAACTATTGTTTCCCTCTTGTTGTAGAGGTACAGCCGATCATCGTTGCCGCACAATACCTCCTGTGTCCTGCGCCGAAGATTCAGTCGTCGGGAAGGTAGGCGTTTGTCATCTGGGTCAGAAAAGTCCCGGAGAAGGGTGAGAAGTACCCGGTCCAGCACGACCCGTTCGGGGGGTGGGGGAGGGGGGGGGGTAAGCTTGACCGGTGTTTCGGGTCAAAGTGTCCCAGAGGCCAAGTCAAAACAAGATTGCTATCCTGCAGTCAGGCTGACCCAAAGAACGGATAAGGCTGATCCGGAAATGGGTCTTGCCTATATGGACCCTTCTGCGGACTTTTTAATCTGATGGTGTTTGTCTATCCTGTTAAAATAAAATTATTCTTATAAATGTCAAAAAGGATTTGAAACTTTTCTTGGTGAGTTTAAACAAATAATCTATGAATTGATGAAATCCCCCCATTTGATATGTTGGTGGTTCTTAAAAGAACCAGTGGCGTCGAAAAACTCGACGTTTCGATTGGTTTGCTCTGATGGTCTTCGGCATATTGTCAAGGAAGTTAGTTCTTGATTTTGTTGAATGTTTTATTCACAACAATACCATCCATTACTCTTTGTTTTTGGGTTTTGTTTTTGTTTTTTGGTAGCTTTGTGGTTCTACAGGTGTCGGTCAACGGTATATCCTTTATTTCGAGCAATGTGACCATTACGGCAACAAATTGTACAAAGGTACGTCACTTAATTACTAACAACTTAACGTTATAGCCAGAACCCAAATGAGAAATCTGAAGGGAAACTGTATCGTTTAAATTACGTAAAATAAATTGAAAATTCATCTGTTTCTAACAGATTGGTCTTTGATAACTTCCATATTGATCTTTTGTTAACCTTTAACAAAATTATTAAGCCCTTTTAAAATGTTATATTCCTTTTGCTGATAAATTTAACATTATGCGTTTGAGTCCCACATGAGGGTGCCTGTGGGTTTTCCCGCCACTAGACTCAGAAAACTGTTAGAATAAAGTGCTGTAACAAACATCGGTGTATTGTCCAAACCTACAACCATTTCCATTATTGGTTTCAGGTTGATTTATTCCACAGTAGGCTATTATAGCAAAGAAAGTAAATTAAAAAAGTTACATTTGTAAATGAATCTTAAGAGATGAAAATAAAGTAAGTTTTGATACTGTGGAAGGATTCATTAAGAAGCAAAGCTTGTAGACAATGGTCCCTATAATAATAGTCCATGGGCCGGGGGCTGAAATTTCACAAAGGCATTATCACAAATGCATTTCTCAACAAAATGTAACCTATAACCTATACCAAAAAATATCTCTTGGTGACTTACTTTATAATAATGTACAGCAGCATTTTGGCAAGGAGAAACCTTGTTGACAGGCCTGCTAAGTGTCAACACAATTCCATGAACTTTAACGAGTTTTAAAGAACAACTTTGTTGCGTGTATTTGATCTTTTAACAAAGCTGATTATTTGACTTTCTCTTTCGTTTAGGTCTGCCCAGATTTGCTTTTGTTTGTGGTTTTGAGTCGGGCAAGCTTCATTAGCTATTTTTTTTGTTTTACCAAGGAAAGCAAAACAAGAATCTTCTCGGTTTCAATGTATAATGTGTCTTTGCGTTTTGTATCAAATAGCCGGATGTAACTGGTGTGGTGGTGGGATTCTTGCTGGCGTTCCTGGTACTCGGTCTGTTGCTGCTGTGGTGGTTTTGGCAACTCCTTTGCTGTGTGGTGAGTTTCACTGGTTCGCATCTTCCGTGTCATTGGGGGTTTCATTCCCAAATTTAGCCTACGGAAGCTAAAAGTGGCTATCAACATTTCCTTTTTTCCGAGCTATCAGGTATCCTACAAGAAGCAAAACTTCGATAAATGAGATGTATGTTGGGTTTTGTTTGTGAGATATAATTCCAGAAATAGACGTCTTTCCGATTCGTTGCATCGGGAAAAAAATGGTACAGCAAATAGAAAGACGTTTCAAAAAAGTATTTACCTGTTTTGTGTAGTGTTTGTAATGAGTGGAAGATCACGAGAATGATTTCTATAATGACATGGCGTTGTTTATTAACGATGTCCCCTTTTCCCCCCTCAAGGTTATGAAAACGCCACCACCGGCCGTTGAGGAGCCCCAGTCCCCATCTGCAAAGAAATGGCCCGCGGTGAACGCGTCGGTGTACGGCGGAGGAGGCGTCGGTGGAATGAAACCAGTTACGGTCAGTTTACAATGTTTTAGTTTCTTTTCTCCTCTTCGGTTTCCCTCCACTATTCGGAAGCGTTAATGAGGCATTAAGAGAGAGGAAACAATAAAATCATATATGACTTGCGTCTCTTTATGACTTAGTGCAAGTCATAATTATGACGTGTATCTCATAATTATGACTTGGCACAAGTCATAATAGACTGTGCAAGTCTCGCGCGTATCGGAACGAGAAAACACGTCAAACGAAGAACTTTGTTTTTTTCTAAAAATCAAATCTTTGTTTTAAATTATATCTGATGACAAACTCTGAACAAAAAAATACTCATTACATGTTTATATAATCAGTTTTAGTTTTTATAATAAATACACAAATAATGTGTTAATTATTATTGAAACAAAATTAAAACTCTGGGACAAGGATGCTTATTTGATCTTAACTTTTCAGAAACCACTTACGTGAATTCGCGAAGGTCACACGGGCGTAAAATTAACGCTTGACACAGTTTTTAGAGGACGCTGACGCCTCAACAATCATAAACTGCTATGAAAAGGCTTCGCGTTGCAATTACAGCATCTGGCGATTATCATCACGCATCCAAAACAAGCGTTTACATAAGTTTTGTGATCGGAGGTGAGCACAAAATTCTTAGTTTTTTGCAGTAACCGGAAGCTGAGGTCAAGTTTAATTATCGGGTTTTCTTCGTTATATTGTTGAATTGATTTTACTTTCATATTTTTTATAACTAAGTATTACATTCCCAACAATATATTTATTTTTCATGGTCATAAACCACGTTAAACTAAAATAATTGATAAAACAAAATCTTGCCCACGTAAATCTCCATATGGTTGGGACCACAATGGTCCCGGAAGTTCAAATATGCGCGAGACTTGCACAGTCTATAGACTCTGCAAGTCTCGCGAGTATTCGAACATTGGGACCCGTTAAACCCTCTGAGCAGCCACGGGGAGCAGGCGGGAGGACCAGTTTCATATTTTTTTTAATAACTGCAAAATGTGTGGATCAATTCCGCTGATTTTGTTTTTGAATTACCTTTAAACACCCCTCTTTCATACACTGTAGTGATTTCTGGGTGAGTAAATTCAGAGGTTGACAAATCGTGTGGAAAAGCTGGGTCTCATTATAACGTGCACACGAAAATCCTATTGTTATGTACAAAAACTTAATCCTTTCGAGATGTACTATGTTTTGAAAATTAGTAGTGAACCAATGTGTAAATTTCCAGAATGCTTCAATCTTTAGTGTGTGGGTCCAGGGAACATCTATTTATCTGTTCAGACCATTATAACAAGAATTGTGCCCCAAACACAGTTATTTACCCGTGCCGCTCGTGCGCTCCCCGGGGATCCAGCATGTAAATTTTTCCCGTGGCTGCTCGGAGGGTTTTAGAGAGCAAGAGTTTGTTTCCTTCACGCGTTAACGTACTTAGGACTAAAGTGGTCCCAAAAATGTTCTAATACGCGCGAGACTTGCACGGTGACTTGTATTTCATAAATATAACTTTGTACCAGTCATAATGACTCATATACTTATGAAAATGAGATCTCATGAATATGACTTGTATGTGTCATAAGTACGACTCAATTGGCACAAGTCATAATTGTGACTTATGCTATCTCATTATAAGGTATGGTTTGATTAGTTGGTTGGCTGGTTGATTTATTGACTGTACCGTTCGATTTATTGTATTGGCAATTTGGTAGACTGTTTGACTGATTGTATTGTGTTGGTTGGTAGATTGATTGATTGATTACATTCGTTGGTATATTGATTGATTGCACGATTGGTTAAATACCTTGGTTGATTGCACTGATTGACTTTATCGCATGATTGGTTGAGTACATTGATTGGTTTTAGTGGTTGGTCGGTTGATTGAATAATTGATTAATTGATTGAGACATTGATTGATTTTAGTTGTTGGTCGTTTGATTGAATAATATTGATTGATACATTAGTTGATTTTAGTTGTTGGTCGTTTGATTGAATAATTGATTAATTGGTTAATTGGTTAATTGATTAATTAAGTGTAATAATTTATTGATTATTTGATTTGTTGTATTGATTAGTTCACTAATATTGCCATTTTATTTATTTCTCAGTATATAAACGGTATCAATAGTTATCCCGATTTGTTATTTGTTTTTATATATTTAGGTCCGCTGGGGTGACAAGGGGTGCACAGAAGCCGGGTCACATCTGGAGAAGGCGAAGAACGCAAAGGTCGTCCGAGAAGTCGACGAAGGCTCTGACGTCAGACACGGGAGTCCTGGATGTGTGGATAGCTTGAAGGTTATAAACGGATCCATTTATCGATTTATTATAGCCTATAAGTTCAGAAAAATTGATAGTCCATTTGTTAGTTGTATGTTAATATTCGCGTTACAAATTTGGTGTAATCATCTGCACGCAGGGTTGACATTTTGTTTTGTTGCATTGCTTCGTCCTTTCAAAAAAACAAAACTTCATCAAGTTCTCGATGTCATGACAAAATACATATTTGATATTTTCTTATATTATACTGAATGATATTAAAATCCAATTTTTGTTTTAATTATAAAATATATATACATATATATATAATAACGGATATGATTTTTCTTCTTTCCATGGTAACAGAAAGCCATCGGCGCTTGCTTTGCTCCCATACAATCTCTGTACGACCGAATTTCCGTGATGAGGCCTGCACCTGGACAAAAGGTACGTCATAAGTAATTGCATTTTTCGGTTTCTTAAAAGTCACTGGAAATCACAACGCACCAATGCACATTTAGGGAACATTGCGCCATTTTGTATGGGGCTGATGCCATGGTGGCGTGACGTATACGCGTTTGTCAGAGTTGTTGTATTGGGAGAGTTGCGACATAGAGGGACCAATTTTCTTTGGTCAAGTGGTTGCTGGACGCTATTTTCGGTCCAAATGCAGCACAACCCAATGGGCAGACTAGTCTGGCACCCTGCGTTCGCCCATGCGTTTTTGTGGACACAAAATGGCTTATAATGGCAAGTTGTCGCAGCTCTCTCAATGAACGGCTGCGCGTCTGCCTATGGCGTTTGCAACCAGTGCATGTACGTGCGTGAATGTAACGAGCATAGTTCATACATAGAGTAAGGACAGGTTCATGTGAAAGTTCAATTGGTTTTGTTATTGTTTTCACTCTTACATCGATGTGTCATTACTCGGTACTTACCGCCGATTGTAGACTATATTGCTCCTTATCCTCGATGTAATGGTTACACCAATTAAAGCATGGCGCCAAATTGATATTTAGGCGTAGCGCCAAGCAATTCTCCGAATGTGGTTGTAGCCGGTGCTATAGGCATGAAGGTAACCGAGTTTTTTTTTAAGGATTTGAAACTCTGCATGATGGAGTTACAATCTACGGCCTAGTAAGGTTTGCAGCATCACCGTGCTATGGATAAACTAAAATATCATTTCCGTTCGTATCTTTTTAGGGATGCTGCTGCCAGATGAAAAACGGTGCTGTTCGTATCTAACCAACAATGCCTCAAATTTTCGGATATTCAACAGGGTGAACATGATTCCACACTAAAGCTGCGTGGATTATGATTTTGTTTTATCCGTTTGTGTGTTTTTAACATAATTATTTATGCGAAATTGGAACTTACAGCATATACAGTGAAATCAAAAATAGTAGTTTTGGAAGAGAACATTTTCTTGTCATTGTTTAATTTTTATAAAAAACAAAAAAAATCAACAGCTTTACAGCTCATTACAACTACACAGATTGTTTTTGAATATACCGTATCATTGCAGCTAGCGTGCCTTTAAAACATTGCCGCTTTTAAGGAAACTCTAATAGTACAAACGTTTATTTTCTTTGGTATTTTATTTTCGCATGCTATTTTCGCAGTCAGGTAACTGTTTATTTCGGTTATCATCTACCCACCTCCAGCGGGTAAACTTTTCGGCTTGAGTCGCCTTACCAGTTATTTTATTGTTTACAAACAGAACATAAAATTGAATCATCCCTAGCTCTTCTGTGTGCTTGCTGCCTCTCTCTTTTCATTTCTTTTAACTTAACTGCTTCTGTTACACTGGTTTACCTGTTTATGTGTGTTGTGTTGTGTTGTCATTTACAGAATTGGTTTTTGCTAACAAAACAGTTAAGCACTTTATATAATCCACCGATCGGCCATCTGGGTCACGAGAAAATAGTGAAAAACCGAATACACATTTGCATGTGTTATACAATGCATGAATAAAACGCTCATGAGCGATAAACTCAATCGGAAATTAGTTTTATTTATTTCTCATCAAATATGGCATTTCAGACAGAAATATTTCT
The DNA here is from genome assembly GCA_021014325.1 of Plazaster borealis. Lineage (NCBI taxonomy): Eukaryota > Metazoa > Echinodermata > Asteroidea > Forcipulatida > Labidiasteridae > Plazaster > Plazaster borealis. The sequence continues at coordinate 4,218,171 of CM037468.1, forward strand.
AGGGATGTTTTCTACTATTATCATCATTAGACCGTGTAAGTTTTATGTAAATCTGTGATCTTAAAGAAAATGTTAATTACCAGTTCTGTAACGTTCCTTTAACTATTTTTGCGTTTTTACAAACAAAAACATTTGTTGAGCTTCAGTGACCTATGGTCCTAGTGTATTTTAGAGTTAACCCAGTACTTCGTCGTGGATTGTTTCGTGTTTTTATAATTATGCATTGTACATAAAATTACAATAATTATGTAATGAAAGGGAGGTCAGCCGCGGACACGAAAACATTGTAAAATGGGAAGGAGGTGGAGGTGGCAAAAACGCCAGGAAGAGGGTGCGCCCTCTTTTGTCCAAGGTTGATAATAAGTTTAGTGATAAAAAATATTTTTTTAAATTGTGTAAGTTATTGAGTGTTAATTGCTGAACTGGAAACGTTGTCAGGTGAAAGTAAGGAATTCATTTTTTACCCAACGGGATTCGCGTTTTGGAGGAAGTTGTGTTAATGTATGTGTTGTAGTTAGGAAATACAACATGTTGAATTTATAATTGCAGGCAATTGTAAAACATTTTTTCGTAAAACATATTGTACCTTTGAAGACAATGTATTGTTGTTAGGAAACTTTAATTTAAAAAGTTTGAACTTGTTAGACCCATTTAAGGTTTAGTACGTCACCACAACCCGATGACATAATCATTTCAGATACAGTAACAAGGCACTAAAATTCTAACTTTTAAACATAAATTGTTTATGCCTAGGCCTTTTGCTTAGCTTTGCCATTGTTTGCCTTTAAAAAAAAAGCCATTGAACGAACGAAAAATCCACATGATTTGTCCAAAATTACAGTAATTAATGTATTAAATTCGATATTCTTTGATAGGCGCCATTATAAGTCACTATTAACTTCGCCAGCCAGTAAATGGACAGACCCAACTGTAGTTGGGACTATGCCAGCAGTTGGGCCATGACCATTAATTATTTGGACTTTGCCAAAACAACAGTTGGGCCAATTGGGACCACCATGCCAAAATACTACTTGGGACAGCCCCAATTATAGTCGGAACAATATTGTCAAGTTGATTTAAACGTCACTGATTCGTCAATACTGCATTATCGGCCGATTTTTTTAATCGAATAATATATCATCAAAATATATTGATAAATTTTACATCATTCGCCTAATGGGTTATTGTTCGGTAAATTTCACATTACTTTCTTTCTAAGTAAACAGTCACTGTGATATAATAAATTGTAATAATAACAATTTGGAAGCCTAATGTTTTTGTTCGGCACAGCTTCCTCTGTTATTGTTGGCCCTAAGTGTTGGTATTTTATACTAAAATACACTAATGAAAACAACTAGTTAATTTGTATGCCTTCGACTTCCTTTTTGTGGCTTTATCGTGATCGTTAAATTGCACGTAATTGCTTAAAGGCACTGTACACGTTTGGTATTTACTCAAAATATATTAGCATAAAAACTGACTTGGTAACGAGCAACAGAGAGCTAATGATTGTATAAAACATTGTGAGAAACGACTCCATCTGAAGTAACGTAGTTTTTGAGAAAGAGGTAATTTCTCACTAAAAAAATAAAAGACTTCTTGCAAGAAGCCTTTTATTCCTATCTGAAAGCACACAAATTTGTACAACAAGGGTGTTTTTTCTTTCATCATTTTCTTGCAACTTCGATGACCAATTGAGCCCAAATTTTCACAGGCTTGTTATTTTATGCATATGTTGGGATACACCAAGTGAGAACACTGGTCTTTGACAATAAATTACCAAACGTGTTCAGTGCCTTTAAACAATATAAGTAACCTTGTTTTGCAGTGGCGTTTCCAGACATATTTTGAGTTGGGGGGGGGGGGAGGGGGTGGGGGCAAGACATAATTTAGACGGCTATTTAGTGTATCGAACCATTTTTATGTGCATTTATTCAATCTCATTATGGGGTGCAAAAGGGGCAAACGGTTCTGAGCAGGTTTCTGAGCTACCGCCCCCCCCCCCCGTTACGCCACTGGTTGTTCGTTCAATTAAAATATAAGTTGTTCTCCTTTCATTTTTTGGAAACCGCAAAAAAACAAATGAGTTCCGCAATCGGTAGCCAGGAACTTCGTCCCGATAATTATATTAGAGTGGCGCTGTGGGTTTTTAGCCAATGGTACTTCCTTGAACTTGATTTGAAGTCGGACAAACTTTGTTGACAAAAATGGCAGATGCAGCAGCTATTACGGGCGAGGGAAATTATTAATTATAGCAGTTATAGAAACAGGAACACAGAGCGAGTTTGTATTTATTTATTCATTTGGACTGCTCACTGACAGTTCTTATATATATATGTATATATAATGATTTTGGGTTGAACAAAGAAAAATTGACTAGAGTGGGATTTGAACCAACGACCTCCGGTTTATATATATATATATGATTTTGGGTTGAACAAAGAAAAATTGACTAGAGTGGGATTTGAACCAACGACCTCCGGTTTAACGTGCCGGCGCTCTACCAACTGAGCTATCTAGCCCTATGTTGGCGGTCTCCCTTTTTTGTCAATATCTTTGTTCGGGAGGTGCCAGTCAGAAAGCCATTCAACCGCAAACTGCCGTGTAGCCAGGGATCACACCCATACGATACAACCTGGGAAGCGGCAGCCGGGGATCACCTTAAGGGGATGCGACTTTTTTTTATATATCATATATCAAGTAATGGACCACAAGGGAAACTGACTGGGTAAATATTAAATGATTTTGGGTTGAACAAAGAAAAATTGACTAGAGTGGGATTTGAACCAACGACCTCCGGTTTAACGTGCCGGCGCTCTACCAATATATATATATACATAGAGAGTTTCTTTTTTGTTATTCTTTAAAAAGTTGCTTTGTGAATCCAGGCGTAAAAATATGTATGGCATCAAGCAAGTTATTGCAGCATTTCTTTCCCGGTTTTGTAAATTTGAAAATTGTTTCCCATTTTGAAGAAACTGTTGTTTTTATGCGAATCATGACTTTCGATCCCCAGCATGCAATATCTGATTTACTTCTTTCAAGCAACTTTGAAGGCTCAAGGAGATTTTGAAAAAATCCTGAAATCTCAAAAATGCCATAAAAAACGCCTGTTGGTTTTGCGTTTTTAGTAATACGGTATTTCAAAAATGCAATAAGTTAATCAAGCTGCTCCAATATTTCATTTCAATTGGTTTGAATGTTTCTCGATTGTAGAATTATTTACAAACATTTTTTTCAGTTAAAGTTCATTTCATTTTGTTTTTTTGAGTTTCCTCTGTCCGGTAATAATAGTATTTACATTGTTGTTGTTAAAATTACAGTCATTGTTTTAAACAACATTAAAATTCGTCTTATTTTAACTTCTATCTTTAAATTGCATAGTTGGATGACCAACATTCCAAAGTTGGTTCCATTAGTCGGAGAGATGTAATTTGTGCTACTACAATCTCAATCAATATTATTATGAATATTTAATTTAATTATTTAAAAAAAATTGTGTAATACCCATTGGTCCAAAATATACACCAAACCAGACAGACCTGGGCCCAACTTCATAGAGCTGCTTAAGCAGAAAATATTGCTTAAAAGTGTTTCTGCTAACCAAGAATAAGCAGGATAATGGTACTACAGTGTAATGATCCTATTTTAGCTGGTTACCTCATTTTTGTAAGCAACTTTAATGTGCTTGGCTACTTTTTTTTGCAAAATATTGCTCAAAAGTTTTTCTGCTAACCAAAAAAGAACAGGATAATGGTACTTATGATCCTATCTTAGCTGGTTACCTCATTCTTGTAAGCATAACTTTGTTGTGCTTAGATACTTTTTTTGCTTAAGCATCTCTATGAAATTGGCTCCTGATCTGACTTCAACCACATTAGTTTACCGTTATCTCATTTAAAGTTTGAAACATGGCCGTTAAATCACCACATAGTTTTCGGTGATAAAAACATTGTTATAATTTCCCTTCAATCTGAATAGCTATCTCATCAATCCTATCAGAGTATAATTTACATAAACTGATTTTCATCCCAAACCTGTATCTCATAAAGATAATTGATATTTCATCATTGTGCAGCCCAAACTTAAAAGTTTTTCCTTTTTTCGTTGAAACTGGTTTGTAACAAATGAGAAAAAATTAAAATTGCAAGCCATCTTTAGCCACTTTTTTTAAAATGTCATTATGACTTACTTCTTCGTAATAATATTGTTGTAATTATTGCCTTCATTCATGAAAATCTTTTTAAACATTCCCGTCAGGACAATTCTGACTCTACCTAATTAAACCGTTATCTCATTTGAAAACCTTTTTACCACTGATCAACCCAAGAAGCTTGCTTAATCAATGTTTCTTTTTGAAAATCGAAAAAAAAAATATGTAAAATGTGTTTATATTTCCTTCATTTTTAAAACTTCTTCACATCTTTCAATATGAAATTGATATCTTATTCTTAAGTTTAGGAAATTTTCCTTAAATCAGCCCAATGAATGTTTTTGTAATAAATAAATGAATATTTCCTTCGGTCTTGCACAACAAGCTACCTTACAAACCCGCCAGAATATTTTCTGACTACGTCCAAAACACACTGGTATCTCATTTAAATTGTACATAATTTTGCGGTTTATATGAATTACTTTTCCAAAGTTGTATTTCTTGGACTTGAAAGTGTCTAAAAGTCGGTCACAGTGAGATCATTCAGTGGAATCTCAACAAACTCTTCTCGATCGGTGAAGCGGCGTTTGTCCATCCACTGGTCCTGGGATGGCGGGGTACCAGGTGCCACCACCGAGGACGACTTGCGAGCTGTAGTATGGAGTGAGGCTTTTCTACCCGGCCTCCCGCCTTTGGGAGGTGAGGAGGTTTGAGGAGCAGCAGGAGTTGGTCGGTTGTTGTTCACCTTGAGATCAAAATAAGAAAAAAGCATGATTGAAAGTGTTGAAAGGATGTACAATCCCATGGGTCAGATGCAAGGTTTTAGCCGGAATTTGGTAATAAGGGTGTCCAAATTTGCTGGAAATTTAAAAACTGGGTGTCCAAATTGTTCACTTATACAATACATTTATATGTAAATGACAGATAAAACAGGGTGTCCAAATTTATAACAGGGTGTCCAAAAGACAACCAGACACCCCTCTGGCTAACACTATGATCAGATGCTACTCCTCCCCGACCAGCAAATAAGACTCTGGCTCCACCCACCCTTATTGCAAATTAAAATATTTAGATTCCACAGACATAAAAAACTTACAGATTTGTCCCAGAAAACAAAACCAAAACCAATTTAAAAAATAAAACTACTTTAGAGTACGCAAATTCTTGCTCCCATCAACAAATTCTTATTACCTTTGGAGGTGATAATTCCCTTTCGACACAAAACAGAGAGAGGTTGGGCCCAGCAGAGTCAGCCTGTGTGGTGGGAGAACAACGGAGAGAGAAATTGAAGCTGAAGCAATTATTTTTTTTTTTTAAAGTGGACACAAATTAACTGGAAATTATTGACAAATGAATTCCTTGAGCCGATGAACTAAAACCTTCTTGTGAGCACATATTGTCAAAATGATAAACATATGTTCTTCTTTCCTTTGTTCCTGTAATTTTAACATCCTACTTGTGGGTACAACCATGTGTAAAATCTCTTTTGGAGGAGTGTTGGCTCTGAAAAGAGCCGGTGTGGTATCGACGTTGCGAAAAGTATACTCTGCTATAATTTGTTACTCGAGTGACTTTGTTGAAACTATAGATCGTTGATATTTTTTACCTGATGGGTTAGACTGTCATGAGGTGAAGAACTAGGAGGTGACACAGCTCGCAGCGAAGTCTGGACGAAGTTGTTCATTCGAGGTGCCCGTGGGCCAGATATGGTGTAAGGCTAAATGAAACACAATTAAGACCAAAGATTAATAAAAAAACGCAATCCTACACTATGCTCACTGGCCTGCATGGCAAATTCACAACTCATAATAAAGTGACTTGGCGATAAAATACGCAGTTATTATATAGCGCTTGATACTCCTGATGGGTGTCTCAAAGTGCTCAGTATTTTTCCTACAAGGTATGTGGAGTTACGTGTTGAAGTATGAGACCTTTTCCTTTGCATAGCACCATGTAATGGTTTGGTGCTGTGGCGCAATATGCAGCCAATCAAACTGAGCACAGGGCGAACCCCTTCTCTTTACGATAAGTGCGCTGGGTTCTTTTACGTGCATTACACATCACACGGGACCTACAGTCTAATGTCCCATCCGAAGGACGAAGCATGTGGTTAAGTGTCTTGCTTAAGGACACAAGTGTCACGACTGGGATTCGAACCCACACTCTGCTGATCAGACCAGAGCTTGAGTTCGGTGTTCTTATCCCCTCGAACAAGTCGAAGGTTAACCCACATTTATACATCAGAATGTCTTATTTTCTCAAGATTCGCCACACTGAAGTGTTGGATACATATTGTTTAAAAGCTGTTGGGCTCCCAAGATTTTAAGAAAACTGAAAATAACTTACTGGTGGAATGTCGACTTTTGGTGGCTGAGTCGTCACGAAGATGTTTGTGAGAGATCGAGTCAGAGGCTCACCAATGTACGGGTTGTTGAATTCGGCCTCGTGGCTATCAGCGATGAGCATTGCCCCAATCTAACGAAGAATTAGATGAAGATACAAAATATTGAACAAAGGATGGTCACACACACATATATTTTTGCTGTCAACCAGGGACCTACTGTTCACCTCTATGATGGCTTACACCCCTATGTTCGGAAACACCTATGTTCCGACACCCCTATGTTCCGACTCCAGCTATGTTCCGACTCCAGCTATGTTCCGACACCAGCTATGTTTTAACATCCCTATGTTCCGACACCCCTATGTTCCGACACCAGCTATGTTCCGACACCCCTTTGTTCCGACACCCCTATGTTCCGACACCCCTATGTTCCGACACCCCTATGTTCCGACACCAGCTATGTTCCGACACCAGCTATGCTCCAACACCCCTATGTTCTGACACCAGCTATGTTCCGACACCAGCTATGCTCCAACATCCCTATGTTCCGACACCCCTATGTTCCGACTCCAGCTATGTTCCGACGCCAGCTATGTTTTAACATCCCTATGTTCCGACACCCCTATGTTCCGACACTAGCTATGTTCCGACACCAGCTATGCTCCAACATCCCAATGTTCCGACACCCCTATGTTCCAACAAACCTATGTTCTGACACCCCTTTGTTCTGACACCCCTTTGTTCCGACACCCCTATGTTCCGACACCCCTATGTTCCGACACCAGCTATGTTCCGACACCCCTATGTTCTGACACCAGCTATGTTCCGACACCAGCTATGTTCCGACACCAGCTATGCTCCAACATCCCTATGTTCCGACACCCCTATGTTCCGACACCAGCTATGTTCCGACACCAGCTATGCTCCAACATCCCAATGTTCCGACACCCCTATGTTCCAACAAACCTATGTTCCGACACCAGCTATGTTCCGACACCAGCTATGTTCCAACATCCCTATGTTCCGACACCAGCTATGTTCCGACACCAGCTATGTTCCGACACCCCTATGTTCCGACACCAGCTATGTTCCGACACCAGCTATGCTCCAACATCCCTATGTTCCGACACCCCTATGTTCCAACAAACCTATGTTCCAGCACCCCTGTACGTGCTCCGACACCCCTATGCTCTGACACCCTTATGTTCTGACATTTCTACAAATGTGTGTTCCTAATCCCAACCTTCACCCTTACCCTAGCGTGTACATCACTAGGGGCAATCAGAACATATGGGTGTCGGAAAATAGACCAATCACATGTTCTTAATTTTTATATCAAGCGAGGACCTTTACACGTTGCTGTTTACAAAAAGAGTGACCTTATTTTTTAAGCATTCCAGAGCATTTCCTGGCAGGCAATATTATGCATGGGTCATTTTTAGAAATTTTACATTTTGTATCATAACTCCCACATACAATCAAGAATTGTGAAAATAACAGCTGAACCAGTTTTCAGATTGTGTCTCCTTTCTTCATACCAAAAACAGTTGATAAAAATTGAACCGTGTAATTTTCATAAGATGTAAGATTATAATGCTTTCTAATCCATTGATCTGGGCACAATTCCATAGAGCTGTTTGAGAAGAAAATAGTGGTTAACAATTGACTGCTAAGCAGAAATGGGCAGGATACCAGTCACAAAATGTACATGTGACATGGTAGTTTGGCTGGTAACCTTATTCTGGTAAGCATAATTTTGTTGTGTGGCGATATAAGTACACTCAATTTCTCTCTCTTGTCTTATGCCTAAGATTCGGTTCGTCTTCTTACCTGATTAGTCTTGATATGGTACGGGAAGTACTCGTTGGTTCGATCAGGCCGAGTTAGAACTAGGAAGACCATGTGTCCAAGGAATACGGCCGACCAGTAGATGCCGTTAACGATCTTAGCCCTGTTAGGAGGATGGAAAGATAGATGATGTTAACAATCTTAGTCCTGTTAGGAGGATGGAAAGATGCTGTTAACAATCTTAGTCTGTTAGGAGCAGGGTTTTCCCCAAGCACAAACTTGCAGATCGGGCCAACAAAGTGGCGATGCAGGGCTTTGGCTATGTGTGATCAGTGATCAGTGATAGCCACAGCCAGACTTAAATGTAGATTTGTGCCCATGCAGACTCACCTCTTATAAGTGGGCATGAATTCATTGGCCACGCCAATCATGATGGGTTCGGCGACGAACCAGACCGCAAAGAAGAGCATAAACGGCACGTAGAATTTGAACTTTGTCACAAAATGCTTGATGGTGAAGAAGACGCAGTAGTAAAGCCACACCACACCTAGATATAACAAAGACTACGATTACCTGGCAGCCATGTTTGGGTTTTATACAACACAAGTCTATGGTAGTCAAATTGAGGCCTTTGTCTTGAAATGACTGGTGGCTTTTTGTGTTTGTATTCTGAGATGCCTTTCAATCTCTGTGATTCCTGGTTCAAATCCCACCTCAGACCAGAGCCTTGCATTTGGATTTGGTTTTCATTCCGCAACTGAGTTATTACAAAGGTTGTTCCCCTTTGAGGTTTTCCTCCCACATCTAAAACTAAACTTTTCGTCATCTCAGTCCTTTCACAGGTACATATTTCTTCAGGCCCAAGTCGCTTTAGGATTTCTTGGTTTCATTATCAGAAGGATAAACTTGAAAATATCAGTAAGATTTGAAGCTTTGGATGGTGTTGATAGGGAGAATTAAAGTTGTCTACGACAGACACCCATGTAATAATCTCTTCTTGAAAGAAAGTGATGGTTCTGAGAAGAACCAGAGATGAAATGAGTCTCGACACCTCAACAGTGCACTCAGTTCATCTTTTGGAGGACATACAATTTAACATAAGAGATTTGCGGCGACACCATGTAGACAGATCTCTTTTGAGTGATTTGTGGTTCTGAGACGAACTGATGGACTCAGCGTTTCCGACAATATACTCTGTCCGTCCTCAGGAGACGAAACCGATGAACTCAACGGTTTGGACAGTATATGTGATGTGATCAAGCTAAATGAGTTGTTTGTCGGAAATATTAGTATGGAGAAACGAGCCAAAACAGTCCAACAGGGGTGAAATTTAAAAAAATATTTTTTTGTAAATTTAAATGCCAAAACAGGTCTTGTTTTATATTGGCAACTTCCTTCCTGATAAATAACATCAAAAAGGAGTTAAAACTAGCTTTGAAAGAAAATGTGCTGATGTAGTTTCATTAAACAACTCAACTTTAAACCCCCTTTTCTCAGTTTCATTCTCTCGCATCTCTTGGTGTTTCTACTTTCACAACTTTTGAACCAAACATAGTATCAACATGGGGTTTTAACACTGTTAAATCATAGATTATGCTCTTTTCAAGTGTACAACAAAATGAAAAATTACCTGGGCCGACAAACGACTCATTTTGCTTGATCGCATCACATATTCTGTCTTTCCTCAGGAGACGAACCGATGGACTCAACAGTTTGGACAGTATACTCTGTCCGTGGTCAGGAGACGAACCGATGGACTCAACATTTCGGACAGATATTCTGTTCGTCATCAGGAGACAGACAGAGTATAGCCTTCTGTTCAAAACAGCTCTTTGGTTCTTCCCAGAACCACCAATCACTCAAAAGGGATCTAACTACATGATGTCATTGCAAATTTCTTCCGCTATTATCTTTCCACCATGCAATCCTTCAAGTCTTATTTGACATATTACTTGTTTCCACAAATTCCGATACAAACTTAAGGAGCTTTTCACTTACCAATGCAGCGCAGTACAATCAGAATCAAGGCAGCCGGGCTGTCATAGATAAACATGACATCTCTAGGGTCAAAGTTTGACTGGGCGTAGACATAAAGGAAGATGAACGCTCCTGCATAGAGGCATGTGAAGATGGCCAGCTTGATGCTGCCGGAGGTGCTTATACGTGCTCTACAGTAGGAGGATAAAAAGAAATCAATAAATAAGAAAGTCTCGTAGAACATAAAGGGATACAACTTTTCCATTCCTTCGCTTAACAATTTCTGAAATTGTTCTAAAAGTTTTTAACTCTACAGTGGTCTGCTGGCCAAACGCTAGTTAAAAAAACTGAGGGAAAAGTCAAAATTCTCTACAAGTGGTCCGGCTGGCTAGTTCAGTGTTGAAAAGCATCCCTATTTAAAAATATGAAATGGACTAGTAAAAATGCTGGTTGGATTAGTGAAATGACAGGCTGACTGGTCCAACTGGCTAGTCATTAAAATAATGCAAGGCAAACCCTGTTTATTTGGTTTATTTGATTACACACCCAAAAGCACAATATTAGCGCCAATAACAGGATGAATAGGAAACACGAAGAAATGCTCAGCTTTACTTGTGGGAGGAAAACCCCAATGGGGAAAAGAAAAAACCACGCAATCAGGTAGGGACTGACAACCCAATCCACATAAAAGGCTTGTCGGTCTGAGGTGGGATTTGAACTAGGGTCTACAGAGGTGAAAGCCAGGGAAAGAAACCACTGAGCAAACATGATCCCCAGTTGAGTATTAATTATAAGGGACAATTTCTTTTAGAGGTTATGATTCTCCTCTTGGGAGGTGTATTCAATGTATTCAATGAGGATGGATTTTTAGTCGACAAAATGACTGAACTTTAGGCTGGATTCCCTTCCTGGTCTCGATTTGGTGCTTCATTTACTGGGGCTCAAAATGCAGACTGAGAACAATTCTTGGGTGGGTGTCACACCCCATCCCCCCACCACACCCCCCCCCCCATCCCCCACACACACCCCTTAAAGCCACATACCTAGTGATTGTGTATCCTTTACCCACCAGCATCAGCATCAGAACAAACAGAACATCACCGAAAGATGACAATATATGTCCTGAAAAGACACACACACAGAAAAATCATCTCAAGATTTAAATTGTTTCAAATTTCAAGAGTTTTAATAAAACATATAGCAAGGATTCATATTAGGGGTCATCTATGGCCCCCCCCCCCTTTTTCTCAACCCCTCTCCAGTAGTGGATCAGGGCTATAGACAAAGCATGACCAATTGCAAGCGCACGATTCAGTTGAAGACTTTCATTACTAAACTGCACAATGTACAATAATGATACAAACACTAGGTACGCAACTGCAGTTTATAAAAAAAAGGTAGTAAAGACTGCCCAGGTGATGAACTCTGAACAACACTTGTGGCCTCCAAGTCCATGTGCCTATAGATGACAATATATGTCCTGAAAAGACACACACACAGAAAAATCATCTCAAGATTTAAATTGTTTCAAATTTCAAGAGTTTTAATAAAACATATAGCAAGGATTCATATTAGGGGTCATCTATGGCCCCCCCCCCTTTTTCTCAACCCCTCTCCAGTAGTGGATCAGGGCTATAGACAAAGCATGACCAATTGCAAGCGCACGATTCAGTTGAAGACTTTCATTACTAAACTGCACAATGTACAATAATGATACAAACACTAGGTACGCAACTGCAGTTTATAAAAAAAAGGTAGTAAAGACTGCCCAGGTGATGAACTCTGAACAACACTTGTGGCCTCCAAGTCCATGTGCCTATACTACCAAGCCCCCTGGCAGAATGGCTCTCTAGGTCTTCCCCTTTTTCCCTCCTGCAGGCCTGATACTTCACGGAGGCAATTGCCTCCGTTGCCCCTAGTCATTGCCTTGGTGCCCCTTGAAATGTTCTAGTAGCAATTTACAATCTCCTCATATAGGTGCCCTTTACCAAGGAGAAAATGCTTCTGTACTCTTGACCTCTCAAAAACGAAGCATCGGGGTCGAGGCCTGTCCCTGTAATTTTAACTCTTTCATTTAAACGTTAGAAGTGTTTTATATTTTTTACCTGTGCCCTTTGCGATAAACACTCTTACCTGTGGTCTTCAGTCCAGGCATTTCAACGCCGTCCTCAGCGAAGCACGCCAAGGCGATGGTGATGAACATGAGTGCAGTGAGCTGCAAGCAGACAGACGCGAAGAAGAGCTGATAGGTAGAGTGCAACAGTCTCTTCTTGGCCAGCTGGACTGCAATCAAGACAGTTTTTGTTTTATACGAGGATCTTTAAAGTCAATTTTCCTATGAAAGACAATCGCAATTAAAGGGATTTCTGCAAAAGTAGACTACCAGTAAGCTTCTCACCAAGTAAGTTTTTATGGTAATTAATCTTTGGAGTATTTACCAATCTACAACCATCCTTTAAAGGAACCATGGTTCATTATATTTTTTCTCAGTTGTTACAATACCGTTATATCATTATAGCGCCCTCAATCATGTTAGTCACATGTTTATGTATGTTTGTGGCAGTCGCCATCTTGGATGCATGAATGACATAGGTCATAGAATAAACCAAATAGTTGAGTTCCAGTAAATCATTCTCTTTGGAAGTGATTTCATTAAGCAGCACAAAGCAAAACATAACATCAGTGAATTTTAAATCTTCTTTGAAAGAAAGATTCTTTGATTTAAAAAAAATAAAAAAAATAAAAAAGTTCTTACATCTATAATAAACTCCTGTCAAAGCCATGAGGAAGTAGAGAATGGCAAAGGTGATACTGGTCTGCAAGGTGTCTGTGATAATGGAAGAGGGAAGGTGTTATGTTCAGGGTGTGGTAAGATACAGCGGAGCCAGGGGTGGATCCAGGGGGTGGAGTCAGAGAGTCATGTGCTGAGTTGAAGGGGGGGGGTGAGAATTACTTTGATTTTTGGCGGGGCCCATTTTCATAGAACTGCTTTAATCACCAAATTATGCTTAATGGAATAAAGTTACCAGCCAAAATAGCATACCACATGTACCATCTGTGACTGGTATGCTGCTTATTTGTGCTTGGCCCTGGTCCCATTCCCTGATGAGTCAACAGTGAGATCAATCTGCATCCCAGTTTTCCTTCAAACTTTTTGTTGCTCTTCTTTTTTGAAAGAGAGAGGACATTGTCTACATTGTCTGCTAGTCAAAGACTGGATTCGAACCCAGTATTCTTCAAAATAACTTTATTTTAGGCAATGTTATTTTCCAAGGGTGAATGGTACCTCTTAGATTTCAAATTTTTAACAACAAAACTCAACAAGTTATTCTGTAACCATCAAATCAAGCAATATAAGTCAAGAGATTTGTTTTATAACTGAAATAACAGAATTTTACAAGGATAATCCAGGCCTGGAATTTTTTCTTTGACAGAGCAAGACATTTTCATGTAACAAAGGGCACTTCCACTGGAAATTCTTTAACTCTTTGGGAAACTTTTGAAGGGGCACCAAGGCCAAGACCAGGGCAACAGAGGCCAATGAAGGCTGTGGGCTCCGCGGCATCCTTGTAGTTCAAGGCCTGTTAATCTGGTTTGTAGAGAGTAGCCAATCTCAAAACAATATAGACAGAAAATTTGAAAAATATCAACAAAAAAATGGATTTCTGTAAAAATCATATCGAGATGTTAAGACTCACATCGCTCGTCTGCAGAGAAGTGTTTATTGATCGCACTGTCTCCGTTGGTCATATTCAGTTTGTATTGCATGTAGATGCCTTGTCTAGGACTGATGCCATTACAGTTGGCGATGTTGATGAACCACCAACGGGCCCGGGGTGCCACAAAGTGGCGAGTCCCAGTACAAACCAGCATCTGGCACAAACCAAAGAAGATGTTAGGTTTTGGTTTTTACTGTACAACTCCTGTTGAATCAAGACCCATAAACTAAGAAAAATTTCCTCAGCCACAGAGAGTGGTACTGAATCCCAGCTTACCACAGAGTGCGATGTCTGCCCATACACTCATATAAATTTTAAAATCGAACTGTCAAACAGGGGTGTATAGTGGGCCACAAAGCCCCGCCCCTCCCCCACCCCCATTAACCCTGCTCACTCTCATCAGTGAAAATGGGGATGTGGCCCTTCATTCCAAGTCTCTGTTCATGGCTTTCTGCAACTCTATGTTCAAACATAGTCTACATGTCTTGTATTTTCCATGGACTTAAAATGTTGTGGAGACCCCCCCCCCCAGTAGTGCTTGAGTGTTCAGTGGGATGGGCCAGTAGAGGCTATGAGTGCTGATCACCCATGTTTACCTGAAAGATTGGGGTTGGGGGTGGGGGTTTGCTTTGGTGAGTGTTTTTAGAGACAGAAGCTGAGCTAAGCAACAGTAACTCACCTCCCGGCCATCCTCAGTCTTGTTTTTGCAGTTGCGATCGCCACTCAGAGTCGTCACGGCGTTGTAATTTGACGGAATCTGCTCAATCTTCTCAACGCAAGTCTAGACCCCCCAAAAAAAGACCCACAGTCAATATTGGATGATTCCTGACATAAGTCACACCTTGTCACATAGTAGTGCTCACAGGGTGAAGTTAAAAAAAGTTAAAAGATGGCCAGACTTTAAAAACACTTCTGATTTTTTGCTTTTGACATAAAAGAACACCTTTTGGTCAAGTTTATCTGAATTAATTTGAAGAAGACATTTTGATAACTTACAAGTTTGTCTTCGTTGGCTCGGACATACGGCCACTGCGATTCAGCGTCGTTGAAAAACAGAACTTGGTAACAACAATCCTCCTGTACAAAATGTTTAGAATTATGTTTTACCGATAACATTTCAAAAACAGTTCAATCAGCTTTTTAATTTTTTTTTAAATATGTTTTTGTATTGCTCACTTCATTAAATTAACCCTTTCTGATATTGTATCAGCTTTTTCTAAAGTAAGTAATACTGTTCCTTGAAGGTTTTTATTTTATTTTATATATTTGTCCTTTTTTTCTTTTTCTTTTTTCTCCATGTTAATCCTTCACTTGAACTAAACTGAATCTGAAAAGAAAAATAACCTTTTCTTTTTTGTGGTACCACAAGATTCAAACATTTGAATACTAAAATAAAGCAGAATTTGTTGCCACTTACAGCAAGATACTTGTACTCGTACCACAGTTGGCCAAGTTCATTTGGTTCGAACACAAAGCGCTCCAGGAATTCCATATCCTACAAAACAAAACAAAATATAAGAACAAAAAAGTGGTTTTCTCACTTGTGTCGTAGCTGATTTTGATAAAGACAATGAAAACATTATAATTTATTTGAGTGGCCTAATTGCTGAGTTGGCCCTTGACAAAATATAGTACTTGTAACCTATCAAATAATAATAATATTTACATAGTTTCAATTTGAAAGTTCGCTGATTAAAAAGTTCACAACTGTATTTCAGTACGGTAGGTAGGTGATGGAATTGTTCCCTTTGATACAAAGCATGGACTTTGGTACACAGTCAGAGTATGTCATGAGAAAGATATTTGGCTACAGGGCCACTGCAGAGTTGTGCTTTGAAACTCAAATTGGTAGTGAAACAAGCAATGGCTGCCAATTTTTAAAATTTTAAAATTGATTGTTATTCTATCTTTATGTTTCAAATCTGAGTGCCCAAACCTGGGATTGCCCTATGTTGCCAACAATCAACACCCTTTCTCAATCAGGCAATGTCAATGAGTATGCCCTCTGCTCTGGGATGTGCCAAATTCCATGCTTGTGCAATGTAAGTTTTATCATCAAAGGCACAATTCCTCCAAATATTTCCCCTATTTGTAAACAACTACTTAACAAAACAGAAGTCATGGTACTGGTAGTCAGTACCAATTCTCTAGAATTGTGTCAAACTACATTGTTGATGTATTATATGTTGTAACACTAACACAGTACACTACAGCAAACACGTCTTACTTACTCAGTCAGACTGTCGAAAAGAAGTTTCTAGATAGTCCACTCAACATCAAAATAAAATGACAAATAAATAAACCAACAGCAAACATATCGCCATTATCATTAATGGTTTGGTCAAGTTGCTTTGCCTTTATGTAAACTCAGGGAAACCGCGGAAAACATTCAAAAGCTATCAGCGCGCGTATCAAAAAGAGACTCGGGTGGAGAGCAAAATTACACGGCAGGCCGGGAGGACGAGCCGCGCCCGCTCGGAATAGCTGCACTCACCTTGCTTGTGTCAACCACTCCCTCGACGTACTTGCCGTCGATTGCTGATGACAATGTTAACATCAGCACAAAAGCTGTCATCAAAACAGCAACACCGGTCATCTCTGACGGTGTTAAGATTTATCCAAAAATTTCAAAGAAATTGCAACAGAATTTCGAGAAATCACAAGAATTATGTCAGAACTTTGCAAAAAATACATGAGATCCGAACGTCCCAAAAGCAAGTTTGTTTCTGTTAACTATGCAAATTACCAAGAAACTTTGACATTAATATTCATGAAGTGCGCCCTCTGTCGACAAGATAATTGTTTCACTACCAAACGTCATAATAATATTCGACCAACCCTCTGTTCACGTCGGAAATGACTTTTGCGTGGTTTCTATGTATGGTTTCTATGTTATTTAATCGTGAAACAAACAAAAGAAAATGATCATTCCATGAAACAAACAAAACAAAATGATCATTGTGACGTAACTAGCGCGCTGTGCATCTATGTACTTTTTAAATAAATACAACTTTTGAGAGCTTTTTTTAGCGCCAATGTGGCAGCACTGAGGAGATTTTTGTGCCCCCCCGGAGATTCTGTCCCCAATACGGCAATTTGTGTAGACATTTCGTTTGCTAGTGTCCTCTTTTGAATCATCTTCCTTCAGCATAAATTTTAAGATATTTTAAGCCAACCCTCCCTCTCCCAATAAAAATGGAAAAACAAATTGATGTTGCATTGTATCAATCATAAATGCAAGCAAATCCTCAGAAATGGGTAAAAAATTGAAGAAGAAAATAGGTTATGGCACATTAAGTACAGATACAAATGAACACAGCTCAACAATTTTTGTTTTAATTAAATAATTTAATTATTATTTATATTCATTTAATCACATAAGCATAGAAGCCAAAGGAAATGTTACTAAGTTATACAATATTAGAATTACACACAATGTTGTCAAGCATAACATTATGGAAAATAAATCTCAGCATTTGAAGATGCATCCAGTCAAACTTCATCCCTGTAAATAAATTTCTGATTGATAATTCAACCAAACGCCTACAAGAAAAATACCAGCAATAGCACTCCACACTCAAAGCTAAAATTAAAAGCTACTGTACCCAGATCTCAGACAAAACATGTCCAATTTCACTAACATAAGCGCGCGTACACGTCAAAGTTTTATTTTTACTTGCGTGTACCGACAATACTAATAGGTGCAGTTTAGCGCGTAGATGATGCGGTGTTAGTGGTGGAATGTTTGTCCGACAGCCCGGTATTTTGAGCAAAAGTGACGTCACTAGTGCAGAGTGCTATTGCATAATTGAAGTTGCACCTCATTTACAACTCACTTTATATAATATTTACAATTTTCTATTAACTTTTAAAAACACAAGAAGGCGACTTTTGTTTTAATAAACTTAGCTATACACTGAACGGTACAATAATTTCCCACATGAATCCCCATATTTGACCCAACTCACATCATCATCACAATATATCTTGGTTGCGCCATTTTTGGAGTCAATGTCCATGTGTGTTATACAGTAGTTGGAATTTTAGGCGATGTGGCGTTTACACGCTTACCTGGGCCCAATTTCATAAAGCTGTTAAGCAGATAATACCAGTTGACAAATTGCCTTGCTAAGCAAAAAATGAGCGGGGCACCGGTCACAACAAAGCAAACTTTATGGAATTTTGGCTGGTAACCAGTTTCTGTTAAGCAAGATTTTTTTGTGCTTAGCAAGTTTTTATGCTTACAGGCTTTATGAAATTGGGCCCTGTTGACTCCCAAAATGGTGAGCGTGGCACACAGTCACCACGTATGACGTTTAAGGGGTCAAATAAATGTCATAATCATGTAGTCTTGCAATGTTCTACAAATTGTTTTCCATGTTCTTCTTTTTTTGCAGTCATGATTTGTTTATTTCTGTGCACATGCATCTCTATACATTATTCACAGTATGTCCATTGAACAGACTGGCAACTTTGATATTGCAAAGAACAGAGGAGGACACTGCCTGGAATACAAAACTTTACAGTGTTTTTAAGGTTTTATTTGTGGCTCTGGAATTAAGGGAAGAGAGGAAATCAGCTGAACGACTGAGCAGTTTTATGCCTGGCATGCAGAGCTGCCAACATTTCCATCTTGCGATCAGGGAGATTTCATGCAACAATCAGGGAGATATTTAGAATAACATTTACCATAATAGGAACAAAAGTTACTATAATCAGGAAGACTTTCAAAACTTGTTCATCAGAACATGGAAATATTGGTTTTATTTTCAGGGAACTTTCTGCAGAATCAGGGAGAGTTGGCAGCTCTGGGCATGTAGATCGCACCATGCCAGCTCATCATCCAACCTCCAATGAATGTGAGTACTCTGTGCCTTTAACCAAGAACAATATCCAAACATGAGACCCCCCTCCCCCAACCCCCTTTCCAAATTAATGGCTGTTAACTTATGTTTTCCGTCTTGTGATGTGATCGTAGATGACAACTTGGGTGTACTGTGGGCAGGTCAGGGGTGTACGGGTCGAATTATCGCCAGGTGAGGCTGCCTGTTGTGGTGACGAGAAGAAAGAAGGAGGAACAAATTAGCAAAAAGCTGACAATTGTTTACAAAGTGCATACAGAGCTTCATTTGAACTAGCAGAATCCAATAACGTCAGATCAAGTTAAGATGCGGTGAACCCTTACAAAATAAACCATAATTTGTTAGAAGTTTTCTTTGTCTGCCAGGTTTCAGGTATATTTATTCCACAGTATTAAACCAAAGAAAGTAAATCCAAAAAAGTTACAAATGTAAATGAAATTATAGAGATGAGAATGAAGTAAATGTGATACTGCGGAGGGATTCATTAAGAAGCAAAGCTTGTAGACAATGGTCCCTATAATAATAGTCCATGAGCAAGGGCTGACATTTCACAAAGGCAACACCACAAAGGCATTTTTCAACAAAATGTAACCTATACCAACAAATACCTCTTTATGACTTGATTTGAAAAAGTACAGCAGCATTTGTGCAAGGAGAGACCTTGTTGACAGGCAGCCATACTTGCCAAGTGACAATACAACGGCTGTTTGAGTAAATGCACAACTCATTTTTCACTCTCCGTGCAAATACATGGGCTTAAAAAATGTTTCTATCTAAACGGCAGTTGGCATGTGTACATTTTTCCTCTGGTGACGTCATACGGAAGGGGCTAAGAGGTTTCTATGTATAACCATGGAGAAAGGACCATGGAAGGAGTTCGAACCTCCCGGGTAGTAACAATAGAGATCAATGGGCCTCACGAACCCTCTGTGTAGGTTGTGCAACGCCGCATTTTACACTGGTAAACTACAGCTCATTTGGGACCTGCATTGAAGAATGCTGTGTCATATTTTCTGACGTCTTTTCGCTGCAAGATATTCCACAATATGGAGTAGATATTTCACGTCAAATAAGACTTCATCGCATGCGCAGTCGAGTAAAGTTCAGCCTGGTTCATAACGACGCACGCAATCACGAAGATTTTAATGACAGCTATCTGTCAATGTTTTGTTTTTGAAAAAATCAACCAAAGTTCAGGAAATTTACACAAAAATCTTCAAAATTCACAGGAGAATTATGACTTTTGTTAAAATTTACATAAATACAATTTTCATTGATTTTCTGGGTCGAAAAATTGTGCATCTTGCAGGGAGTGAGTTTGTCTTTTTGACCATGTTAGTCGATGATGTGGCCAACTGTAGCCAACTCCAAACCACGAATCCAAACATTTTAAGACTGTACATATTCTTTTCCTAACACGCTTTCATTCAGCAGAACTAGTTTGGGGTTCTGCGCACGCCGCTTACCAAAAATACACTGTGCCGCTGCGCTATAGACAATTGCTGGCCGCAAAGTGGATGTTTGTGTCAGCGGTCACAACATGATTAGCATATGACTGCAAGGTATTTGCGGCGGTGATCAAGTTTCCTCTGAAGTAAGGACGTTCAAACTCCTTCCATGGTCCTTTCTCTATGGTATAACATAGGAGGCTTTAAATTGCTTTTCTCAGAATGTGACTTAAATTTTCTTTATGCAGTGGCCACTCTTTCTGGTCGACAGTCTATTTTAAAATTGACTTCTCTGGGGCAAAACTCTTGGTGTTGCACTGAATTGTGAATCCCCCAAATAGCTTACTGTTAACCTACCTTTGGATCGACGTTTAAAATCTTGCGATCTCTCTTGTTCTTGAAGAGTAGCCCCGAGGCATTCTCAGCGATCACCTGGTAGTTTGGAGTCGGATTGGAGGTTGAGGTTTGGGTCTCCCAGTTGTAGAAACTATTCCACACACAAAAATATATAAATAAATAAATAGTTGAATGAATATAAATAATCATTTTGCTACAGAAAAAGGTTTCCATGTTTACCACATGTATTGGAAATTTACCAAACGTACTGCATTGGTAGTTCGTCCATCAAAAAAGCAAACCAATTTCAACATCAAATTTTCTTATAAAGGAATCCAGCACCAGACAAATCTGCTTAGCAAATCTATCTCTATGCATTGAGCCTGCCAGAAACAACATAAACTACATAGGTAATCAGTTTCTGCTAAAAACAAGTTTTTGTTTTAAAGTGGCCCCATTTAATAGTCAGTCACTTCCTTCAACATCAACGATCCTTCTACTTTACCCCCTTACCTGAGATCTGAGGGTCTGGGTAGGAGTCTTTTTCGGCCAGAGAAATACGGCTCAAAATCTTCGGTCTTCAGTCTGTGAGCGTAGTCGATGTAGCCAGAGATCTCTTGGCCTCGGGCATTCTTGTCTCGGATGAAGATAATGGAAGTCATCTTGCCACTCCGGTTTGCCTCTTCACGCTGGGCAAGTGCCTTAAGGAATGGGTTCTTTAGCGCTTTGCCTGAGCTGGCGAGGGCTCTGATACAAACAACGAAGAAGAAAAACAAGAATTCATTAAAAAAACTCAGTCCACCAAAGACGTTCATTCCCCTATTTATAGATCTATCAATAGAATACAGTTAGTTTTACATCATTCCATTTTTTGAATCCAGCAATTTTCATAACTTCAGCAGAAAATACCTTTGGAGTTGTTAACTTACCCCTTTTCCCCAAACAACAAAATATACAAACACATCAAAATCAAACAATTACCAGATTTGGGACTTTACCGTTAGAAATATTTTCGTTTGAAGTGGGTTTTTTTTAATCCTTTTTATTTTTGTTGCCGTTGGTACTCACTTTTGTTGGCTTCTCTTTGAGAGCCTGCTTGCCTCAGCCGCCTGTTTCCGGGCTTCAAACTCCTCTCTCTTTAGCACCTCACCGCTTCCACGGTAACCAAGTTCCACCAGCTGCCTCGCAAGTTCTTCATCCTAAAAAAAAAGGAATTTTCATTGTATAAATTTAACTGAATACTTTATAGGCCCTACTTATTTTATAGGTCAATCATTCTTAGTTTTTGAAGAAAAAAAATAATTCTTGATTTTTATGGTCTACTCTTACTCTTCTTAATCATTCTTATTCTTACTTCAACAAAATTATTATTTCCAAAATGAAAATGTTATAGGCCTAATTAAAGTTATATTATAAAATAATAGAAGAAAATATGTTTCACATTCACAATCACAATAATAATAATAATAAACACACTGTTCTTGTTCACTACATTACATTGTTCATTTATTTAAGTTCAGAGTTTGGTTCTGATAAAGACGTGTAGGCCTATGACATGATTGATAATTGAATGACAACCGTTCACAACCATGGAGCTATCTCCATGTTCACAACAAACATCCCGATTCCATCAAACTTCAAATCAAAACGAACCCCCAAATCGTCCGCTTACCTCGAGGTATAGCAAGTCTAAAGACGTAATTTGTGAGTCCAGAAATTCCTCATAGGTGTTGAATTCAGTAACAATATTGTCACTGCCAGAAGTAACTTCTTCCTCCATCGAGAAAATGGTAGATTTATCAATCAAAAATTGCAAGTTGCAGACTGCGTGTACGTCCGTGTACAAATTTTTCTCAGCTGAACAACCCTCACAAATGACCTATGACCTTATTGCCCTTAGCAACCGTAAGCCGGTTTTGTTGTCTGTTTTCTGACTCAATAGTATTCCTCTACATAGTGATAAAGGATAGTTTATCAGACTAAATAAAACAGCATGCTGACAACGCAGACGGACGCCCTCTACGGCTTGAAGACTTTATACGACGAGATAAACCAGCTGAGGAAAAGTCTTTGAGTTTCTGGTCCAAGAAATGAAGGAATATTCGCTTTTTTGAAGAAGAACGTAAGTAATGAATATATGACTTTGATAAAATTAAGAGTTGGCTAGGTATTCAAATTCGTGATTTAGTGTGGTACTTTCTTATGTGGCATTTTGACAGCGTTTTTTTTTTGGTTGTTGAGGCCGTGTTGTGTTGTTTATAATTGATTGGGGTGGGTTGCCGTCTGTCTGTGTGTGGATGGGTCGGGCAGGCTGTCAGCAGGCAGGCGGGTCTGAGGGTACGTAGGGGTTCGGTGTGAGTAAATAAAATGGGGTGGATGGCAAGCCGCAAGGGAAGGGAGTAGGAATAATTTTCAGATTTACTTTGTTATTCTTTTAAAAAAACATTGTGTGAATTTAGTTTCAGATTAAAGTTTGTAACATTGTTTAAAAAATGTTCATTTGTTATCATTGTTCTCCAATATTTTGTTTCTTAATAAATCTTACGCCTAATTATTTTATTTCTGAATCCATACATTTTTCTGATCATGACATTGAGTGTTGTAAATGAATTGACATTTGTATTTAAAAAAAAACATTGCTGTGTTTAATTGTTTCATGCTGATTGTTTACGCAAAATAGTAATTAAATTAGTACCCATGTAATGGAATTTTAAAATGATCTATTTATCTGTTTTATTTACTTATTTACCTCAAGTCTATCCAAACCGACTATGGGATTAAGCATAGGTGATGGGTGTGAGAGTCATTTAAAAACAAGTAATGTAGTCCCAGTTTTTCCTGGTACATTCACCCTGAACATTCCATTGCTGTTAGTGAGTGTATCTTACAAAAAAAACCACCCAAACTATTGGTATTTTTAGAAATCACAAGGTCATTTAAAGTTAAAGGAAAGGTTTACGTTCATGACAGGGACAGACAGGATGGACAAGAAAATTAACTTAGAAAACATCTTTTTACCTATATTTGTTCGATTTACACCTTTACCATGATTGTTAGACCAGGTCAAAATAGAGACATTCCTCTGCATAAGAAGGAAATCAATGTTGTGTTCATAACGGAATTGTAAATATTGTTACAAAAATCTATCCCTGGTTATATGAACGTTACATCCTGATTTTGTACACCCTTAATTTCTTAATTAATCAGAGGATTGTTGTAATTTTGGCTGGTAGTTGTCTATAAGGTTCTGTTGCGTTGTAAACAGATGGGTGAATCAATTCGTTTTAGTGTTTTCTACCAATTTCTAAAAAATTTCTTTCTCTGACATTATGAACGCTATAATCTCCAAGATGATCACCAGTAATTTCTTAAACATAGTGAGGATGTTTTCAGAGCAATCCTCTTAATAGTCTTATGATTTTGAATTACACATTAAAAAAGACATGACAAACAAAATACTTAACTTATATTTTTATTATGTCGTGTTGCCTCAAATGTCATACCTTTGTTAAACCATTAATGTGTGTGGACTTCATTTATTTTCATTTCTCATAATAGTTGATGAATTAATTTATTGTTCTCCTTTTTTTCAGGGGGATTCTGGTTGTATATTGTCAATAGTCCCCCCTTTAGCTGTGTTGTGTTTTGCTTTTAAGTTTTTATCATCCATTACTTTGTTTCTCTTTTGCAGATGGAATTCCAAAATTGAATTTCTGAAGGTCCACCTTTTATTCTTTCAAATACATCTGAAATTTGTTCATCAAGAAAACACAAGAGACCAACAATACTCCATAAGGTGGCTGTTACATCATGACCATGGCCAGTGGAAAGCTTGTGCTGCCCTTTGATAGTAGCCAGAAGACGAAGTCCAGGTACCAGACCCTTGCATCCGTCGGTAGCGACGAGCCGGAAGGGGAGGAGGCCAAGGAGTATGCTGCCTTCTTGAGGTAAAGAGTCTTAGTCCCAGAGGTCTTAATACTGATAAGTGTACTGTTCAGGCAAATCTCGGGCACCAGTCCATTTCAGACACTAGCCTCCATTGGACTGTATAGACCCCTTGCATATGACGTCACACTCTCAAAAAGGAGGCAGACCATTGGACGATAGCTGTTCTTTGTGCGTAAAAACTGCGCGTGACCTCATCGTACCTGTAGCTTTTCCCGGTATGCAAGAGGGACCTATTGATTTCTATAGCCCCCTTTCACAACGCGGAACGCACCTCCGAACATTGCGAGTCATTTTGGGTGTCAACTCTCTTTTGTGCATGTTTGTATACGATTTTGACACCCAAAAAGGCGGACAGGAGAGGTGCGTGTGAGTGCGCAGCACGTTGTGCAAGGGGTCTATTGCCCCCCCCCCACCCGAAAAAACCAAGCAACCAGCTACAATATGGCTGCCTACAGCCCCTTCAGTGTTTCCATCACCTCACTACTTTCATTTGCCAATTCATTCGTTTTTTTTTCCGATACCTGAATTTCATGAAATGTAACTTGATCTTTTCACAGAGAGCAAGAGAGAAAATGCGGACCCGACGGCTTCCTGGATTCAAGCAAGTACACACACTCCTTCCAGGTCAGAGGTAAAGTCCTAGAGGCCAAGAGCAACAAACCCAAGAAGATTGAAGATGAAGAACAGCCCAAACAAGCGCAGGTTGGTCATTTATTTAGACAATCATTTAGACAATAATCTGCCAGCTGTTAAAATTATACCAAAGAGGGGCTTCAAAGTCAAACTCTGTTTTGTGATGCACTCATTTTTCAATAGATTATAGAGTCCTCATGAAAGTCGGAGAAAAATTACAAGTCTCTAACGTCGCGTTAAAACGGTGTAAAACGTCATTTTATCTGATACTCTTTCATAGTGAAATTTGAACGTGACGTTATTGTACATCAAAACCAATGGGTCTGTATAATACAAAGAGGGGATTTTTTGAGCCAGTCAAAGGGTCAATGCAATGCTGTTTTGATTGAATACCATCAAAAGTCCGGAATGAACTACAAATTCTCTGTACAAAAATGTACAGACCATATATTTTAAATGTGACATTATCAAACATTTTCTAAACTTGCACTTTATTATACAATGTTTTTTAATAGTAAATTTTCATCAGGGATAACAAATATTCTCCGTGCTTTACCCATACACTGATGTCTAAAGGCATATTACTTGGGTTGGATTTGAACCCTCAAACTTTGCCATGGTACGTTGTTTGGATCATCAATATCCTGAAACTTTCTGTGTTTATGTTCCCTGTATGCGGTTGGCAGTTATCATAACTATTTGTTTGTATATATTCTTTTATAACAAAGGGCTCAGCCCAAGTAGGGGAAACCCACATTCCCAGGTAGGCTCCACAGATACCACTCATGCAAAACCTGGGGTCGATTTCACAAAGTGCTAAGATTCATCTTAAGATGAGTTGTCAGTATTACCATAGTGATTTTTATTGTGACATCACACTTTGCTTAGCAATTAAGATTGATTTGCACTTAAGATCAATCTTAACTCTTTGTGAAATCAAGCCCTGGTCCCAGAACTCAAGGTTCAAGTCAAGTAGGCTTTGATCCTTAATCTAACTAGCATTTTTAGAAAATTTCGCCTAAATGATTAAACAGTTCTTCTTTGAATTTTCTTGCAGATTGGTTTGTTCGGGACTCAAGCCGGTGGCAATGGCAAGAAATTGGAATCGAGGAGATCCAAAATTGACACCGTGGTCGACCTCTTGAACAGAGTAGAAAAAGACAAGGATGACTATGAGAAAAGAATGAAAGTTATCGAGGTAAATAATAAAATAAAAATCATTGAGGTTTGCCTGCAAACAAGGACTTTTCGTTTTACCAATGTTTTGTCACTTCAGGCAGTTGAGCGCTGAACTGTTTACGTAGTTCTTGTCCCACCCTCCCCCTTTGTGCGACAAATGATCTGTCTTGGCATTTGACCCGATTCACCTGACGTCATCAAGACAATAATTCTTAGTTGAGGCAGCTTAGTTGGGCCATATGGTTCGTCAAGGCGGCTTGGCGGCAGCCGTTGTGGATGGTATGCCACAGGGATGCCATCTTTTCTTGGGCCGACCAAAGATGCGCTGGATGGACAACGTCCGAGAATGGCCAGGTTGTGATACTACCGAATTCAGCAGCACTGGAAAGACGAGCTGTGGTGGGAACGGTACCAGTGATTCCAACGGGGTACAATTTGAGGAGGAGACCACAGGCTAATGCCAATGTCTACTAGAGAGATAGAAAGCCATTTTTGGGGGGCAGTTTTCCTGGGTGTTACAGTGAAGAGAGCATTTAAGGCAATGCGCGCCTTTGCATTGTTTTAGTTCTTGTTTTATTTCTGCTCCCCTCGCCCTTTTTCTTGTAGCACTTACCCCAGGTGGGCCATTCATGACATTGTGATAGGCAATCCTCTTCAAATGTTTTAAACAACTTATCATCCCATTGAAGACTTAACACCCCCAATAACAGAGCTGCCAACTCTCCCTGATTTTGCAGAAAAAGTCCCTGAAAATAAACCAATCGTTCCATGTTCAGATGAACAAATTTGATTATGGAAACGTTTTTCCCTATTATATTGAATGTAATTCTAAATTATCTCCCTGATTTTTGGATAAACTCTCCCTGATTGCAAGATGCAAATGTTGGCAGCTCTGCAACAATAAGTGCATTCATCACAGTTTGATTAACATCAGTGAAAACTGTTTGTTCGTAGGATCACATGTGGCAGCACAAACAGGAAGAGCGAGAGCTGAAGAGGTCAGAGGGCGATATCATTAAGAGTCAACACATGCTACGAAGAACCATGAAGGACTTTGAACTTGGTGAGAATTCAGACTTGGTCTCTTGTTGAAGGGACAAAGAAATGGTTCTGTCCAAATTTGCCACAAACTTCCTTATGAAAATACAATGAACCATTTTGTAAGGTTTGCGGTAACTCTCTCTATGAGTTGTGGTGGTTCTGAAAAGAA
This sequence comes from Plazaster borealis, assembly GCA_021014325.1. Lineage (NCBI taxonomy): Eukaryota > Metazoa > Echinodermata > Asteroidea > Forcipulatida > Labidiasteridae > Plazaster > Plazaster borealis. Next base: position 4,245,768 of record CM037468.1, read on the forward strand.
CCGGTGGTTGTAGCAACTCGACGCTGCCATCAGTAAATTCCGATCGCCTTTAATAGTAATAATAGTGGCTTCTTATATAGCGCTCAAATCCGTCGTTCAGTGACGCTCATGGCGCTCCAACATTCAGTATTTTTTTCCTGCAAGGTATATGGAGCTCCTCGTTTTTGAAGTATGAGACCTTTTTCCTTTACATAGCACAATGTAATGGTTTACAAGGTGCTGTGGCGCAATATGCAGCCAATCAAATCAGGAACACCGGGGTGGGTTCTTTTCTGTGCATTAAACAAAGCGCGGGACCTACGGCTCTATGTCCCATCCGAAGGACGCAGCAATACTGATTAAGTGTCTTGCTTATGGACACAAGTGCCACGACCGAGACTCAAAACTACACTCTGCTGAACAGAAACACCAGTGTTGAGTATGGTGTTCTTATCCACGACACGCCATAACACGACACCAAGGTGGAAACTGGACACAGATCGCGGCAGGTCGTAAAAGTATTGTGAGGAATGCTCTATGATATGAAGAGGCGGGAAAGCTGGAAGTTGGAACAGAATCCTGGGTGGATTAGGATTTTAGGTCAATGGTGTGGGAAGGCAGGAAAGCTGGAACTGGATCCTAGTGGAGGTGGGTGGGGAGTATGTGAGCACACTGATCAAAACATCTGTGCCCAATTTCATAGAGCTGCTTAAGCAGAAAATATTGCTTAAAAGTTTTCTGCTAAGCAGAAATGAGCAGGATACCAGTCAAAAATTGTACACGTAACATGGTAGCTTGGCTGGTAATCATATTCTGGTAAGCATATTTTTTTGTACTTAGCTACTTTTTGTACTTGAGCAGCTCTATAAAATTGGGACCACGTCGTTACACCAACGGTTCTTTTCAGAACCACCTCAGCTTACCAGAGAGATATCATGTACATGGTGTTACTGCAAACCTTACTGACTATATCCCCACCATTTCTCCAAAATTTCAAATTCTATAATCGTCTTCTTTTTGTTCAATGTCTTTTCAGCCATAAGTCGGAAGAAGCAAGCCGAAGCCAGGAAGATCCTGGAGAGCAAGCAGAAGGAATTCTTGATCACAACTGAACACATCCACAAAAAGGAAAATGTATGTATTCTTATGTTTGCTATGAAGGAGGGGGTGGGGGTGGGGGTAAAACTTGAGAGATGTCAAGTAATCATTGTTTTAAATACAATTTTAAAGGGTACATGTTTTATGAAAAACCTATTCATATGTTTGTTTTGTTGTTTTAAGTTTTTTTATTTTTATTTTTTTACCTGCAGGTGACAAAAGAAAGGATCGAGAAGTCCATCAACAAAGACCAACAGATCAAAGATGAAGATAGAAAGGCTTTTCTCTCAATGTAAGTGTACCCTGTATATACACAATACCAATTACAGTTGGCAGTGAAAGAAGGGGAACCAGACTATTTTATTTCCATCCAGCCTCAGTGTGGGTTCATTGGTTTGAATGGGAGAAAAACAAGATGGCTTTTACAGTAAGCACAAACATTTGCTTACCGGTAATCAGCTTTATAAAATTGGGCTCTGAAGTTATAAAAACAATAATAATAATAATAACCAGTTTTTATATAGCACTTTTCACTCCCGAAGGGCGTCTCAAAGCGCTTCCAACATTATTACCCCTGGTCACTGGGCCATTTACATTTAATTAATTCCTTAAATCATCTCAGCTCCCTGGGGAGTATACAGCCTGTGCAACAAATATGCGCTACTAAGCTAAATCAATCACAAGAACCATCTCTGCCCTCACAGGTACCCATTTACCCTGGGTGGAGAGAAGCAATTATAGTTAAGTGTCTTGCTCAGGGACACAAGTGTCATGACCGGGACTCGAACCCACACTCTGCTGAATAGAAACACCAGAGCTTGAGTTCGGTGCTCTTATCCGCTCGGCCAAGTAGACACCCTAAATGAAATTGACAGTTCGGGAGTTGACAGAACAAATTTGTAACTGTTCCGTTTTGTTGAATTATTTTGCCACAAAGTGGAGACATGGAAAGGAAGTACCGGGCCAAGATGAGCGAGATCGAGCTGAGGCGGTCCGAGGTGCAGAAACTGAGCGAGGAGTTTACGGACCGCATGAAGGCCAAAGAGGAAGAGACCTTCAAGCTGAACAAGGAGCTAGCCGATATCGCTCTGACCATCAACATGGAGGCGCAGAAGCAGCGTAAGATGGAGGTAGACACCAAGAAGTAAGTAACTTCCGACTTTCAAGGATAATCTCACCTTTTAAAAACAACTCCAGGTCTTTCTCCACTCCATTTGTTGAGAATTCATCTAAACTGCTGTGAGAACTTTATTTTTTTGAAAAAATTTCTACGGAGCTCTTGAAGTGCCATCTGACATGTTGAAATCCTGAGTTAAATTTACTGCAGGAAGATGGCATCATGAACGTAAGATGACGACATCCGGTTATCTTGGGATGACGACACCCTGAAGTTTGATGTCGTCTTCCCGATATATTTTATCTTAGGATGTCGACATCCCGAGATAAAATATGTCGGGTTTTCATCATCCTGAATGTAGGATGTCGACTTCCATGTTGAGATGATAACATTCTGAAAATGTCAAGAACCCAAGATTGGGAAAACAACATCCTACTTTCAAGATGTCATCATCCCGAGATAAATCATATCAGGATGTCTTCATATTACGTTTATGATGTCATCATCCTGCAGTAAATTATCTCAGGACCTCAACAAGTTGGATGGCACTTCCAGAGCTCTGTAAATTTCACAACAATCTAAGATATTTAGTCTATTTAGTCTTTAATCTTTGAGAAATCTAATCTGATCCAATAATCTGTGCCCCTTAATCCATATCTACCTGATTGGTCACAGTTGCATAATCTTTTTTCCTGCCTCAGCCCATGTAGTGCTCATTGCTTCATTTCAATAAACATTTGGTATTTACTGCGTTGCAAACGAACATGCTCTCAACAAACTGTACTGGTGGAAAGAGTACATAATTCTCTTAATTATGGGATATGTATTTTGCCATGTTCATCGTCTCATATCACTGAATTAAAGTATAGCAAAAAAATTATCGTTCATCTACGGGTTTGACCGTAAGTAGGCATTTTATAGCATTTCTGTGTTCCATAGGAAATCCTGTAAGTTAGACAGATATGGGTTTATTGCATTAACAAACCACAACCACACCTGCCCTCGAATTGTTCACAAAAAAAGCTGCCATGTTTAAAACTTCAATTACAACATGTCAACACGCCGCTGCCTGTTTGAAAGCTATGTTGTGCATTTTGTGTGAGGCAAGGTGTGTGGCTGACGATCCAAGGGCCAAGAGGCACAAGTCCATCCCATACACCGTTACCTTGAGGCAGTTTCTACAGTAGATCGGGGCTCAATAAATTGGTTTATTAGATTATATTGAGATTATATTGAAGCTCTGTTATGTATTTTGTTCTTGCGACTGTTTTTATGAAATGCTTGAATGAAATGTTTTTGGTTTTGGGCTACAGGGATGGCAGAGGAGACTCCAAGGAAAAGATCAAAACAGACAATGAGCTGGAGGCACTATATGACGCCAAACTGAGGTAACATCAGGGATTTATATCTGCATCATACATAACATTTTTCTGTACCAATGCAACCCTGACAATGACTAGAGAAGACTAGTTGAAATGTTGAGAAGAACAATACAGTTCTTATTAGAACCATACCTGGTTCCCCTGAAGAACCACATCTGATAATGGTTCCTGTAAAAAACACAGTTCCTGTAGTTGAAACCCACTGTTTGTTTCAATCCTACTATGTAGTCGTAGATATATACCATAAAACTAACCTGTGAAAATTTAATTTCAAAAAGTCGTAGCGTTTTAGAAATAGCCGAAAATCTGGAGCGATTGTGTCCACGCAGGAAGAATAATCTGCAATTGGAATACACAATCTGAGAAACGTTACTCTCAGTAACGCTTCTCAGATTCAAATTTTTTGAGATAAAAAGTGATATCTTTTTCCATAACCACAGTACTTCGAAGTGAAAAGTTTCTCAAAATGCATTATACTATCCAAACCTGCTGTACTTTTTACCAAGTAAGTTTTTATTGCCATTAATTTTCAGAGTCATTACCAAACATAAACAGACCCTTTAAAGAAACTTATCTGATAATGGCTCCTTAAAAACGACATAGAAATCACAGAATAAAATTGACTCAACCAAGTCTCTTGCCTATTCTGAATGACAGAATGTTACTCACGCTGCCTATTTTATCATCCGTCACAGGAAGAACTTGAACAAGTCTGGTCAATTTGAGATTAACAGACGACGACTGAGTCTAGACTTGGTCCAGTCCAACGTCAACATGTTAGAAAAAAATAGAGACGGTAAGTTCATGAAGGTGGGAGAGATACAAACCTGGCTCCATTAGAAGACAAATTTGATAAGCACAGAAAAGTATTGCTTAGAAGAAACAGGTTACCAGCCAGAATACCATGCAATGTTTATCATTTGTGACTGATTCCCTGCAAAGTCTTGCTTAGCAGACGATCTAAACCACTTTACGTCGATTGATTTGTATACATGCAAAATCTTTGTGGGTAGAAGTACGGTTGGCGTTTATAAACACCCGGAACAACTTTAGAGCGTCGTCTTTTAGGTGCAGTCAGTTCACCGGCTGACATGTTTAGAATCCCCCGGGACAATCCAATTTTCATTTTCATATTCATTTTAAGGATTCCCAGTAAAGGGAACTTAATCACTGCACTGGCCAAGAACCCAATGGAGAGAAGACAAGGAAGGAACTTTCAGTTTTAGATGTGGGAGGAAAAACCTTAGAGAGTTATTTTAGAGAAAACCCAGGCAATCAGGTAGGGACTGGAAACCCTATCCACACAGTAATGCCGGCGGGATTCGCATTGCGGTCCGAGAGGTGGAAGGCGAGGAAAGATACCACTACGCCAACCCTAACGCCTTTTGGTAAAAGGATCCATTGGTGCTACGCTTTGTTTCCCCCATACAAAGAAGGACTAAGGGTACATAAATTCTCAAATAAAAACAAGCTCAATACATTGCCACTTTTGCTTCTGGCAATCGTTAGTATACTGTCAACACTTACTGACGATGTTTATTTGTTTAATTGATGTCGTTTAGGCGGCCGCCAGCTACTAGACACCAGAAATCGTCTTCAAGACAACCACGTTACCCAGCGGAAACTACAGGAGGCAGCGCTCAACGCCAAGCTGGACCTTACCAACAAGAAGATAGAACAGAAACTCCAGGTAGGTCATCTTATGACCCCCATGTCAAAGGTCAAATAGCTAATCAGTATGTGTTTATGATTATGTAGCGAATTTCATTTATAGTAATCTCACATACTTCTTTAGTGATAATAATGGACAGTGATAATTAGTGATAATTTGTGATAATCTTGTACAGCGCTCAAATTTGTCGTAAAAAATTTGTCGTAAAAAATTTGTCGTAAAGTCCTTCGGCTCTGTCCTTTATCGCACCGCCACGACCCTGCCGGCTTTAATAGGCCGTTTAAGACCTCGTCGCCACTCTTTCATTCCCTTAATAATAGTAATAATAATTTAATATAATGTTAATTTTGCATCAGGATAAAGAATATCATTTTGTTTTTTACCCTTACACCTATGCGTATTAAGCACTGTATACTCAGTACTTTCCCGAGTTCTGTGAACAAATCCACTGGTGAATCACTCGGGTGGGATTCAAACCCACGACCTTTGCATTGCTACAGCAGATGTCTTACCACTACACCATTGAGCTAGCCCGATGGCTAGAGGCAGTTCGAATCCTAGGTTTTAGCTGCGAGTACCGCAATTAATAATAGATGTTAATTTTGCTTAATAATAATGTTGATTTTTGTAGAGTCACGAATCCAGAAAAAATCGCCGGCTCCAACACATCACGGCACTGAAGAAGAAGGAGCATGAGAAGGAGCTAATGGACTGGGAGGATCGCTTCAGCAAGAGGCAGTATGACTCCACACGGCGGGGGTACGAAGATACGCTCAAACATGCAAAGGTAAAGAGAACTGACACAGAACATTTACAAACAGACAGAAACATGTAAAAACAATTTTTCAAATATTGGATGCATATGAGTGCATTGTTGCAGAATATAATGACGAGGTGAAATCTGTACTATTCCATTTTACAAGGCGAAGCTGAGAGAAACTGGAAAGACTGGTTTCACCAAGTGATCATATTATTCTTAATGAATGAAATGCATTCAATATTTGTTTTATAACACACACACATAGATCCTTGTCATTTGAATCTCTACCCTCGCAGCTACTCATTGACTCCTGGGTGACGTGAAGCAATTATAAAAGAAATTATTGCTGAAGGACCACACACTCCAATGACTCATCCACCAGTCCGGTGCTCTAGAGAATTTGCCCAGGACACACCACTCTTGAAGCCGGTTCATACTTCACGCGAAAGCGAAGCAAATTTTCTTGCGTCACCGTTGGGGAAAAATGACGCGTACCAATTATTGCCTCACCGAAATTCGCATGAAGTATGAACCAGGTTTTACCCAGAAAAACAGAAGTCGGTATTTCTTTTTCTATTTTTGAAGTGACTCAAAAAACCAAATCCATTTTGTTTTTCCATTTTACAGAGAACCGTAACAAAACAGGAAGAGATCGAGCACGACCTGTCCACTAGGGTCAGGACCAGCGAGTACGCCCGCAAACAGAAAGAGCAGCAGTGCAAGAGATTGCAGCAGCAACTCGCTGAGATGAAACGGAAGAACGCCCAACGGATCAAGGAACAGATGATCGAGAGCTCACAACGGGAGAAAGAGCTGGAGCAGAAGATTCTACGAGAGCAATCAGAATTATTCAAGGTGGGTTTTAATAGTCGCCAGTGAATGAATATTCCTGCTGTTTTAGTCTGATTTTCGTTTGTTTTGCCCTCAGAAAAAATCAGCAAAGTTGTTTTTAAATAGCCTGAAGAAATGTCTGTAGAAGCCTATATCATTATGTACATGTAGGTCAGCCCTTGTATCAATAAAAGTGTCCTACTTTTTGCTGAGGGTCAGATATATTGCCTGCCAACTTTTCATATTATCGTTATGAAATCTCTAAAAAAGAAAGACGTTTTGTAAGATTGTTTTCTTTCTTTTTCTTGATAGACCCATGTGAATCGTGAGGAAGGATACGTTACGTTACAACAGCATCGCATGATGATGAAGGAGGACAGGATTATCCTAGATGGAACGGCTAAGGTGAGATATTTTTGTCTTGGTCCATCACGTCTCTATTTAACCCTTGAGAGACTGGTCATTTTCTGTCGTCATTTCGTGGCAAGTCGTGGCCGAGCGGTCTAGTTCACCGGACCCAAGCTCTGGTGTTGTCAGCAGCTGAGTGTGGGTTCGAATCCCAGTCATGACACTTGTGCCCTTGAGCAAGGCACTTGACCATAATTGCTTCGTAAAAAGTTGGGAAGGTAGTGCATTCTGCTCTACCAGCCAGGCTCCTAGTGGATGATACCCATGCCTACATCCTTACGGACTGTGAAGGGGGTAACCCTGTTTCAGCCCCAGGAGTAGGTGGCAACGTGCCTCTGGTGGCAGTTGATTTGGGTTGATAGCCCAAATCAATTTAGTGTAGCCCTTACCTTGAAGTGGTGCCGGCCTTGTGATGTGAGGCGATATCATAAAAAAATATTTAAAAAAAATTCCACAGACCTTACTGTGGCGTGTCGTGGCCGGGCGGTTTTGTGCATCAGACTCAAGTTCTGGTCACTGAGTCATCAGGGTTTGGGTTCGAATCCCGGTCATGACACTTGTGTCCTTGAGCAAGACACTTAACTATAATTGCTTCTCATCACCCAGGGGTAAATGGGTACCTGTGAGGGCAGAGATGGTTCTTGTGATTGATTTAGCTTGATGTGCTACATACTTGGCAGCACAGGGCTGTATACTCCCCAGGAGCTGAGATGGTTTAAGGAATGAAATAAATGGCCCAGTGACCAGGTGTAATAATGTTAGAAGCGCAATGATCATTCTTTGGAATTGTAGTATTTAAGGGCCGTGTCACACGAGGCAATTTCATCATCATGGCAATCAGTTCCAGGCAATCTCCATAAAAAAAGGCATTCACATTTGAAAGTTCACATATTTTTCTTGGGGATTGTTATTAGACATTGTCTGAAAAAAATACTCATGTGCCACCAAAGTGTTCCTTTAGCATGCACTGCAGTTGGTTACCTCCAAGTTGCCTGCAGAAAATGACCCGTGTGACAAGGGCCAAAGAGTCGATATTATTATTATTAAGAGCCTTCTCACCGACGTCACTTTTCTATTGCAGCGTCTTTGCAACTGGATTATTTGTACTGGCTTGCAGTGCAGGCGGTACAATATGCAGTATAGTATACACATGGCAAAGACCTGCCAACTCTCCCTGATTCTGCAAAAAGTTCCCTAAAAATAAACCAATCTTTCCATGTTCTGATGAACACATTTGAAAATCTCCCTCATTATAGAAGCTTTAACCCTATTATGTTGAATGTAATTTTAAATATCTCCCTGATTCTTGTACAAAATCTCCCTGGTTGCAAGATGCAAATGGTGGCATAATAAAAGGTGACAAGTGACGCGTAATCCACCATTCAAATGATCAGTGTATAGGGGTTATAAATATGAGGCGGTCGGGTTGGCATAGTGGAATCTTTCCTCGCCGGGACCCCGGTTCGAATCCCGCCGGGGGAACTATGTGGATTGGGTTTTCAGTCCCTACCTGATTGCGTGGGTTTTCCCTGGAATAATTCTCTGGGGTTTTCCTTCCAATATCTGAAACTGAAACTTCCTTCCTTGTCTTCTCTCCAATGGATTCTTGGCTAGTACAGTGATTAAAGTTGCCTTTCTGTGAGTCGTTGGCTTCACAACCAGAATCGATAGATGAAATGATATGAAAACATAAATATATATAATTACGTTTTTTCCTTTTTTTTTTTAAATATAGGAGCATGATCGATTGTTAAAAATTGGTGAGAAGACGGATCTATTAAGCAGCTACCCTTGAAGGTGTTTTTCTCCGTCCTGACCTTCATGATTCGTGTGACCTCAAACTTTAACTTCAAGACCAGTCCGCTTCTAACTTAAAGCAGAACCTCCCTCAGGAATAGAGAACTTTCAGACAGTGTGTCCGAGATTCGATTCCAACCTCCATCAAAAAGACTATTATGTGTATTGACGTAAGATTCCACCCAGCATTTGTCTTCGTATGTACAGCGAGAAGGTTGATGATTTGCAACCATTTTCAGCATCATGGCGTTTGTTTGTTTGTTTTTCTGACACTTCGGGCAAATGGTTTTTCCAACAATCATCAGTCATGTTAATTTGTATATATATTTTATCAATTAAAGAATTATACTATGTATTTTGATTAATAGTTGTATATATTTTTCTACTTGTTTAACTGCTGTTTATAAGTCAGTCATTTTTATTTGTCTTATCATCACAAAGCGCCTGACGATTATTTGGTTTGTTAACGCGTTGTCGTGCTACATAATGGTGCCTTCTTCTTACATCCAGTGCCCATTTTCCATTCTCTGCTATTAGCAAAAACTCAGTAGAAACCAGGCAAAGATAGTACGTGTGATATGGTATTTTGGCTGGTAAACCTTATTCTGTTGAGCAAAAATGTTTTGCAATTGTGCTTATATGACAATGGGCCCAGGTTTTTTAATACAGCTTAACCAGAGCTAATTGTGGGAAATTTTTTATTTTGTCAATTAAATTTTCCGTCCTTGACTTTGGCGAGGTAGAATGCCTTGTCCCTACATCTCCGTTCTGAGTTGACTTCCATTGATTTATACTTTATTTATAATCATTACTACCCACTTTCAGTCTTTTTTCAATCCCAGGATGGGAGATTGTGGCTTTTCAATCGCTGCACCTAGGATGTGGTCAAATCTTCCTAATTATACCATCCGACAATCCCCTTTAAAGGGACACGTTGCCTTCGGGTTGGGCGCTGTTGGGCGCTTTTGGGCTATAACAAGCGTTTGATGTATAATGAGCACGGTCGGATAGATGTTTAAAAAGTAGAATATAATTATCCACACAAACGTGCCTTAGAAATGCTTCGCTTTTGCTCACTTTCGCGAAACAAAACGCTCCGCCATTTATGGGAGTCAAGATTTTGACTCCCATAAATGGCGGACAAATTCTATTAGTCTTATTTCCAGTCGCAGCTGTTGAACTACGACTGAGCAATTATTTTATTAAAAATGTTACGATTACCATCTGTTTATTGTATTCCAATAAATATCCAACACCGAGCTGAATCTAGCACAGTATTGGGCCCGATATAGCCAGCCGGCGATTAGAACATATGCAGTACAGGGAGGTGAACCAAATGTGATAGTTTGTCTCCTCCCTGTACTGCATGTGTTCTAATATTCTGAATATGCGGCTGGCTGTTCCGCAAATACCTGGCTGGATATTTTGGACCCAATACTGAGCTAGCTTTAGCTCGGTTTACAAGTTGCGAGCGAGGTAGAAAATGAGATTATTACCCGGTTTTCATCTGACCATAGAGCAAGGAGATCTGACTGGTTTACCAGGCCACTGACTACGGCACTAGCGTATAACGACTGTTCGTCGCGCATTTTGCCCATTACATGGACGGTGGTATTTACGGCTGGAAATACGTATACGTTTCGCGGGGCAGATCTCGGGGTTAGATGGCAATGTTTGGTTTTTTTTAATCACCATTCACTAATTATAACACATTAAAGGCATGTTATTGCACGAACAACTCTTAATAAGGATATGGAACACTTCCAAACAGCAAAATTTCTTGAGATTTTAAGGCAACGTGTTCCTTTAAAGGTTGTGTACAACATTGGTATGGTTGAAAATATATAAATGTTCACAGATTTGCACATAAGTAAAGATGGTCATGGTGGAAAACTTTCCTTGAAATAGTTTTGCTTGAAATGCTATAGTTTTCAAGAAATGAGTAGAACAATTATTCGTTATCACTGTACCATGGTGATAAATCAAATGTTTGAAAACAGTGAAAACATGTAATGGCGTTTTTCAATGTTTTTTCATGACTCC
>CM037468.1:7257354-7604854 GCA_021014325.1 Plazaster borealis
CACTATAGGAGAGTGTTGAGCTATATAGTATGGTGGGCAGATACAACGGGAAGCTATCTGTGTGTCTTGCTCGTATATAAACTTAATCGACCTTTGCGTACTACTGAAGTAGGAGTAGATTAGCGTGTGTGTTGGGGTTTTTTTGTCCATGAGTTTTTGTGATTAGACCCCTATCCTCAGTGCGGTCGTATGGTCTTTTCAATCACCTCATCAAAGTCGTCTGAGCGTTCGCCGTCATTGTCAAATTTTAAAATGGGTCACTGAAGAGAAATAAGGTATTGCCCGATCGGGGATATGAGCTTAACCAAAACAACAACAATATGGAACATGTAATTTTCACCAGGATCGAAATTAACAATGGTCGTCATTTTTTGCACTTTTAGTTGTGTTGGCAAGTTGCCAAGCTATAAAGTATAGACACAGTCATACACACAAACATCATGACTTGTTTTTATTTATAGTGGTTTTTTTCCCGTGCAAAAACTGGTTTCGTTCTTATATGGGTTCACGCAAAGGAGGAGGTGGCAGGGCAGGTCTTGTTGGCTTTTCATGGCCACTGACGAGAAGGCGTTAACTTAGAGGGTGGTTTGACCGGCCCCCCTCGTTGCGCCGTCCCGGTCATGCGTGTCAACAAGCCAGAGAATGCTGCGCTGTTAGTGTTAGCACCGTGTGCTGTCCATATATTCCATTTTTTTTTATTCCCCTCCTTCGGTTGGGGAAACCACATTTTGTGTCGGCTTGGTGTGGATTTGAAACCGTCTCGTCTTTTCAGCGAGGCCAGTCGCCTGGGGGATTTGGCGAGGCGGCCCCGGCTCTTGATCAGTCAGTCCCCTGGTACCAAGCGGCGCGATCACGGGCCTGGTAACTCGATTCGCCCTGATCAATTTGTAAACGAGGTTTCGAGCTAGCGGGCCTTCTCAAGCGTCGAGCGCGGGAAAACCGAGCCTTGCAGGCACGAATTAAGGCAAAGCGCGTAATCTCCTCTTTCCCTAACTGTTGGAACGGTGTGCATACAGCATTTTACCCTCTCCCCTTATTTATTTCTGTTTTTTCCCTGGCTGCTATATACAACAGTGCGCCTGCTTGGTGATATATATCGCATAGCATCCCTTCAAGTCGGGCCCGGGAGCGATGCTTCGACCAACCAGGGATCCCGAGCCGAGCCGAGACGAGCGCACGGGCTGCGGCTGTTGTTTATCGATTCTAGCACTTGAGCGCAATCACTCCACAGCCGGCCGGGTGGATGGAGAGCTTCTATACGAAGCAAGGCAGTGGCAATGACACTTGCGCGATAGCGGTATAGCGGCAATGTGGCGAACATAACTGTCTTCAATCGGTATGGCACGCTCATCACTTCCGCTAGCGCCCCTGGCAGTAATAAATTTGTGGTCGTTATGGCATGAGACGAAGGGGAGAGAGAGGGAGAGGGAGAGAGGGATGGAGAACGGAGCGTGCGTGCCGACTGCATGAGGACAGAGCCCCGGTTTCTGCTCGATGGCTCGATATTAATAAACAGTAAAGGCCATCGGGGATGGTCCAGCAAAGGCTAGGCTTTAAAAACCCAGCGCTGTTAAAGAAGAAGCTCCACATAGATAGAGAGACAGGGGGGAGACCTACATCTGCACGCAGAAAAAAGCAGACACAACCTTGCTTGGTATTACCGCGTGTGGAGAGAAAGAAAAAAAACCTCCACAAAAAACACAAAAACCTGCCGAGCCGGACGGTAATCGATCTGGTCTAGCTGAGCGGGGTTGAATAATAATATCTCGCACCACTGTAAACCTGATAACGTTTCAATGTCGGCTGCAGTACAGACAGGTTGTTATCCGCCTCGGACTTAAACCATATAACGATAGTATCAGTTTGTCATGTACGGTTTTATTATCTAGCTTTTTATATTTTACATGAAGAAACAGGAAAAAGTTTGTAAAAAATGTGGTAAGTGCGTCGATACACAAACAAACTAAATTGAGCTTAAAAAAAACAACTAACTGAAGATAAATATTTGATAACATCAAATTTATGTTTGTAATGGCCACCCTTTCAGTTTTGCTTCGGGGTTGTTTTAGTTTTGTTGTCTTACATAAGTACTCGTCGTACAAACTGGTCGGCTCATTATGCCATGATATCCCAAGCTGGACCATGCCATACGTCCTTAGGGGGGGGGGGGTGTCACTCAACGGGGGTCAGTAATTTTGTTAGGAGGGGGCATTTATTTATTTATTTATTATATTTTTTATTTATCATAATATTTTGGGAGATTATTAAGTTTTTGATCAGGGTTTCGCAGATGTTATGTTTGTAAAGGCCAGCCTTTCAGTTTTGCTTCAGGCTTGTTTTAGTTTTGTTGTCTTACATTTAGTAAAAGCTTAGTATTGTATTTGACATACAGAGTCTATCACCTGGGAATAAGCCAATCATTCCCAGCATGACGTCACACCTTAAACGGCACCCATGTTGTAAGAACGTATCATGCGCAAAGCGTGTACATTGGATAATACATTCGGGCTATAATCTGAATACTACCACGTCCGCAACAGCACTTGTCGTTTTAAAAGGTATTACACGTACACGGGGGTAAATAATATTATTTGTGTTCAACCATGAAGGTGGTTCAACCAAACACTGATGTGTGGCAAAACCTTGCAGTGAGGACCGCTGCGTCAGCACGTGCTGACATATTTTAATATTTCCATTGTCTTATCCTCGTCGTATACACTGGTCGGCTCATTATGCCATAATATCCTAAGCTGGACCATGCCACACGTCCTTAGAGGGGGGGGGGTGTCAATCAACAGTGGTCGGTAATTTGGTTAGGAGGGGGGCATTTATTTATTTAGTTATTATATTTTTTTATTTATAATTATTATTATTATTATTATTATTATTATTATTATTATTATTATTATTATTATTATTATTATTTTTTTTTTTTTGGTGGGGGGGGGTTATTAGGTTTTTGATCAGGATTTCGCAAGATTTTGCTTGGAAAAAAAGTCCCACATGACCATGGCTAATATAAAATGGGAAAGTCTTTTGAGATATATGTTTTGAATTTCATGAAAATTTGACTCAAACCCCTGTGGTATGTATCGTTCCATTCACACGCAAGGCGAGGGACTTGACAACTATTTACACAACCAATCTGTCGAGACACCAATAGGCTTTTACTCTCGCTCCAAAACCGTAGGTTGATTTATTAGGTTTATTCTAAAAAAACACCGACCTATGATGGCGATAACGAGGCTTGCATAAATGCATGCATATATTATGTTCATTATAATATTCAGTTGTATTACCACCCCCGCCCCACCAACACACCCAGCTCTGTGTTGCATTCACTGTGGACATTCCTATGTACACTTAAAGGAACGTTACAGAACTGGTAATTAATATTTTCTTTAAGATCACAGATTTACATAAAACTTACACGGTCTAATGATAATGATAGTAGAAAACATCCCTAGAAATATTTCTGTCTGAAATGCCATATTTGATGAGAAATAAATAAAACTAATTTCCGATTGGAGTTTATCGCTCATGAGCGTTTTATTCATGCATTGTATAACACATGCAAATGTGTAATCGGGTTTTCACTATTTTCTCGTGACCCAGATGGCCGATCGACCTCAAACTTCTACAGGTTTGTCAGTTTATGTATATGGTGGATTATATAAAGTGCTTACACTGTTTTGTTAGCAAAAAACAATTCTGTAATGTTCCTTTAAGGAAAATCCTATCTTCAACACTGTAAAAAACCCTGTGTGGACGTGTGTAAGTCCACATAGTGTTTCAAGTCCCTACATTATGTGGACCACTCTTGCACTTTGTATGTATTGATAAAACACACGACCCAGTAAATAGGGGACTTCTCCCCCCAATTGTTTAGACCTTTATTTACCGACGTCTCCATTAGTTTTGTACACAAACGCGAAGCGAGAACGCCCTCGGTCGGTAAAAAACAACCGGATTCCTGTCATTAAAATCCTCGGGTTAACGGGTAGACACCCCCTTACAAACATACACGTGAATTACAATGTGAAGACACGGTGGAACGTGCGGAAATTTCAAAGTGCATTTTTGATGAGAACGCCGTCTCCACGTGGCTACTTTATACTCCGTAGATCCGAATCTCTCCCACGCAGTTTAAAGTGCTCGTATATATACAGCGACGGGGGTGTACGCAAGATCAACCGGCGGAGAAGTGATTATTTGTGTGTCAATCGAAACGGGGGCCCCGCATGTGATTGGCGGCATCAGCATAAAGTGACCCTGTCTGGTATACTAAACACGTGCGATTCACCATTTTGGTTTCGGTCGCCCGTTGAATACAGCGTTGTGATGTCGTGCCTGGGGTCGATTTCACCACAAAACTCTTCCTAACTTTGGACTATAGTCCTAGGCAATGCTAAGAGATAGGACTAGACTTACGTTAAGACCAGTTACTGGTCCTAACTTCAGATAAGAGCAGTCTTATCTCTTCGTGAAATCGGCCCCTGGTTTTGTTTTGTTCATTAAATGGATCGTACACGTTTGGTAATGACTCAAAACAAATATTAGCATAAAAAGTTACTTGGTAAATAAACAACGGAGAGCTGTTGATAGTATAAAACATTGTAGAAAACGACTCCCTCTGAAGAAACATAGTTTTTGAGAAAGAGGTAATTTATCACTAAAATAATAAAAACTTCTTGCAAGAAGTTTTTATTCCTATTCTGAAAGCACACAAATTTGTACAGCAAGGGTGTTTTTTCTTTCATCATTTTCTTGCAACTTCAATGACCAATTGAGCCCAAATTTCCACAGGCTTGTTATTTTATGCATATGTTGGGACACACCAAGTGAGAACACTGGTCTTTGACAATTTTCAAACGTGTTCAGTGCCTTTAAAAGCCCGCGTTATTACAACCGTGCCCGCGACTCGGCATCAACATTTCTCCACCGTCCCTTTAATACCGCGCTGCTGGTGTCAACTGCCACTATTCAAGACACGAGATAAGGAGATGACACATCGCATTAGGACGGGGGAGGAAGTCTAGAAGAAGCAGGGACGTGGGGAGTTTTACTCCACGGCAGACGAGGACCAAAGGGTCCGTGCCCGGCATCTTTATTAATCTATGCATTTATGATGCACGAGCCATTGACAGCTTGCCTGCATTATTAAAATCACCATGCGCGTGCTCTTTCCTACCACCAATGTGATTCGATATCATCATGCACATGACACACGCAGTGTAAATTGTTTACGAAAAGAGCCTATATCAAAGGTCAAAGTGCGACAGGTAGGCGAGTCAGAGGTCAACGCTTGGCAGGCAACAGCTGCATAAACAGTCAACATTTTAACATCCAAATTCACGTTATTTGTGGTGAGATAATGCATGACATTTCTCAGAATATTACTACAGTGTTACACTAAATCCCCCTTTTAGCTCGATGATCTCATTCATAACAGTCACTTTTGTTTTACAGAGTTTTTTTAAACACATCTTTTGATGAAGTTGAATTAGCATACATCGCCATGCGCACTACTACCTGCTGTGACGTCACACTTCCTATGGCATGATGAACACCGGGAAGTGATACGCAGTGTAAACATTCCTGTTCATCTTAAAGGGAAGTGTGAGGGTAATGGCAGAAAATGGTTGTCAAAAAAGAAATATATAAAATCCGAAAGCATTCAATAAAAATATAAGCACCATAAACATACCTTTAGCTCTACACACTTCATCGATAATTTCTCGACAAGAAGTGTGGGGGTGGGGGGGGGGGCATCACAAACTTCACAACACTCACAGACCAGTAACGGTACTATTTTGAATATCTAAATGACATTAGGCCTATTAATGGCCCCTTTTCTCAGTAATTTACATTGATGAAACCAATTATGAAACCTTTTCACAAAAATGTGAAAGCACCAAAGGTATTCAAAGTAATCTGCACATTACTGTAGTAAAGGCTGTTTTATCGCTCGTCTGCAACAAAAAACGTAAAACTAAAAGCCACCAGTGGTGAGCACGGCCACCAAACGCGTGGGAAGAGTCTTTCTGATTAGTACAAACAATGGTGTCATGAAGATAAATTGACTGTGAAAGTCTCGAGCTTTCACGCACATTTGTACCCGTCAAAGTGCGCGATTTTGTTACCTTCACATGATTGTTAAAGCAATCTGCTTGCACTTGTACATGTAAGCTGGAACCCAAAATGTGTTTCACCCAAACCGATGGAATACGAGGAAGACTTTTGGCACAGTTTACGTGCGACAGATATTCTGCGTCCATTAGTGAACAAACATTTACATTATACCGCAGCCGTTTGCACACAGTTCGCCATGATCAGAATTTCACTGCATGTCCAATGGTGAATTATCGTGAATTACCGTAAATGACCGCGGCTGTCATCAGTAAAAGAAAATAACCTTTTCATTTGGGCAGTTTACCCATGGTTTACAAAATTGATTAATATGGTCGGAATTCTCTTTGCAGGTTCCCTCGTGACCGTGAATTATCGCTGTTTTAATGACCGTAGCTGTCACTCACAGTATGGCCTTTTCGCTGATGGTTTACCCGTGGTTTACAAACGAGAGCAAGGGCAATCAAAAGTCCCTTGCGGGTTGTCCAATGACCGTCACGGACCGTTTGTTAGATGCCCGTGGCTTGTCAATCAGAGCCTCTTGCCTAATTTTCCCCTTTTCAAACTGAACGACTTACCCATGGTTTACCATTGACCGGTAGTATGGTTTACCAGAGGATTTCTCAAGGTAAACCGAATGGTAATAAAACGTGTATACGGCCGATGCCAAGCTATGTCATGTCAATTGTCAAAATGTTGCTGTAAATATTAAGGTTTTAAACGATTTACCCATGGTTTACCATTGACCGTTAGTATGGTTTACCAGAGGATTTCTCGAGGTGAACCGAATTGGTCGGTAATAAAACGTGTACGACCGATGCCAAGCTATGTTTTGTCAAAATGTTGCTGTAAATATTGAGGTTACCTTGGATAATTCATAGTGACGTTTTCTCCTTTGTAAAGGGCACATCTGTGAGGAAATTGTAACATTCTATTAGAAAGTTTCAGGAGGCACCAAGGCAATGACCAGGGAGCAACTCCGTTGCCCTCGTGAAGCATCAGACCTGCCGTTGCAGAAATCTCTAGGCATCCTCAACAAAAACAAGATTTGCTGTACGTCTGTGACTGCAATTCGATGTATATTGTTGACACTGGTTCTCTCCAGATCTATTCTGAGCGGATAAAACCGGTGACCAAAAATTTACTTAGAAAGCAGTTCAAGCCTCAGAAATACTGTCAGTGAAAAAACAACAGCAAACAAAGAAACTAATAAACAAAACAAAGCTCACCCAACACTGAAACACGATATGGGTTTAGTACTTCTTTATACACGCAGAATATCATATAGTAAACGTTTGATTGATTTGCTGTTTTAATTCACCTTGAATAAGACTTGCCTCGTTTTTTTCTCCTGGTCTGGAAAACATGTTATACGAAAGGTCGGCCGCTCTTTGATCATGTTCCTCAACTAA
Source organism: Plazaster borealis (assembly GCA_021014325.1). Taxonomy (NCBI): domain Eukaryota; kingdom Metazoa; phylum Echinodermata; class Asteroidea; order Forcipulatida; family Labidiasteridae; genus Plazaster; species Plazaster borealis. The sequence goes on from CM037468.1 coordinate 7,264,896, forward strand.
ACTGCGCGTGCGCATTTACGGGAGCATCAAAGTTTATATAAATAACCGGTAAATTTCAAGTTCCGGTTGATACACAAAGACGACTTCCGTGTTGGGTTGATTACGAATGCGGGCATTATAGATTTCAGGAAACCGTTCCACATATAGCCCCTTAAAGGCCTACTTTTGCGGGTGAAAAAAGCCAGAGTTGGAACGTTCTGTGCTTGTTGTACCCAAAGTGGTTGACGTCTACATAAGCGCGCAAATGATCTTGTTTACATTAATGTAATTCTCCATTTAAAGGCGGGTACGCTCATGTTCCCAATGTTTTTCATACAGATATTTGTTCCAATACTCCAGAATAAACAGGTGTTATAAATAAGTTTTCAATTTATGTATAATACAAATAATTAGTTTATATTAGCATTGAAACAAAATTAAAACTTGGGTCGAGGATGCTTATTGTTGCGTCTATCCAGGGAGGTAGAATTAGCCTCCATGGTCTATCACATAGGTTTAATGACAACATGACCGTCAGTTGGGCAGCATTCTAAAATTGTTTACAAATAATCGGAAACGGAGGTCAAGTCTTAATCTTGGGTTTTCTTCGTTTTGGTTTTACTTTCATATTGTTCATCACATTCCCAATAACATATAATTTTCATCAACTACGTTAAACAATTGACGAAACAAAATCCCGCCCACGTAAAACTCCATATGGTTGGGACCACAATGGTCCCGGAAGTTCGAATATGACTTGTGCGAGACTTGCACAGTCTATGAAAGGAACAACTCTTGCAGAATATTTTACGCTGGAACAGATAAAAGGGATGAGAAAATGCAGTAAAATGTTTAATACGAGTAAATTGTTTTGTTATGTTGTCTTTGCTTATTGTTTTTGTCTAGGGCTGTTCCCCACAAGCCTAGGCTTATTTGAACAGCCTCCTTACTCACAACTTATATCGTTACTTTTTTCAGTATCATTATCATTGGTCATGTTTACTCTTTGCTTGTTTTGTACTACTTTAAGGTGGGTTTAGGGAACAGACAACGGGTGCAGACCTTCTGATCCCTAAAACCATGCACGTTGATTGATCATGTTTATATTAAAATGATCTTTTAAAATCACCATTGCAGAGTTTCCCATCTCTGTTTCCACAGGAGAGTACATCCACTCCTGTTTTCTAGAAACACTTCAAAATTAATTTGTTCAGAAGGCTTTTTACACGCAAATATTATTCCCAGGAAGATTCTCACTGTCAATTCTTTTTGAAGATTTTCACCAGCCTTCAAGGAAAGTTCACAAACGTTGTTTTAAAAAGTCAGGTGTGAAATGCGTAACGTACGTACACCCTTAAAGGCACTGGACACGTTTGGTAATTGTCAAAGAACAGTATTCTCACTCGGTGTATCCCAACATATGCATAAAATAACAAGCCTGTGAAAATTTGGGCGCAATTGGTCATCGAAGTTGCAAGAATATAATGAAAGAAAAACCACCCTTGTTGAACAAATTTGTGTGTTTTCAGATGCCTGAGAAAGGCTTCAGGCCTGAAGTCTTTTTCAGATTCAAATACTTTAGTGAGAAATTACCTCTTTCTCAAAAAACCACGTTACTTCAGAGGGAGTCGTTTCTCACGATGTCTTATACTATCAACAGCTCCCCGTTGCTCATTACCAAGTAAGATTTTATGCTAATATATATTTTGAGTAATAACCAAACGTGTCCAGTGCCTTTAAAACTATAGTGTTGAATTCTCACTTTAAAGAGTGCGGTCAGTTACAACTCTATATAAAAAGTTATTGGCAAAGTTAAATCTAACATACTATAATGTTGTAACTCCTTTTTAATCTGATGAGGTTTACCCTCCAAAGACTTGTCACTCACAGCACTCTTTAAAGTGTTAAATTTAACACTTATATTGTGTGTGGGGGGGGGCATTTGCAGCCCCCAGTTATTTCAGTTTGCCATGAATCACCCAGATCCAAAATACGTGAGAATCTACCATTGAAGAAACGAAAAAGCATTCGTCGACATTTTAATCTTTTTGATTTGACACCCTTGCCTTGCAATTTCTTTATCTCTCTTTTCCTTCTTCATCTATGGGTGACACAAAGCTAGCTTCGCTACAACTTACAAGCTTTCTGCCGACCGACAGTATAGAGATCACGGATACGGATTGTTAACAGTGTCGTAACCAGCAAGGGGAGGGGGTGGCATAGGACCCCTCCCCCTCTTAACCTTTAACCCCACTTTCTTGTCCCCCACTAATGAGATCGAAAAAATGCACAGCTAAATGGTAAGATACATTACCCGCAATTATGCCCCCGCTTGCCCCCCCCCTCCCAATAACATTGTCTAGTAAAACCACTGACTATTAGTATACTGGATCCTGGACTCTTCGCCTTTTTTTGGGGGGGGGGATATGAAAAACAGGATTACCGATTAAAGCCCCAAAGAGAGTGGCAACAACCGAGTGGTCAGTTTTAAAGCTTGGCCGTGTTTTGACACCAGGATCCAGTGGTTAACCACGATGCAGAAGGTTCGTCTGTGGTACGACGACTATATATCAAACCCGTACACGTCCCATGGTAAACAAACCGCGGTGGGACCGCCTGTCTAAAGGTTGAACTTCCAGAGAGAGAGAGAAAAAGGCCCCACAACTCGTAATCCCTGCACCACGTTTTAGATACAACTCTAGGGTCTCCCCGTTAGCACGGGCAGTGCGTGGTCGCGTACCTGTCAGTCAAAGCAGGACAGCTCGACACCCAAAGGCCGACCTGGCGATTATTAACCCGATAATTTCACAATGTGTCAATGTCACAATAGTACTGAATATAATTATAGAGAATTGTACAGCGAAACCATTCCGAGAACTTGATATAGCTGAACTTTATACGCGAGTGTTGCCTGAGAGCAAATAGAGGTAGTCTGCGTTTTAGAAAGGCCTGGGAAAACGTGCTGCACCCGTATAGTCAAAATAGGAATACACGAAGACTCGTGACCAGCCCTTCACGCTTATTAAATGGCAATAACTAGCAAAGAAGGGGGAGGGGAATAAAAGAAGCAAATATTGAACTCGGGACAAAAGGACCGGAACAATAAAAAAACGGGATTTTTTTTTTTCATTACAGGCATACAGTGGTATTCACCTATTGGATACTATACTGCAGTGCGTAAATTCAACCTAATTATTCAACACCTGTCGATTTTGAGCGCGAAAGGAGCATAAGGTCGTATGATCGCCAAGGCAACGGTACAAGAGAAGCAAGCGTGCTCTTGTGTGTGTGTATGTGTATATACATTTATATAGGCCTATAAACCTTGTGTTGATGAACTGGCTGTGGATTGGATCACGATGGTTTAGTTTCTGCTTCAAGTCGTGGGAACTTGTTTACGCGCAAAAAATACTGCACAACTGTTTTAGGTAATACAGCACGAACGCATTGCGTTCATCCAAAGCATAATGCGCTCGCCTTCTCTATCGGACCCTGGGAGGCTTAATGCAACCACCACCCGGTCCGCAAAGACGTAAAAAGGGCCAAATTTTATGTCACCATCATAGTGCATGAATCTATACGGGCCGTAAGCGTAGAATACCGCGCATAATTGGGCCAAGGTCAGATCGTAGTCTTTTCGATTTCACTGCCACTCGAATTAAAATGTTCCGGCTCTGATGGGTGGTGCGTGTGAAAGTAGGCCCAGTCGGTAATCAAAGTTCCGGCCAATGAACGCACACTCGTAGGAATATTTTTAATTAATACATACTTTGGGATAGTTGATGCATTTTTGATTGGTGAAAGAGCGGTAAAGTGGGGGTTGTTTATGTCGCGACAAGAAAGGACCAGGTAGCAAACCATTGGCCCCCTGAACCAGAATTTAAATGTGTCAACGTTCTATTTGAACACTGTGCCAGGTATAGGTACTGTCAAATCTACTATTTAATTTGAGCGTATTTTACCACACGGTGACGACCGGGTCTTTACACTGTTAGTCTTCAATTATTGTTGCGGACGTGGTAGCCGTCACGCAAAAAGCAAAGGTAATTGACAAAAAGTGCAACGTGTACCGCGAATGCCTCAAACGAGATTTGATTGACAGTCTAGTTGTACACTCTAAAATCTCCCGGGTTAGAATTGACCCGAATTTGGGGCCTGACCCATTTCTGGGTCAGTATGACCTGGATGATGTGTCAAACTGACCAGAAGCTCTGCCAAACTGACGCTGGAAGGTTCAGAAATAGGTAAAGTAGCCTCGGACCCGAAATCTCGTGGTACGAGATGTGTGATTGATTTGTTCTGCATTTCGGTGAAGTTTTCACGGTGTGCATATATAGCCACATGGCTGGTCTTAGATCCCAACCCAGGCATGTTGGAAAGATTAACTGCATTCTTTAATGGAAAACACTATAAATCCAACACCCTGAACCCGTCCAATTTCACCTCACAGCCGCAAAAGGGTGGTTTGGCTTCGCGTAGGAAAAAAACTCAAGCAGGATGATTATTTGTGCCGTGAGAAACGACTCCTAACAAGCCTGAAGGACGTATTGCTTTCTTGTAAAAAGAAAATAATATACGAGGCATCCGATTTGATGGACGTCACCGGAGCCTCTTCTTGATATTAACCTTACTAGCGAGGTACACGGGTTTAAAGCCCTCGCGTACCGCAACCGACGTTTTCAGTAATTGCTTATATACAGTAGGCCTACCGCCTAAAATTATGAGTGCACAATATAGCTCAATTAGTCGCGCCAATTAACGCGACGAGACTGAGGCACGACGACAACAACCACGAATTATAATCATCCCTGTTCGCTGATAAAATGCCCAGCGCGACGCATATCTTGTCTTGAAAAGGGAGATCTGCGGGAATCACTCGTAAACTGTGGAACACGTTAGGTGCGACTGGAGCAATTTTCCCCACACGGTGTTGTGAAGTCATTTTTTGCATAATTATATTAGCGTTCGCGTTCAGTTTTGAATCAAACAGTGCATCTTCGGCACACACACATGGTGGTTTAAAGGGTCTGTATATACGTTTGGTAATGACTCTGAAAATAAATGGCAATAAAAACTTACTTGGTAAGAAGCAGCTTTGGATAGTGTAATGAATTTTGAGGAACTGTTCAATTAGAAGTCCTGCGGTTATGGAAAAAGATATCACTTTTTATCGCAAAAAAATAGAATCTGAGAAGCGTTACTGACGGTACCCTTTTTTTAGATTGTGTATTCTAATTGCAGATTGTTCTTCCTGCATGGACATAACCGCTCCAGATTTTCGGCAATATCTCAAAAACGCTACCACCTTTTGAAATGAAATTTTCACAGGTAAGTTTTATGGTATACACAACTGTATATGATTGAAACAAACAGTGGGTTCCAATTACCAAGCGTACACAATTAATACGTCATGTGCCGATGAAAAAATGGAATTAAATTGTGTCCAGCCACATTTAATAAAAAAAAGTGTTTTTGGTTTTAAGAAGAAAATTTGGATCAAGAAGAAAAACTGATGAGTGGGAAGAAAAAAGAAAGAAAAAATCTGCGACCGAACGGTATAAGTCTGACATTTTCAAACTCATCAATAGAATTAATCATAAATTCCGGAATAATTGTGAAATCATTTAATTGACAAATACAGTAACTTTAATGTGGGGAATACTTTATTTCAAATAAAGTAAGAATTTTTTTTTAGGGAACGGAATCAAACACTCGTCCACAAATGCCCTTTTTTTCAAAGCACAATAACCACAGGGGATATAAGGTTTACTTCTCCAACGAACCGAAAGTCCAATGTCAAAGGATTTATTTTCAAACGCCCGCTTTTCACGGCACAGTGGAAGTGTGTTCCCTTGTGCCTGGCCTTACGCCCGCCATTGTGTCCTTGTGCATTATTTTTTTGTTTATTCGCAGTGCCTCTATTCCAAGCGAATATATTGGAATGGAAAAGAGCAATTGATTAAATCAATTTTCAACGAAATTCAATGAAACCGGCCAGAGAGATATGCATCTCGTGAAACTAATTAGAAATGCATGAAAATGAACTTCACGTTAATATTGTGTGCCTTTTATGTGTAAAGGGCGGCAAATAAAGAGGGGGGATGTGATTAACCAGTTCATCAATGAGTTTCAAAAACGCTTTTTTATTCCACGCCAAATTCGCAGTAGCATTTTGATGCGCGATTTAGTCAACTAATGGTCATCTACAAGTCGTGCACTCAATGGGACTGTGCACATTATTAACATCACAACGTTGCAAATCTATACGGGCTTTGCAACAAAGACTTTCATGTATGCTCGACGGCTACCACGTCCGCAACAAAAGTTATAATGTAAATCGTTCAATAACATGAGCTTCTTTGAAGACCAATGAGTCCGCAAACTGGCAACGCAAAAGAGTCTTATACGTCACGCCCAACGTGCCTGGATTTTAGCGTCGGCGCATCAATACGGCACTTCAGAGCAAATCATTTGAAACTAACAATGCAACTGTGACCTGTGATATGGGTACCAGCATACGCAAACTGTGCACCTCGATAACATTTTTACGTTGTCTGGCAATCATTAGCGTTGTAACTTGCAACGCACGGGATGTTAGGCTTTATCACAACTACTCGCTCGAAAAGGTTCAGCTGACACTTAACAATTACGTGCTAATGGTAATGGAACCACCACCACCACAACAACAACAACAACAACAACAACAACAACAACAACAACAACAACAATAAAAGCAGAATTTAATGGTCAATCAGTTTGCGGAAACCATGTCGGATCAAATTTTGGCTAGAGTTTGCATATGTAAGGACTAAACTATTGTAACTGACTTCTAAAGTCGCAAGCACAGTACACAAACCCTTTCCAGACAGACCAATTCATGGCGCTTATGATCGAATTAAATACAGTGTGCTTTTCACACCGGATTTCAACCCATTTATATATCTACACGTCAGATTGATTTTAGCGGCTTTCATCTCTGAATCGCGGCCATGCTGTAGCTAGCTCATGAGGAGAAGAAGAAGACGAAGGAAAAAGAAAAGAAAAAAAGAAAAAAATCAATTGCAGGACAAACCCGGGCCCGGAGGGATCTCTGATATTGTAACGGACACCAAACCCGGCAGCTCGTATTGCAGACAACGGCAAGACGCCTTTCTCTGGGTGCAAATCAATATCAACGAAATTGAAACATCCCTTTTCAAAAAAATTCCGTCTCTCTTTTCCCCGAGATTGATATAAAAAGGAAGGAGAAAAAGAAAGGGGAAAAAAAGCTTTCCGGGACATTGGCCGGCGATACGCAGTCGAAGATATTTCAATGCCTTGATATCCTTTCTTCTTTGAAACCATAGGAGCTTGAAACATTTAAGTGATGCGCATTCAAATTCCTCAAAGCCTTTGCCGGATCATCTTCGCGGCTTTTTTCCCTCCCTTCTCCGATAGTCGCAAAGATCCCTTTGTATTATGGCAATAAAACGGACCTTTGAGAGGTCTTTACGCAACCTCTGAAATCAAGAGCACCCTCACGGGGGAATTTGAAACAAAGATGACTGAATAAATCCGACGGCAGCTTGGCAAAGGTGAATTTCTCCCTTGCTCTCTGAACCCTTTTTTGTGGTTTTGTTTGGCGGACGGAATTCAGGACCGACGCGGTCGGTGTCTGTATGGACACCGAAACCTCGTACGGTTTTAACTCTCGCGCCGGAAATCTCGGGATAAAGGGGTCCCCGCTTGGGATTAGTTTACGGCAATGAAACGGATACTTGCATCAAGTGGCGATGGATTTGTCTTCGATAGAAAGAGAAAAAAGGTAAAGGTGGGGAACTGTATCCAAACACTACACTGCAAAAACTGGCATGTTAAAACTGACACCACGGGTTTTGTCACATCATAGATACCCAAGGGAGAATCTAAATTAACATCACACAATGTAATTGTGTTCGCAGAAATAAGTGTTATTTTAACACCCGATGGTGTAAATTTTGATTCTTTTTTCGGTTTCTATATGTGACAACACCCATGATGACCGTTGCCTAAAATTAGGGCCCATAATTATAGATTCGCATTAAGCAGACAAAATTGTTTATTAAGCAAAAATAAGCAGAATACAAGTCATAACTTGAAGTTGCACATGGTAGTTTGGCTGGTAACCTTATTCTGGTAAGCAAAATTGTGTTGTGCTTAACTACCTTTTGTGCTAAGCAGCTCTATCTGCAGTCTAGACTTTGGCTTCGTATAAGTAAAACCTAGGACTGCTTAAATTTAAATTGCGAAGTAGGAGAATTGCTTATCAATTTGCTCGTCAAACAAACTAGCGAGGTATGGTACCAGTCGTAACGGTATAAAATACTGCTGCAGTTTGACTTGTAATCTGATTCTGCTTATAAAACGCCTGCGTTAACCAGCGTTATTTGAAGAGCCGTTTTAACGAACGCTTGGAGGCACTAACCTCAGTCAACTCTTGTTTTATTTTGCTCATTGGTTCACCGTTACTATCATTTTGTTTGTGTTGAAGGAAACATAATCTCCGCCTTTAAGTGTCCAAATGGTCGAACGTGCGAGATTTGCACAAGCTATTGGCCCAGTTCACATGCGTCATCATCACATTAATTTGGTTTTGTGTAATTTTTGGAGTCAATGTCCCCGTGTGTTTTGGGCATTTTAGCATTTGGAGCAAATTAGACTCGCCAAGATGGCGAGAGTGACAGAGAGTGGCTGCGAGTGACGTAGGGTTCAAGGGGTCAATAGTGCCGCGGCAATCAAGCGTAAGGAGACAGCATCTTTAAAGGGACTCGTTGCCTTCGGATTGGGCGCCTTGGGCTATAAAAAGCGTTTGTTATGAAACGAATATGGTTGGAAAGATATTTTCAAAGTAGAATATAACGATCCACACAAACACACCTCGTAATTGCGTGGTTTTCTTTTTACTTCGTGAACTAACATCACGGTCCTTTAATTTTGAGGAGTCAAAGATTTAGTTCAACAAAATGGCAGACCTTGTTAGTGTATGAAGTAAAAGGAAAACCATACGGTTTCGAGGTATATTTGTGTGGATCATTATATTCTACTTTTAAAACATCTTTCCAGCCATATTGATTTCATAACAAACGCTTTTTATAGCCCAAAGCGCCCAATCCGAAGGCAACGTGTCCCTTTAAATGTTATTTCTCGATTTCCCTTTGAAATGTGTTTTTCACGAATATGCGTCACAAACAAACTTGACTAGTGACGTGAGTTGATACAAACTGAAACCTTCACCGCTAAAAGGAAACATCCACCAGTCGCTCACACATTTAAATGCAATATGCAAAATATTTTGCGCTTTTCCACTGTACTGTTTCCCAGAAAAACTTGTTTTACCGCCGAAAGGTATGAACTTTTAACGGGTGAATAATGAGAATAGCCAAGTCGAAGGTCCGTATGAAAGATTATAGTATATTCAACAGGTTGAAAGAAAATATTGATGCGGAAAAACCACAGACAGCGGTAAGGAATGCTGTGGTTGAAGATAATTGACAAAAGGGCAGGGGGGGGCGGTGGACGAGTTTATAATTTCAGATTTGACCCCTATTCATCTGAATGCGATCTTGGATGATAGTTTCAAATTGCACGTAAACTATAATTGTTTAAAGGCACTGAACACGTTTGGTAATTGTCAAAGACCAGTGTTCTCACTTGGTGTATCCCAACATATGCATAAAATAACAAGCCTGTGAAAATCTGGGCTCAATTGGTCATCGAAGTTGCAAGAAAATGATGAAAGAAAAAACACCCTTGTTGTACAAATTTGTGTGATTTCAGATAGGAATAGAAGGCATCTTGTTATTTTATTATTTCTCTTTTATTATTTTAGTGAGAAAACTACGTTACTTCAGAGGAAGTCGTTTGTCACAATGTTTTAAACTATCAACAGCTCCCTGTTGCTCGTTACCAAGTCAGTTTTTATGCTAATATATATTTTGAGTAATTACCAAACGTGTACAGTGCCTTTAAGTTAAATTTAATTTCTATTTTAAAGGAACATTACAGAATTGTTTTTTGCTAACAAAACAGTTAAGCACTTTATATAATCCACCATTATACATAAACTGACAAACCTGTAGAAGTTTGAGATCGATCGGCCATCTGGGTTACGAGAAAATAGTGAAAAACCGATTACACATTTGCATGTGTTATACAATGCATGAATAAAACACTCATGAGCGATAAACTCCAATCGGAAATTAGTTTTATTTATTTCTCATCAAATATGGCATTTCAGACAGAAATATTTCTAGGGATGTTTTCTGCTATCATCATCACAAGACCGTGTAAGTTTTATGTAAATCTGTGATCTTAAAGAAAATTTTAATTACCAGTTCTGTAACGTTCCTTTAATTTCAATTTTAATAATTCGAGATTAGGTTATTAAGCCTTGAAAGCAAATGTTTGTTCTATCTTTGATGACAGTATTTTTTTAAACCTTTGAAATTAATAAATAAGTAGTATAACGGAATTCTGCCATGGCGGCACCAATCATCTCCAGACTTGAACACAGGCTACACATTAATGAAAATAAACCACCAGTCGGTGATACTCAAAATAACTCAAGATACTTTTTTGCTGTTTTCTACTGAAACAAACTGACATTCTATTCAGATTTCTGTTTTCTAAAATTTAGCTGACGTAATAATTGCATCAGGGAATTTGTTTGTTGATGATTTTGTAGTTGGGCTCAACTCTCGACCGATGTAAGTTAACGGTATATCATACGCATTGTGATCTGTATACTCATTGCTTTCCGATCAATACTGAGAAAATAATTCAACGGTATGGTACGGTGACAGTCGAACCCGCGACCTTCCGTATTCTAGTCGCCACACTTACTGTAAAATTACACCTGTTGGAAATCGGAGTAAAGGATGACGTCATACTCAACAGTTTAGCGAAGCTCTGACATTGCCTAAAACGGAATGAGTCTACATTTACCCCCTTTTTGGAAAGAGGGTATTAATTTACAAGGAATCGTGCAGTATCAAGAAACCTATCACTCTAAAAACTCTAAAACTCCGGAGTCAAAACTGACCGAATTCCGTGTCCCAGGGGGCCTGACCCATTTCTGGGTCAGACTGACCCAGAAACTGGTAACCCCCCCCCCCAACAACACAACAACAACAACCCAGATTCTGCGGAATCTTCTCGGAATCTTTGACACAGAGTCCGGGTCACTGACCAAGAAATTGGTCCGACCCCACGGGACTCTGAATCTGTCTCGATTCTGACCCATGAATTTTTGGAGTGCTAGAGTGTATACAAAATAACCTACGGAAAAAAACCCCAATTGGAAACAGCGGCGATAATAAGGTAAACGTTTAGGGGACACAGGGGTGCACACTTTGGGGGGGGGGGCGACTTCTGACCAATTAAAACTATAGATTACGTTGATTTTGTCTTACCAACGAGTCCTTATCAGCACTATTTATATGCCACTTACTATTTTGTTATAAGATACTCTGACGTGGAGGTAAAAACAAACACACAGACTGTGTGTAAATTGAAAACAAAATAGTTTTGTACGTTGAGTGATACCGCATAAAAGCTTACACAATTACTCAAGTATTTGTTCGGCTTATTTTTAATATCAAAGGTCAAGATTTCACATGGGGCAGGTATATCGGGGGGGGGGGGCAAAACTTACGTCACTGCAAATAATTGTTTATGCATGATGTGACAGCTTTCATGTAATATAGTTACGTCGGTGTATGAGTTGTAAACACACACAACAAAATCCTAATTAATTTCAAAACACCAATTCAAACACAATTTTCTGGAAAAACGAAAACCAGCCTCACCAGATCTTTATCAAGATTTGTACATATTAAACCAGGTCAGATTGCGCATAAAAGGAAAAATCTATGTTTTTTCCTTTACCTTTCCATTTGTTCTTCTTCTCTCGAAAAAGGTTGAATTCTGCTGAACAAAGCCTGACTGAATGTTCAGACAGTAACTTGAATAGGGTACGTGCACAGACATTTTCACCGCAACTCTAGAATTCGGATGGATTATACACCGCTGCATTATTAAAAATAAAATCTGTTTTACTAAATCACCCAACGTGGGCCAAAGGTCGATTTATTAATCGCCCTAGAATTTTTTTTTTTTAAATAATAATAAAAAAACAACCGTATTTTATTTATTATTTTCATTTTTACATCTACGAAATGCCATTCCGAGCACGTACTTCTGACTTCTAATGCATAAAAAGGGCAGTTTTAAAGGAGCGTACGCGTTTAATAAACACCGTGCGTGATTATGGCTGGGCATTGTGTATTAAAGAGTTTAGAACCCGACTGTCCGGAACTCCAATCAATCAAGTTTATGACCCCTTTAAAGAGGTGTGGTTTGACAGTGCCATCAAATTTCAATTTTTGTCTACGTTTCGATCAGTGTCCTCAGAATGTCTTCAAGGCATGGATTCATCAAAATGAAAGAGAACACAAGCTGTCTTGAAAGCTAACGTGAACCACTTCGTTTAATTTGAACAACCAGTACCAAAGTAGGTTTTACGTTTAACACAACAAAAATCGACGTTTCGTTCAGTGTGTTCTGGATATCTTCAAGAATTCAAACTCGAGTTAAAACGGGATGTTTTCAAGAACCAAAAGCTGCTTAGGCCTCTAATTTGATACATCGAAGAATAAATACACTCTCTCTAGATAGCAAAGTTTCACCAAAATAAATTTCCCTTTAATACCGAACACCCCCCCAAACAAACCAACATTGACGTTACCCAAAGGTTAATCGGGGGTAGATACCTACCGGCGGATGAAGCCAGCTTTGCGCAGTATGAATACTCTATACACGGATTATGCGTGGGTCGGCCACTAGATCGTCCGCCGGACGACTAAGAATTTTTGCAGATGCCAGCAACAGCCGCAAACTGGCTGAGCCGCAAACCCCTCCATTAATTCACCTTAACGATCAGAGGGCCCCGCCACAATTTGGAGGCGTTATAACGCTATCATCAGATCAGATATAAAATATTGACCCGTTATACTAGGGACAACCGTGACGTGTGAAGAACTATAACAATATATAATACTGGGTACGGACTCTGACCGATACACAAGATTAAAGGCACTCTACTTGACTGGTAATTCCCTCCAAACGAAGATTTTTCGTTTCAATCTCACAGCTCACTGATTATAGCTTTGGTGAGACCAGAGGGGGCAGCCCCCCGCTTATAGAACGCTTTTCCCATCTAGCCTCCCCAAATGACACTGAAGTAAATGAATGCACAAAGCAGTGATTCGATACTTGAATTATGTCCACCCACCCCCCCCCAAAAAAAACCCACCCAAAAAACACAAAACCCCCAAACAAAACAAAACAAAAAACAAAACAAAACAAAAAACAACAACAACAACAACAACAACAACAACAAACCCCTAAAACAAACCCCCCAAAACCCCAATAAAAATAAATAAATACATTATTAAATAAATATATAAATAAATAAATAATTAAATATTAAATGAATAAATGAATAAATACATAAATATACATTGTATACAAAATATTACATGTCTTTGCCAGACTTGCCCCCCCCCCCCAAAAACAAAAATAAGAAATAAATAAATAAATAAATGAACCCCAATAAAAATGTCAATACGCCACTGGTTCTTACCGGCACCAATCCTTAACCCCCACCCCACCCCACACATACACATTTCCACATTGAAAAAACTGTCGAAGTGGAAATAAGTACATCTGAGGACCCCACATACAACCATTGTTTATATCGATTGCTGCAATCGAATTAATGCTGATTATGAACGCACACAAAATCCCTGTTACAACAATAGCCGGTTATTGGGTTTTTTCTTTCACTAAATACCGTAACGAGACAAAACTAAATGCAATGAAATTTGCACGGGTTGGTTTGGATGGTGCATTAACTCTCTTTCCCTTCAATGTTTACGCCAAGCTGTGTGGGAGTTTTTTTTTCTGTGTGGATGTTTTATTACTATGACGCATAGTGGGATTTCTTTCGTTTTTATTATATCACACAAGATCATTAAACGGCCAGCGAAGCTCGTTAAAGTCTACGCCGTCGTGCCCGTTTGCCTGCGACCCCCCTCCACCCACCCACCGCCCCGTAGTTGAATGGGTAGGTCACGTGACCCGGTCAAGGCACCTGAGACGTTGATGAGGCGTTGATGTATGAGATCGCGGTAGGCTTTGGGGAAAGCCGACGGCTATTTGTGGTGAGTGTGGAACGCTTGCATCTCGATTTCTACACGGCCTATAAACACATTTTAAAACAGAAATAAAACAAACACCAACTGAAGCCTTTAAAAAATCTGGCATGAAATACACTGATACTTTTCTTTAAACAGGATTTTTCTTCTTCAAAATTCGATCACTCGTTAGTTTAAAGGCACTGAACACGTTTGGTAATTGTCAAAGACCAGTGTTCTCACTTGGTGTATCCCAACATATGCATAAAATAACAAGCCTGAGAAATTACCTCTTTCTCAAAAACTCGTTACTTCAGAGGGAGTCGTTTCCTACAATGTGTTATACTATCAACAGCTCTCCGTTGCTTGTTACCAAGTAAGTTTTAAGCTAATATTTGTTTTGAGTCATTACCAAACGTGTACGATACCTTTAACGTGTATCTATGGCATGGCAAAGTAGAGTCTTTGTAAGTGGGCGTTAACTCACCAGGAAATGTTTAGATTTTAATTTAATATTTTTCACAATTTGTTTGTTATTTGTGTACAATCAAAACATTTAATTACATTTTATTGAATTTGATTAAGATTTTAAAATTTCGTTTAACAATCAATGTTAAGTAGCAGCGAACGTCTCAACTGCATTTAAAAAAAAGCTTTCAGCCAATTCTTCAGGCTGCGTAAACGGCTGTTACCTGCACACCACCGATCCATCTCAAATTCTAGACATTTTTCGAAAATGTCAATTTGTCTAGTCAAGCGTCTATTTATGAAACCATTGGAATAAAACACATTGAAAAACAAAAGATTAAAAAAAACCCCAAAACCCAACCATTCCTTATTGGTGATAACCGCAGAGAAATATTTTCAGGAAATTACAAAACTGACGCGATCCTCCCTCCTCTAGAGTAAACATTGAAAGGAGATATTCGGTGGTAGTCTCTGATTGCATCTCTGACCTATCTCAAGATGAAAAACGTTTTCCCTCTCTCTCTCTCTCTCTTTCTTCTTCCTCTGTCTCGATCCGGGATAATTGATGATTGTTGAATTTAGTCTAAAACGGGAGCTGGATGCCATCATGGCCGCGGATGTTAGATCCATAAACTTGTCCTGGTCTGCTGGGACAATCTTTATAGCGTGAAATCAGAATGTTCTGGTCGACTCTTTTTCGTTTTACGGTCAACGTAAGTTGTCACGTGGAGTCTCTTATGTAGATCCGTAAACTTTGCCTAGTCTGCTGAGATAATCTACACATTGAGTTGTATCAACAGAATACTCTGTTCGACTCGTTCTAGTTTAACGGTGAAAATACAGTGACGTGAGTACTGTAGTCTCCTTTGTGCTGGTCTCGTGCTCGTGATGAAACAAATAGATACAATTTAGCGACTTGAACTGTAGTCTATAAGGCATTTGAATAAATGGAGTGATGAGAAAATGAAGAAGACGTGTTCCGGGTTTGAATATGGACTGAAACAAACATGTGAAATACTGGCCACGCATGATAAAACAAGGACAGGCCTGGTCCTACCGCAAAATACGACAAACCTTTGCCACAACGAGCGACGCGGAAAACCCTGGCCACTCTGCAACATAAACCAACACCATCACAAAGTGAAACACGGTTAACCTTACCAACACCGTTAAAACACGGATAAATCGTTAAACCGAAAAACACACTGGCCACATCACAAAACATGGAACACGCTCACAAAAAAACCGCAGAACTCACTGGCCACATCACAAAACATGGAACACGCTCACAAAAACGCAGAACACACTGGCCACATCACAAAACATGGAACACCCTCACAAAAACAAAGAAAACACTGGCCACAACACAAAACATGGAACACGCTCACAAACACGCAGAGCACACTGGCCACGTCACAAAACATGGAACACGCTCACAAAAACGCAGAACACACTGGTCACATCACAAAACATGGAACACGCTCACAAAAACGCAGAACACACTGGCCACATCACAACACATGGAACACGCTCACATAAACGCAGAACACACTGGCCACATCACAAAAACGCAGAACACATTGGCCACTTCACAAAACATGGAACACGCTCACAAAAACGCAGAACACACTGGCCACATCACAAAACATGGAACACGCTCACAAAAACGCAGAACACACTGGTCACATCACAAAACATGGAACACGCTCACAAAAAGGCAGAAAATACTGGCCACATTCCAAAACATGGAACACGCTCAAAAAACCACAAAAACCCCAAAACACTGGCCACATCACAAAACATGCAACACGCTCACAAAAACGCAGAACATACTGGCCACATTACAAAACATGGAACATGCTCACAAAAACGCAGAAAACACTGGCCACATCACAAAACATGGAACACGCTCACAAAACGCAGAACACACTAGCCACATCACAAAACATGGAACACACTCACAAAAACGCAGAACACACTGGCCACATCACAAAACATGGAACACGCTCACAAAAACGCAGAACACACTGGCCACATCACAAAACATGGAACACGCTCACAAAACCGCAGAGAACACACTAGCCACATCACAAAACATGGAACACGCTCACAAAAACGCAGAACACACTGGCCACATCACAAAACACGGAACACGCTCACAAAAAGGCAGACAACACTGGCCACATCACAAAACATGGAACACGCTCACAAAAACGCAGAACACACTGGCCACATAACAAAACATGGAACACGCTCACAAAAACGCAGAACACACTGGCCACATTACAAAACATGGAACACGCTCACAAAAAACGCAGAAAACACTGGCCACATTACAAAACATGGAACACGCTCACAAAAACGCAGAACACACTGGCCACATTACAAAACATGGAACACGCTCACAAAAACGCAGAACACACTGGCCACATTACAAAACATGGAACACGCTCACAAAAACGCAGAACACACTGGCCACATTACAAAACATGGAACACGCTCACAAAAACGCAGAACACACTGGCCACATCACAACACATGGAACACGCTCACAAAACCGCAAAACACACTGGCCACATCACAAAACATGGAACACGCTCACAAAACCGCAGAACACACTGGCCACATCACAAAACATGGAACACGCCCACAAACAATGCAGAAAACACTGTCAACATTACAAAACATGGAACACGCTCACAAAAACGCAGAACACACTGGCCACATCACAAAACATGGAACACGCTCACAAAACCGCAAAACACACTGGCCACATCACAAAACATGGAACACGCTCACAAAACCGCAGAACACACTGGCCACATCACAAAACATGGAACACGCCCACAAACAATGCAGAAAACACTGTCAACATCACAAAACATGGAACACGCTCACAAAAACGCAGAAAACACTGGCCACATCACAAAACATGGAACACGCTCACAAAAAACGCAGAACATACTGGCCACAACACAAAACATGGAACACGCTCACAAAAACAATGGCCACATCGCAACACATGGAACACGCTCACAAAAACGCAGAACACACTGGCCACATTACAAAACATGCAACACGCTCACAAAAAAAGCAGAAAACACTGGCCACATTACAAAACATAGAACACGCTCACAAAAACGCAGAACACACTGGCCACATTACAAAACATGGAACACGCTCACAAAAACGCAGAACACACTGGCCACATTACAAAACATGGAACACGCTCACAAAAACGCAGAACACACTGGCCACATCACAACACATGGAACACGCTCACAAAACCGCAAAACACACTGGCCACATCACAAAACATGGAACACGCTCACAAAACCGCAGAACACACTGGCCACATCACAAAACATGGAACACGCCCACAAACAATGCAGAAAACACTGTCAACATTACAAAACATGGAACACGCTCACAAAAACGCAGAACACACTGGCCACATCACAAAACATGGAACACGCTCACAAAACCGCAAAACACACTGGCCACATCACAAAACATGGAACACGCTCACAAAACCGCAGAACACACTGGCCACATCACAAAACATGGAACACGCCCACAAACAATGCAGAAAACACTGTCAACATCACAAAACATGGAACACGCTCACAAAAACGCAGAAAACACTGGCCACATCACAAAACATGGAACACGCTCACAAAAAACGCAGAACATACTGGCCACAACACAAAACATGGAACACGCTCACAAAAACAATGGCCACATCACAACACATGGAACACGCTCACAAAAAACGCAGAACACACTGGCCACATTACAAAACATGCAACACGCTCACAAAAAGGCAGAACACACTGGCCACATCACAAAACATGGAACACGCTCACAAAAACACTGGCCACATCACAACACATGGAACACGCTCACAAAAAAACGCAGATCACACTTGCCACATCACAAAACACGGAACACGCTCACAAAAACGCAGAGAACACTGGCCACATCACAAAACATGGAACACGCTCACAAAACCGCAGAACACACTGGCCACATCACAAAACATGGAACACGCCCACAAACAATGCAGAACATACTGGCCACAACACAAAACATGGAACACGCTCACAAAAACAATGGCCACATCACAACACATGGAACACGCTCACAAAAACAATGGCCACATCACAACACATGGAACACGCTCACAAAACCGCAGAACACACTGGCCACATCACAAAACATGGAACACGCCCACAAACAATGCAGAAAACACTGTCAACATCACAAAACATGGAACACGCTCACAAAAAACGCAGAACACACTGGCCACAACACAAAACATGGAACACGCTCACAAAAACAATGGCCACATCACAACACATGGAACACGCTCACAAAAACAATGGCCACATCACAACACATGGAACACGCTCACAAAAAACGCAGAACACACTGGCCACATTACAAAACATGCAACACGCTCACAAAAAGGCAGAACACACTGGCCACATCACAAAACATGCAACACGCTCACAAAAAACGCAGAACACACTGGCCACAACACAAAACATGGAACACGCTCACAAAAACACTGGCCACATCACAACACATGGAACACGCTCACAAAAAAACGCAGATCACACTTGCCACATCACAAAACACGGAACACGCTCACAAAAACGCAGAGAACACTGGCCACATCACAAAACATGGAACACGCTCACAAAAATGAAGAAAACACTGGCCACAACGTAAAACACGGAAAACCCCGGCCACGATCCAACTGATAACACAAACAACAAATTAACCACGTGGCCACTGCGTAAAACATTTAAATCCTGAAAAATGGGAGCAACACTGGCGGAACACTACTGGCAATGATTCTGAAATGAGGGAAATCCTGTCCAGTCGAAACAGCGATATAACCTCCAGAACATCGTGACCACTTCCCCCGAATTAGGGACAATAATATCGTCGTCGTAAAGCAGCAGCCCTCTTTAACCGTGCAGCGATTCGGTTCGATGCCATTATACTGCAATACGTGGGGACCCATCCAGCCGCTCAATAATTCTAATGCTTTACGCGCGGTTTCACCAAGGGTAAACATTATCACACAATCAAATTAAAAGGCAAACGGGCCAACAAACAAAGGCGGGGACAGACAATATCATCCTACCGGCAAAACAAGTAACAGCCGCACGGTGAGGAGAGTATAGACAGAAGTCAAAATAGAACGCGCAGGGAAAGAAAATTCAAATGTTTTCTGATCGAAGATTTTTGTTTATGTGGGAAACTTGGAATAAAAGTAGATTTGTGCTGAACTTCGTTGTAAAAATCAAGCTTCAAGGTAAGACTCTAAGAGGTATTGATCGAAAAAAACCATGTGCACCAGCCAAATGCAATGCAGTTAACACTGTTGATAAACTTGTGACTGGTGCCCTGCTTCAATTTTGCTTAACACAGACTAATCTTGCTTAGCGGAACCAGGTTACCAACCAAGTTTACAATCAAAGTTTACATTGTTGACTGGTGCCCAGATAGGTTTTTTTTTGCTTGAGCAATAATTTCTGTTAATTCAGTATGATTTGGGCACGTACCATAATCTCCTGATTCCGGGAAATTCAAATTGACTGTGAGCACCCAAATAAGCAAAGCCTAATTTTATTTAGGTTTTCCCGGTCAATTTCCCCCAAATTCAGTTCTACCTTTGATAATTACTCCAATTAATTAATGACCATACAAACTTAATACTTGGTAAAGAGCACTGGAGAGCTGTTGATATTATAAAACATTGTCAGAAACGACACCCTTTGAAGTAAATGTAGTTTTAGAGAAAAATGTAATTTTCAAAAAAAAAATGGAATCTGAGAAAGGTTTAATCAGGCATAAGGATTCTCTCAGGCATCTGAAAAAAACACAATTCTATGCAACAAGGGTAGTTTTTTCTTTCATTATTTTCTTGCAACTTCGATGACCAATTGAGTCCAAATTTTCACAGGTTTGTTACTTTATTCATAGGTTGGGATACACCAAGTGAGGATACTGGTCTCTGACAATCTAAAAGTATCCCTTTAAGCTACTATTCCATCCAATTTCGTTTTCTTGCACACATGATTTCGTTCTTCGGGTGCGTTTCAGTCATTCTATATCATTTGTGGACATTCAAGGTTTACATTTTCACCATTCTTTAGTTGAATTTCTATACTACCTAGCTATTTTTACAATTGATGAAATGGAATGGTTGACCAGCTCCTTGCTGTTGCCTGTTGCGAAATTGAATGGTCCTTGCGACCTGTTCAATTTGATTTATCTTATTTGACCAGTGAATGCTAAACTGTTGACATTGAATCACTCCTTTTGACTGTTAAATGCTGATGCAACGGAGCATTCATTTTCAAATGAAATAAATTGAGCCGGTATAACAAAAAAAAAATCTACTTTTATTGTCATTCACCAAATAGCAACGATACAAAAAGAAACAAACACTGTAGGAACATTTTTAGAAGGCAAAAGGGTTTACAGACAATAACAAGAACATTTAACAAGGGGGTGGACACCTCAGTCTCTGTCCTTACTCTATGCTCAGACACAGGCGTAAAAACAGGGGGGGGGGCTGAAGAGGCCTGGCAAGGTAAGGGGTAGCTATTGGAAGAGAGGCGGGCTGGGATGGTTGGGGGATGGGAGTAACTAAGTATAGGTATTATAGGGTGCACCCCACTAAAATAGGGAGAAAACAGAGCGTCGGCCTCATTAATATTTTGTAGGCCCTCAAAATATTCTATCTTAGACAGATTTGAGAGCCCAATAAAAGGGGGAAAGTGTGAAAATTGTGCCCAATTGTGACTTAGAGGTTGTTGACTTCCTACTTATATTTGCCGAGAGGTGTAGAGACATTTTTTCAAGATTGATGCTCGGACGTTTGAAAAATTTCACTGCTGTAAGGGTGTTTTTATTTGGAGGGATAATAACTCTCCGGGCCTTGGGACTCCCCATATTAAATTGAGCGGAGGATACAAGTTCATGAGTCAATGAATAATTTCCCTTTTAGTGTAAAAAGCTGTGGGACTTTTAAGTATTTTTTCTTCTTCTATTTTGGAATATTTAGCATTTTGCACTGTACTTTGGGAGTTTATTTAGTGAGGTGCACCCGTAAGTAAATGGTGGTGGGGGACCAGACCACTTATTAATATGTACACCAAGCTCCATCATGCACCTTAAGGGATAGTGCTGTAAATCCACTCCGTTATGTACACAACCCCCGGAGTCCACGATACGATGGCCTGAATTAATATTTGCCATTCCTTTATCTCTGGTGACGGTGTATCAGATGGTGTCGGGATGGCGATGGTTCTTGAAACTATTTGCACTGTTTTGGTAAACAAAATAATTAATATAAAAAAGAGAAGAAGAAGAAGAAAATGCCACGTGCAATTCTTGACCGCGCGTAAACAAAAATTGATCATATATTTGAAAAACTACTCTTAATTTCCAGTGTAAAACAACGTAGATGTTAACTTTGCATCGGGGATAAAGAATATAATTTGTTTTTACCCTTACACCAATGTGTTTTAAGTACTGTATACCCAGTACTTTCCCGAGTTCTGTGAAAAATATTCCACAGGCAATCACTCGGCTGGGATTCGAACGTTTCGACGTTTATATAGTTTTACTTTACTTGTTGGTGGTTTATGGAACAAAATATTATGAACTAATTAAGTACTTTGTGCAGAGAAAAACAAGTTTGTTGTTGGTCAAAGGTGAAAGTTCACCAGGGCTCACTTATAGGGCATAACTTCCACACCGGCCATCTTTCTTCTCAACCCTCTCTCTTTTTGTTGTTTTGCTTCAACAAATTACCTGTACTACAAAACCCCCCTAAACCACATGTGAGCAATGTACACAGGGCACCAGTCTAAACTCAGGGCGGCCGGTATCCGTCAATATTGACGTCAATATTCGCGACCTGAGGTCAATAATGTATAAAATCAGATACATTTTGATGTCAATATCCAAGTCTCTTTGAAGCCGCCACACTTAACCACGTATTTTGTTTTTCGGCCCGTTTGCGTCAACAGAACCTTTTACATATTATTGTTTCATTTAGTTTAAAACTTTAATTTTACACTTTTTGTTTTATAACATGGCACAGGTGAAACAAGGCTAATTGTAACCCATATCAAAGTGGATTGTCTCCCTATCCAATCACGGAACTTCGTGACTTCCGTGACGTATATATCTTTGAAGTTCAAGACCAAATTTGCGGTTTAAATTCCCGCCCACCCTCCCTAAAAAAGGGGCAAAGTGAAAAAGGGCGCACAGAGATAGATCAATCGATTTACAATCGAGGAGGTACAATTTGGGAGGTTGGGTTGGTGTAGCGGTATCTTTCCTCGCCTTCCACCTCTAGGACCCCGGTTCGAATCCCACCGGGGCACTATGTGGATTGGGTTTTCAGTCCCTACCCGACTGCGTGGGTTTCCCTGGAGTATTTCTCCGTGGTTTTCCTCCCACATCTAAAACTGAAATTTCCTTCTTTGTCTTCTCTCCATTGGGTTCTTGGCTATTATAGTGATTAAGTTCGCTTTCTGGGAGTCCTTGGCTTCACAACCAGAATAAATGAAGTGAAATGAAATGCTGTGACTTGGATAGACAAGATCCGTGTTCAGACGGGTTTAAAAAACCATGGTTTATCTAAACCGTCGGTGATGTCACGTTCGCCCACCACGACCTAGTGACTGATCGCTACAACAGAAAACACCGCTGAAAATAGACGCTCCCGTATCGACTCATCGTTTCCAGTGTTGTTAGTCCGAAATCAAAGTCGCATTCTTCCGTGACATTTTATTTTCATTTCGGGCATATCGAGAGAGAAGAGGCGTGATCATTGGAGAGTTTTCCACAGGGCCAGGAAGTTCGATTCACTCGGTTACCGGACACTTTGTCATGGGTACGCCCGGGGTCAGACTCTTGCGAAGAGGTTTTTTTATGGTCTGGTTTTTTGTGTGTGTGTGTTTTTTTTTTTTTTTTTTTTTTTTTTGGGGGGGGGGGTGTTTACATTCGAAAATTTCCAGCATGGCTGAAAGGTCTTAATGGAAGTGAAACACGGCCCGGTTGGAGAGACCTTTAATGATTGGTATCATTATCTTCGTCATGTTCCCTATGTGTGCAATAGCAATAACGAACAGTGATTCTCATTGTATGAGAAAGAAGTCAGACCATTTTGAACTTCAAGCCTCGGTTTGGTTTATATCGAGTTGGATAATATAATGCAACATCACCATGGTAATGGAGCGTTATTCGTCTCTAGGTTTGTCAAAGCGGTTGCTGGTATAGTGTTTCACGAAAATCTTCTAAGCGCAAAGGAATAAAAACAGCACTGTGACGTTACCGGTACACTACGGACTCGATCCAAGCAAGACAACGTAAAGTGCAGCCGACTAAGGGAGGCATACTCTCTGGGTCAACGAGTACGAGTACAATTGTCCGAGTACCAGTAGCGAGTTTCCTGATATCCGAGTACCGAGTCCAACAGCCGAGTATCAAGTAATTGGATCTCAGAATACCATACCAATATCTTTTGAACATGAATACATCATAGACAACTTCAATTGTAGTTTTCGTTGAGCTTCGTCCTCCATTCCTTGCATATAGGAAAGCATAAAGGAAAGTGGTATTTTGACCACGAGTATTGAAAATAGAATCCAAGTACATATTCTGTCGAGTATCGAGTACATGTTTTCGAGTACATATTCCTTTGTTCAGTTACTTTATCGAGTATGGACTTTGATCACAAATACTTCGCTGGCTGAGAATGAGTACCACCAAAACGGTACTCGAGTATTACTCGAGTACGAGTAACGAGTACGAGTACTACAACACTTTACTGAACTGGAATACACTCTTGTTCAAAAAACCCCAATGGCGTACCGTTAGACCCCTTTAAAGCGATGTCTTAACCATCCTAGACTGGCCCCTTGACTTCCAGGGGAAATTAAACTCGGGTATCCAATACGGAAGGTGCATGGCTTTTGTTCTTATAAGCCTCGTTCTTACACAACGGAGATGTAGAACAGAACATCCGGGAAATTAACAATTGGGATTTATGCTGCTGCGTCACGGGGGCCAAATACGTCTACGAATTATTTCATCCGTGAAGATACGGTGGCTTCAAGGAAACATTGAAGGCAAGACTGAAATATTTTCTTAAACTTTCAACATCGAGTTCCATGACTCACTGATGATAACTGACAACGTTATAAGTTACGTCAGTAACTATTGACATCAGTACGGACATTGCCATGAACATGAAAAAGCAAATTGATGTTAATATTTTATGTCTTAATAGCTGTCCCTTGCAAGCCACCTTAGCAAAGGTGTGGGGTGCAGTAACGGTAACGACCTCATTCTAAAAATGGTGTCACTTCACCCGATATGACGATACTGTGAGTTATAGTTCATATATGTGATTGATGACAACTCAATGGAAAGTATGTTATCTCAATCTGAAATACAAACGTCTGCTATTAAAGTGACGTGATGAACAATTACGGTATACGCGGGATTATTTTAGTGTGAGCTACCATGACATGACATCTTTGAATGCAAGTGTACTGATAAAAATAGCACCTTGCATCCGGAGACGTTTCAGTTGCTCTGCTGTGATGACATACCGAACACCGAGGCCGCGCCCTGCATCGTAGAAGGAATGGTGCACCGTTGGTTTTCACAGAAGAAGTAAAATGAGTATTATTTATTAGTATTTACTATTAGTATATATTTCCGGTAACGAAACCAAGGATGCCTCATAACTGTACTTAATCACTGTAGCTCGCAAGCCTGAGGAAACCTGTAAACAAGGGTGCTTGCTAGGCTATGTGAACCAGAAACGCCGGGGTTAACAAGTGCCACGACCGGGACTCGAACCTACACTCTGCTGATCAGAGACAACAGAGCTTGCGTCCGGTGCTCTTAATCCGCTCGGCCGCACGACATGCCAGGATTGAAAAAAGACTAATGGGGAATGTTGAGCAATGCATGTACACTACAAAAAACTGGGGTGTTAAAATTGACACCATGGGTGTTGTCACAAATAGATACCGAAGAGAGAATCAAATTAACATCATAGGGTGTTAAAATAACACCAATGTAATTGTATTGGAAGAAAGTAGTGTTATTTTAACACCCTATGGTGTATATTTTGATTCCTTATTCGGTATCTATGACAACACCTAACACCATGGGTGTTGTCACATATAGATACAGAAAAAGGAACCAAAATTTCCACCGTAGGGTGTTTAAATAACACCCCAGTTTTTGCAGTGTATGCACATGAGTGAGAACACGTCAATTGTTAACAGGTTGTCCCATAGAATTACATTGACAAGGGCAACGTATCGCCAACGTGGGTGGCGAACAAATTGAGGCCACCGAACTTTACTTTTCTGTCAGCAACAAAGATTGCTTCACAATCGATCTACCATTAAAAACATTAACTTTTGTTATCAGAGCTTAATGCAATTTAATGCAGTTTTTAATCAACTACAACTAAGGCCACATAAAAATAAAAATTTGTTGACCGTCCTTTTTTGATGGGAAATGGGAGAGGGAGGGCGTTTTTTTTCTTTCTGACATGGCAAAATAAAGAATAAAGATATCATCATAATCACTAAAAAACAAAGGGTTTGTGTGATTTTGATGTTTTTAATTGTTTTGTTAAACCCTTTCAAATCCTAGATGACATTTTCTGTAAACATTTTCAAAAAACTAAAACGCAGCCTAATAAGTAAATATTTGAAGAATTGTTCTTGTTTTGCCAACATGAATAACCTTTCTTCAATCATCTATTTCCGACCTATGGATTTTGAAAAATATCAGCTGAAAAATCTGGGAGCCAAATTTGACTGAAAAGATCATTAAAAATACCGTTTTTTATGATTAAAAAAAAAAATAAAAAAAGTAAAAAAATAAATTGGGGTCGGGGGGTTTTGTAGGGTCGGGCGGGGACGATCAACAATTGTTTTTTTTTATGTGGCCTAATCACTGGTAGATTTATTTCCCGCAACACCAATGAAAGCTTATATTAACTTTCTCGAATCTGTATACAAAAAGCTATTTATAATTTTAAATCTAAATTTTCGGGTCAAATTGGCCAGAATTCGGCCTAGCATCATTTATAGCAATGCTCTTCCTGTAAGATGATCAGTGTGCCAGCGCGACCTATGACCGCGTAAACTTTGACCTCGTCCAGTTTGAACATTCATTAAGTTATTGTTAATAGTTAATATCGTCAACCCTCTACGACGTCTATCAGATATGCGATACGAAACGTCAACCAAAGTCCACCGACAAGGCTCTCAAGGTTTCCCTTCTATGACGTTCGTTCAATACAAACAGTTCACAGTTTCCATGTTGCCTCTTCAACAACTTCTACACAGCAATTCAACACAATATCGTCCAATAGTCTGTGTCAACTCTCACAATATCACACCGAACTGATATCGATTGTTTTCACAAGAGAGAAAGAGAGGACCCCCACCCCCCAAATCTGATGACTTACGATAAGATAGGAGATGTTTTGATGCGGAAACAAAGACAATGTCAATAATGTTACTTTACGCTCTGGTGGTGGGTCGTCGCAAACGGTATAAGTTCGTCGCAGCTGCTCGGGCAAGCTACACAAACGCATGGCAAGGTGTTGTGGGTGTGGCTGGTAATTGGCGGTATTTGGTTGTTTTAAAGTGTTTAAAGGCACTGAACACGTTTGGTAATTACTCAAAATATATATTAGCATAACAAATTACTTGGTAACGAGCAACGGAGAGCTGTTGATAGTATAAAACATTGTGAGAAACGACTCCCTCTGAAGTAACGTAGTTTTTGAGAAAGAGGTAATTTCTCACTAAAATATTTGAATCTGAAAAAGACTTCAGGCTTGAAGCTTTTTTCAGGCATCTGAAAGCACACAAATTAGTGCAACAAGTTTACCTTCGTCTCTATGCATTTACTGATCGGTTTCTTTAGATTGGTTTCCTATTTCTTCAAGGTTCTTTTTCATTAACGTGTGTAAGTTTGTATCACGCCGAGCAAATAATGTGCAGTCAATGGATTTCAGAAACAGCAAAAAGAGTCCCGAGGTTATTTGTTTCCCTTCCTTTTCCGGCAATGTTTGTTAACAACTCTCGAAAGGATTTCAAGTTGTCAAAAAGGTCCTTGATTGGTTTATATATAAGAAGGGTTGTTACTACGGTGCACCGAAAGTAACATAATGGTAGAAAAACACACTGAAAACAGAACTAATTCAATTTCAATTCAAATAAATTATTGTGAGCGCTCAAAATCATTTTCCACCAAATCTTGTGCTCTCAAAATAATTTTGCTCGACATCATTTCGAAAGCTGAAATAACTCTTTAAGAGAGCTAAAAATTAATTATTGAAAAAGCTCAAACAATATATTGCGAAGTCAATTCTGTCGAAATAATTTCGAACGCTCAAAATAATTTATTTTGTGCGCTCGGAATAAATTATTGCGAGAGCTCGAAATGAACTATTGCAAAAGCTTGAAATAAACTATTGAGAAATCATTTCGTGCTCTCAAAACCATTTCGCTAGAAATCATTTCGAAAAGTCAAATAAATTATCAAGAAAGCTTGAAGTAAATAATTGCGAAACACTTTCGTACTCTCAAAATCATTTCGCTCGAAGTCATTTCAAAAGCTTATATAAATTATTGCTAGAGCTCGAAATAAAGTATTGCGAAAGCTAAACAAAAATTATTGCAAAATCATTTCGTGCTCTAAAAATCATTTCAGGACAAAATTGTGCCGGTTTTCACAGGTTTGTTGTTTTGTATATAGTTGATCACACAAAACATGAACACTGTCTGCGACTATTTTGTCAGCTCTACCAATCCTGTGTAATACCTTTTAAGACAAAACACTTTGACATTTTCTTTTGCATCGCATTAACACTATACTATACGTCCGTAACGACAATGTTGTTGTGTACCAATTGTCTCGTTCTTTCTCGCCCCGTTTCATTTGGTGCACTGTAATGACAAACAACAAATCCACGCAAAGGCAAAGTACGGATTCACGCACCGCTTCGCTTTTAAATACACGGCGCAAAGCGAAATCCACGCCGGGGCGAAACTCCGCAGGATGATTTCATAAATCACCATTATTAGGGTTTAATGTCATGAAAGTAAACCGCTAAATACGAAGAGAGATGACCTGAATTTAGCGAGTTAATCTCGCCAGAGCGTGGCAGTCCATTTCAATAAATCCCCGGCCCACGGTAAAAGCTCTTACGGTTCACTAACCGATCATGCACTCGACTCTCTTTATTTTTGTTAATACGCAGCGCGATCTCCCCCCCGCTCTGTCCCCCTCCAAAGGAGAGGGGGGGGGGAAGTAACCAAATCAGCATATCGTTTTATTTAGTCTCTGATGGGATTTTCTTTCCAGATTGATACAGGATCAATTTTGTTCTCTCTTCTTCTGCTTAATGATTTTTAGCTTAGATTAAAATATATAATTCAGGAATGCGTGTGTTAAAATGGTTCGTGTGGACAGATAGCTTCTGATTGAGCGTGGTTTAGCAGACTGTGCACGCAGTGGAAACATTTCTGCTCATTCGTTTTAATCATGGACCACATTGTTGGACTGAGCACTGGAAGATAGTTCGTGATTATGATGCCCTGGGAATGTTCTAAATTGAAAAACCCCAAAAGTGGGTTGGCTGATTTTTAGGTATGAAATATAAGTTTAAACTCTGGGGGAAAGCCTTTCAAAAAGACTTGGTTGTATCAATATCTGGCGATGATGCCAAGTGATTCTCAACAGCAATGAGGACTGTGACCCGTGGTCTGGATATATACTCGACAAGAGTAGATAGTGGAGTCGTGTTCATGTTTTACTTTCAGTGCCACTACCGTCTAGCCGTAAAAAAAAAAACGAAAAAGAAAAAACACAAACACCTCAAAAGCAAAACAGAAACAAAACAATAACAACAACAACAGCACTATACCCACCCCCTTAAAACCCCCAAAAGAAACCACCTAAAAATATAACACAAAACATAAATGATCAACGGGCACCGTTGGAATCTTCGCGCACAATTACACCAACGCACTGTTTCGAACGGTCTTGTAAAAAGATGGCCATTAATTGATGGAGGGGAAAGTTTACACTTTCCATGCTATTTGGCTATGTCTCCAAAGGGAACCTGGAATTATTTTTAGATTGTTGACCGAAGTTTTGGTGGAGTACACAGCATGTTGTTTTACAAACGTACTTGTCACAACAGTCCGTACATGGTCTTAGTACACAATTGATTTGGGTTCCCCCATAATGCATCTTGATTGGGGTGTTCCGGTCTATACACGGATGGTGTCTTACAAGCGCGATAGAACTTTGCGTTTGTGATACACATAGGCCTACATTAGTACTTTGACATGTAGGCCTACATTCACTTTCCCAATAATAAGTAACGGTAAGCCATGTTATGGACCAAACGATCCGATGGTCTGCGTGTAATTTTCGTTTTCAAAACTATGACAGAAATGAGAACATTTTACACTGAATTTAACCTCTGCTTTTTGTATGAATCTCCTGTTTCATATGAATTGAATAGAGGACGTTTTTCAATTGATGCTATGCATTGACGTCATTACGCCGCCATCTTTGAGATAACGAAGATGACACAATGGAAAAACGTACATCTATGTATACGTGAGGCCCACAGGATGGGTCAATGACCAATCTTTTGACCTCTAGCCGAGGGCGCCCTACTCATGACGTCATGTTTCATAAAGTATATAAACCAAAGTATAAATATAAACACAGGTCATGTGTTTGCAAATATTTTAATATACTTTACAGACCTCACGTTCCCAGAACTCTTCCTAAAGTGTCATTATAAAATATTTATTATACAATGTCAATATAGTTCAAGAACCTTTATTTTTTTAAAATCAATTCAGATGAATGCAAACAAACATGTAAGAGCCGTAGAGTGACGAGTCTGGCCCATCTGCTTTCTTTCCTTTGTCTCGATTCACACTTCCCCGTGCGGTACGTGACTGGCTGCAAAGTGGCGGTGCGTTGACAAAACGTGATAGCCACAACGGCTGATCTATTTAGCGTACTTTGTATGACTCCCGGGGCCCGTTGACAAAAAAGGGCAAGTTAGGCTACACCGACCGTTACGCTTGAAACAAGTACTAAATCTAAACCAGATAAAGCAAACTATTGATTGAAGTTTTCGTCGAGTCTTTGAGTCTGTAATGAAATGATAGGCCTAGAGCTTTTGGTTGTCCTGCTGTATTCAATCACCATTAGACACATTTTCATCTCCATGCAGCGCACTCATCTTGAAGAAAATTGTGGGGAAGGACCGTCAATTACCATGCTTTAGTACCAGGTGAACGTCACAATGTGTGGTTCGTTGGAGTGGCAACATGTCGGACAATAATGGCTTCAGTAGCCGCTGATAAGGCTACAGACACGCCGTTCCAGTCTCTATTACAGTTGCGAGCATCTCCAGTGTAAAACGTCAGATTGGGCCAATGAAGCTCTATCGAGCCAAACGCCGACCCAGGGACCAGGGACTATGGACCGGTGGCGAAGCTCCAATTTGCATGGAACGCCAAGGGCATAATTCCATCGTGGCGTTGAAAGCTCACCAGTTTGCTATACCAAAAAAAAAATATAATAAAAAACCGTTGCTTTTGTAGAAACTGGTCAGCAGCTAAAATCATGAAATATTATTGATTGTGACTATTTTTTTGCTCAACATCTCTATATTATTGAACCCAGGGGTTCAACGGCGCGATTAGTAGCTCAAAGACAAAAAGAAGTGCAGCTCACCGTTGCCTAGCAACAACTCGAACGATGACGATTCTACGAACAATTCGAGACGTAGTGGCGTGAATTAATGTCGGGAAGGTTCGCGAGACCTGAATAAATACTGGAAAGCGCCTCCAGCGTCCGTCTAGTAGAGCGCAATCCCGGATGCACGACCTCGGAATGTTGTGATAGTACTGATCACCATGAGCTTTGGTCCAATTCGCTCTCAATATATGTCACGACAGAATTAGCCCGTAATACGGTAGGGGTAGGTGATGGGATTGTGCCTTTGATGATACAAGCCTGGAATCTGGCGCACAGTCAGTGTGTGTCATGAGAAAGATATTTGACTTATAGAGCCATCACATATATTGTCCTTTGAAAAAACATGTATGTAGATTAACAAGCAATGGCAGCCATTTTGAAAATTTTATATTGCTTGTTATTCCACCTATATATATTTTTTTCAAAGGACAAATCTGCGATGGCCCTACAGGCAATTATTTTTGTTCTCATGGCAAACTCTGACTGTGTGCCAAATTCCATGCTTGTATCATCAAAGGCACAATGCCCCCAAGTTCACTATCTGCCCCACTGTCCCACAAAAAGGGACGCGACGGTAACGGACTTTGCAAGTCTAGTGCCAGTTCTAGCAATTTGTGGGTAGGGTTTCGCGCGCACAGTGCTTTTAACGTTTGAAGGAAAAAACAAATGGCGCACTTCACAGGGTCCAAACATTAGACAACGTGATCGAACAAAAGAAAGAAATCGTTTATTATGAAATCTAATACCGGTAATAAAGATGCTATAAGGTCCGATTTTTTTCGCCGATTTGACCCCTAAATTTATATTTAAATGTTAATTAACCCTCCGGTAATGAATACCCATGGTTTGTTTTACCTCCTACATTAGTCCCTCGTCACCTCCAGCTAATAGGCCTCCATTGCCATTGGTTTGAATGCATAGGTTTAGACTAGGATAGGAAACTTCGTACATCCTTTATTCCACCTTGGAAGGTTTGCTATACGCCGCGTTAATACCACATTGTAGTTGACGTGCTGGGTGTTATGGGACAAATTACTATAGTCCGACCGTAAACATTTAGGTCCACCCTTTGATTTAAGCTATCCCCCTTGGTAAATAAGCTATAATGGGAACATACGTGTAGGCTAATTACCTTCAGAGGGAAATAGTTCACAGAAGAAATGGTTCTAGTATCAGCTTTATAATCAGTGAGCTTTCAGACTAAATTATACAATGACGTTTTTTCCCTTTACCAATCCTGTATAATACTTTTAAAACAACCCTAGCCGATAACCACCGCGTTATAAAGATGAAAGGGTCTGTATACGTTTGGTATCGACTCTGAAAATTAATGGCAATAAAAACTTACTTGGTAAGAAGTACATCAACTTTGGATAGTATAAGGCATTTTGAAAAACATTTCACTTAGAAGTACTGAATCCCTTTAAGTGCGGTGGTTTTTCCATACACACATTATGCCTACAATTGAAAACGTTTTGTGCTTAAAGGTATAGTGTCATGATATTGGTAAATACTCCAAAAATGTATCCTCGCACATGGTGAGAAACACTGCAGCTGTTGATAGTATAAACTATTTTGAGATTCCCTTCGAAGTAATATGATTTGGAAAATATTTCACCCCCCCAAAAATTTGAATTTGAGAAACGAGTCAGATGTCTGTGGGTTGGTGTCCGTTTGCGAATGTGAAAACATACCGTGACAGCTTGTTGCTGTTTTTTTTCAGCAAGTAGACAATGTATTCCGCTGAAAATTTCACATTTGACTGTTTAATTGTATCTTTCTTTATAATTATACCTACAAACAGAGGCCTACATTATGTTGACAAAAACGTTCAACTTTGGCATTTCTATTATTCCGAAGGATCCAGCCTTAAAGGTATTGTACACTTTTGGTAACAGCTCAAAATCAGTGTCCACATTTTGTGTGATTCAACATATGCATGAACAAACAAACCTGTGAAAGTTTGAGCTCAATTGGTCATCGAAGTCACGAGAAAATAGTGAAAAGAAACCTTATGTGTTTTCTGTTTTTTCAAACATCGAGTTTTATCGCGCGTGATAAAAACTATTGTTTTACCCATTTCTCAGAAACGATAGCGTTTTAGGCAGAAATATTTTAAGGAACCCTTTCAACCATTACTTACTTTAAATCATGTAAGTTATGTGTGAATCTGTGAACATTTTGTGTTTTTCGATCTTACCAATAGTGTACAGGGCCTTTAAGACTTTTCAGTCAACACATTATTTTACATTAATACTGTATCTAGGTGAATGATGCATAACGATATGCGCGCTAAAATAAGGATGAAAAATTAATTGCCATTTCCGGGTGGGGGTGGGGGTGGAAGACGAAGCGAGAAAAAAGAGAATAAAACAGTCAAATACATTTTTTTCGAAGGTCTACAGTATTCTATAAGAACTGGGTTAACCGGGCAACCATCACCTCTACAAGGGTTTAGCTCAACAACTTGAACATTATCGTGAACCCCCCCCCATGAAACCCCCCCCCCCCGGAATGTTGCACATAAAAAGCAACCATCCTAATTCCATTTTGTATTGTATCTACACGGGCCGCGAAGCAGTCTCGTAAAATGT
Organism: Plazaster borealis; assembly: GCA_021014325.1. Taxonomy (NCBI): domain Eukaryota; kingdom Metazoa; phylum Echinodermata; class Asteroidea; order Forcipulatida; family Labidiasteridae; genus Plazaster; species Plazaster borealis. Next base: position 7,299,019 of record CM037468.1, read on the forward strand.
TACGGCTGGGAAATCCGATAGTGGCGGGTATGCTCTGACTATAATTCCGGAACGATTTCACCCGCGTCTGTGGACAAAAACAACATTTGGGAAAAGGTCTACGGCACTGTTTCTAATAAATGGATTGCCTCTACATTGGCGAACGACCGACCGGTTTACGATAGGAAGTCCAGAGAGGGGATCGACAGCTCCACAATCCATCTTTCTGCCAGACTATATTATGCTTTTCAAAAATATGTAAGAACGTGTCTAGAAGGGTGTTGGAATGAGGGTGTTTTCACAAACTAAGTACGGTCTCAATTTGAATAATGTGTACAGTGCCGATCTGCGGTTGGAAAGGGGGGGGGGGGGGCGAGGGTGGGCGCGTTGCTTACACAAGTCCGCACAATGTGAGAACACTCTTGAAGTCTTTGAGTTACCTGGTGGACTGTGTGTGTGTATTGGGGTGGGGGGGGGGGTGGAGGTGGAGGTGTTTATATATTGGTTTTCTATTCCCCTATTTCCATTGGAATTACAAGGTTCAATCTAGTCTTGGTTCAAGGAGTTACTTTCTAAAGTCGTTCACGTCAACCATTGTCCCATATTGAAGTGCCGACAGCACACTTTAAAGGAGGGTGGATTTTTGTTTCCATCGTTTTTTGGGGGGATACATGTGCACTAAAGGACCCGGATCCGGGACCCGTGGGGACTGACCCTTTTCTTGGTCAGTATGACCCGGTGTAAATGACCAGCAGAAGTGGGTCAAAGTGGCGCAGAATCCAAGTTAAAGTCCCAGTTTTTAAAACCACGTTCGGAGTCAGCCTGGTTGGTAAGCAGATTGCAACAGCTAATTCTATATCGTACATTATTTAAAATCTAAAAAATACTAAAAACCTTGAACTTTCTTTTCTGAAAAAAAAGGTCTCATCCAGCAGCATCAACTTCGACCACCGTAGAGGGCTCCCTTCATGCTAATAACGTGGCGCCACAATTTGCGTTTGATTATAAAAAGACGCACGGAGGTTTTTTGGGGGGGCATAACTGACGTTTGATACTCGACCGTGGGAAAGAGGTTGTAACGTTGACCCCAACCCTTCAACAGGACTTGGTGCACGCCAGCCACAAACCGAATACCGATTTCCCATGTTTCACCAGTCAACACCACCATACTTCTGGTCCGTCCATGACATTGCATCCACCGCGCACAGCCCGAACCGGTGCTTGGACGATCTCAGCCCCAAATACACTGGCCTCGCCACTCGACCCAATACAAATACACTTGTATCGATTGTATAAAAAAAAGGCTGGAGCGGCTGCTACAGTAGCTTGCAATGTACACCATAAAATATTACAACAAGAGTTTCTGCTCTACCCCCCCCCCCCCCCCCCCACCACACACACACACTCTGTTTCTGTGTGCCTTAGGACTTTTTCATGAGTCCAAATAAAAAGGTCTCTTTCTCGGTATAGATTTATGAAAAATGCACGGGAGAGAATATGCAACGGGCCGATCGAAGAAAAGAAGAAGAAGAATACAGAAAAACAGTGATAAAGCCCGCGTGAACGTGTCATCAAATTTTCATGATTTGAGGTGCAGTTTTGCCGCCATGTGCGAAATATAGCCGCTTGACTGAGTGAGGATTAAAGATCACATATCAATTATTATAAGCTAACGTACAGTAAACAAAGGGTGTGCACAACATTTTGAAAGAGTAAAAATATTAATGGTCAAAAAATTTGCGCACCCAACTTACATGGTTTAAAGGTGGTCATGATGGAAATCGTTTGTTGACACAGTTTTGCTCGAAGTGCCATAATAGTTTTTGAGAAATAAGTAAAACATCAGTTAGGTTTGATCTTACGAGTCCGAAACCCGACGTTTTGGAAAATAGTTAATACATGACTCCGATGACCGATTGAGCTTAAACAGCTACTTGAGGGAATTTGTTTTTAGCGGGAATGCTATTTAAATTTGTTTATAATGTGTTTGTTTATCATTTAGTTGTAATTTGGATAATTTGACACGTCTCAATTTTTCGTAATTATCGATCAAAAAATTAGGTCCCAACCTCAAGGTTTGGAAAAACTAGCTACACTTCTGCCGTTGACGGCTTGCGTCAAAATGACAATACTTTGACGTCATTTTGTGGGAGCTTGTTTGTTATACCTCCATACAAAACGGCTAAACAAAACGGAGCTCCCACAAATGACGTAACATGAGTGATGACGTAACAGGGCTTTTCGCCTATCCTTTTTGCACAGCGAAGGGTGTTCAAAATTATTGTTTTTTCTTACAATTAACATATGTTTAATCCCATGTGAACTCGATTTCCTTATTGATTAAAAACACCTTAAACGAATTTCAGCAAAGATCACCTGCTGCCGTCTTCGTTCAAGCTGGTCTTTAAACTTTCAAAGGTTTGCTATATCACATCATCACATGTACCTTATGTGTTGGGTCACGAATTGCGCGGATAGATTGTATTTGACAATTGCCATTGTTCTCTGCGTGCTCTAAAAGAGAAACTACATCGCAGTTATAGATTTATAAAAACAGCATCCAACCAATGCAACCTATGGTAGGGTGATACTTTAGTAATGACCCCGAAAACAAATTGTGTGTTTTTTATTGAAAAAGCCTAAGATGGTAGGCCTAATGGAAGTTATTTCGTTGATTAGAAATAAATTAAAGTATGTCGACAATTAAATTGAATCTCTAAAGATCGCCTAACGGCCAGAGATGAGGTTGGTACCCGCTGTTACCTCGCTCGCTAAACGTGGATGGATCCGACGCTCGTTATGAAAATCCCTTGACAGCTTGTTGCTGTTTTTTCCAACTGTATTCAACTGAAACTTTCACAGGTGACTTTTATTTTATCTTTCTTGATAATTTTGCCTATAGATAAGCATTACGTTGACAAAAACCAAACGATAAACCCTACCTTTAAAATACTGTCCATCTAGGTGGACAGTCCCGTTTTCATTAGTGAACACAACGAGAAACAGCTAACGTTTTGACAGGGATTTTGTGCACGTTTATGTCGAGCTTGTTTCGATTGTTGCAATCGAAATAAAAGCAATGCTGATTGTTTATGTATTTATTTGTTATTTGTTATTTTATTATTATTATTATTATTATTATTATAGTTAGTTAGTGAGTTAGTTAGTTAGTTATTAAAATTAATTATTTTATAATAATTATTTTTTTTTTGTCTTGACGTGGAGTTAAACTACTCCGTTTATTTAACAACAACATCAGCAACAACATACATCAAATAAAACAAGCTCCAATAAATACTGTTATCATATAACAGATACAATGAGCTACGGGAGGTAATACAACAATTTTAAATTGATAACATAAAACAAAAACAAAAACATAAAATTTATATATACATTTTAGCGTGACATAATCACGGTGTTCGAGAAAAACAATGGGATGAAATTACTTCAGACAAATAGAAAATAAAACAAAAACAAAAACAAAAAACATAAAAAGGAACATGGTGACGGCCTTTATTTATTTATTTATTTATTTATTTATTTATTTATTCATTTATTTATTTATATATTTATTTATTTAGTTATTTATTTATTTATTTACTTGTATTCATTTTATTACTAGATTTATGTATGTATGTATTTATTTATTTATATTTGATTATCAAATGCTGTGTTTTAGACAGTAGCAGCGTTTCAGACGGATGGGGTGGGGGAGGGGTCGGATATTGCATCAGTCCTTTCAATTTAAAAAAAATATCATTATTTCTTCCTCCTCGACAATGTCCAATTATGTACTTTGTCTTCAAAGGCACTGAACACGTTTGGAAATTGTCAAAGACCGGTGTTCTCACTTGGTGTATCCCAATATATGCATAAAATAACAAACCTGTGAAAATTTGGGCTCAATTGGTCATCGAAGTTGCAAGAAAATGATGAGAGAAAAAACACCCTTGTTGTACAAATTTGTGTGCTTTCAGATAGGAATAAAAACTTCTTGCAAGAAGTTTTTATTATTTTAGTGAGAAATTACCTCTTTCTCAAAAACTACGTTACTTCAGAGGGAGTTGTTTCCTACAATGTGTCATACTATCAACAGCTCTACGTTGCTTGTTACCAAGTAAGTTTTTATGCTAAGATTTGTTTTGAGTCATTACCAAACGTGTACGATACCTTTAAAGGGAAATCACATTATTTTGTATGTCGCGCTGCCTCCATATTGTTATTATTTTCTATGTTTACTGGCACTGATCAAAGATAAATCTCGTTATTTTTAAAAGGGGTGGTGTATTTTTCTACTTACCCCAGTTTTTGTTACAATGAGATGCCAGTTGAACGGGAGGCAACACAAAAGGCAGATGCCGCAAGGATTTGCGCACAGCGTTCTGGAGACAAGTCCTTCAAACCTTCATTCTTAGAGCCGTTATAACCTGAAGAAATAAATGTAAGACGTTTGTGATTAACGAACTCCACAAACCCGCTAATACACCTCAGGCGACGACATCGGAGAAAACAAACAGAAAGGACAGTCAACAGGAAAACAAGAATTAACACGAATCAAGCATTCGACAAAACCTTTCTTTTCTTTTCAAGCAACCCGGTCAAATCAGCAGAAAACATTATTATATTTTAGACGTATGGACTGCAGATATAATATAGAGAGGCTGGAAACAGTATCGCAGTCTCATATACAAAAACGGGAAAAATGCGAGGGGAAAAAATGCAGCAGGAAAAAAATGCGATGAAAAAAAAGCGCGACGGAATAAAAAATGCGACGCAAAAAATAAATAATTAAATTGACTGAAAAAAAGAGGAAAAGAGTCTGAATAAAGGTGGGACATGGAACACCATACTAATGCATATATTATACCCCCAGACTACTGTAATCATGTACGTAGTGATCGCGGTCTTCGCCGGATACCAAGCAGTGACGTCACAACATGACGTTGAACTGAGGGCAGATCGTATATTCAACTGTGAATTGCATGAGCGACACGTTAATTTTTAACTGACATCGTTCGTATAATCTCACAGCGCCGCGGACGAAAACAAAAAACCCTAAGGGGGCTGCATGAACGCGAAAGAAAAAGAGGGGGCTGTAACGCCAGAGGACACCGGGGGAAGGGGGGGGGGTAGGAATCCTACGTGACTCGCACGCCGACTAGCGAATTAGAGTCCACGTTACACACAGCGGCTCGGCAAGTACCCGGTCACGCAGGGTGGAAGGAAACCCAGGGACGAGTAAAACGGGAATTAAAATACGTTGATGTGTAAAGGTCCGGGGGATGATTGCGCCCACGATCATATTCCTTCGAACGGCTCACCTAGTTCTTGTCATGTTTTTTAATGCAGTTTTTCCTATGCGGTGAGAGAGAAAGGGAGGGAATAAAGGTGGGTTTCTGACTGGTTGAACGTAGACCTTTGCCGCCATCTTTGTTTGGATTCCTGGTAGGCCAATGCATACACTGGCAACATTATAGAGGAGATCTAGAGACTCGAAGAGCTGCGTCAGAATCAGTGACTTCGGCTACGGCTACTACGGCTATTGGCTGAAGCTAGTGACTTTGGCTACTACGGCTATTGGCTGAATCTAGTGACTTTGGTTACGGCTACTACTGCTATTGGCTGAACCACGGCTACTACGGCTTTTGGCTGCACTTCGGCTACGGCTACTACGGCTATTGGCTGCAGCGGCATATGATGAAGAAAGGGTCTTTTACAGCGATCCGGCCATAGCCACTGCCGAAACGGTCAAGTCAGGCGCGGCCTTTTATTGAGTCAGATCTTGGCGGCCATGTTGGTTGTGTTGCTCGGCGCGGCCAGTGCAAACATAAAACTGATGATCAATACGTATAAACCATGCATGGGGGCAGAGGGTACCCCCCTATTTTCCTCTTGTACAGAAATATCCCCTAAAATCCTCTAAAGAACTCCTGAGATTCCAAGCACACAATGACGACACAATATAGAGGGGGGGGGTGGGGGGTTGGGGGTTACCGCCATGACCCATATCGAGCACCAATGTCAATACGCAGAAACGATTCCTGTATAACATTGCGTTATCCGCTGTATGCGGCGCACGGCACATGTGATTTTAAATACAGCCCTGTCCGAGTTGGCAGCTACGGCTACGGCTGGTTGGCCGCGTCATCATGCGTTGAAGTACATGCAGCACGTTCTTAGCAACACCCTTAGCAACAGCCATAACCGTAGCTGTAGCCGCTAATTTGTCGTTGAATGATGTCCTCTTAATTGATAGTAGACATACTCGACGAGGTACCAGACTGTTTCATTGGTTAACCACAGTCGACGTTCTCCTTGTATAATAAAGACTTACAGTGGCAGGAAACAGTCGCCAGACAAAGCCAGTTCTTCCCGGGATTTGTCAAATCAAATCAAATTATAAGGCCTACACGAGTGATACACAATAAAAAAACCCAAACATGTTTTCATTTTTCCGAAAGAGAAAACGTGATCGCATAATTATTTATATTTATTTTTTATTTGTTTTATAGGCCTATATATATATATATTTTAATATCTTTTTATATGTACAAATTATTTTAAATTAATAACTTGATTGGCTATAATTTTCCCGCTTTTTCCTGGATACCTTCCAATAATCCTTTGCTCATCTTTTAGCTATACATGGATATGTTTATGTTTGTGTTTGTTTATGCCTCTGACGAAGGTCCGGTTTGAATCGAAAGCTAAGGCCATCTCCCCTACTAAATTTATATATATATATAAATTGGGGGATCCTCTTATGTCGGTTGTGCGGTACCGGAATGTTAACTAAATTATAGAATTTTGATGAATTTACTCTCCCTCCTAAATCAGTGATTTATTATTTATCATACCTTCTATATAGCGACTTGATTATACCCTTAAAGGTAAGGTCATATATTGGTAAATACTCCAAAATGTTTGACCATAAACACTTTTTTGATGAGAAACACTGCAGTATCAGTGAGAAAGGATTCCCTTTGTAGACAGTTTGGATAAATTTTCACCCCAAAACATTGGAATCATACTTCTGGAGGGTTGGTGTCCGATCGCGAATACTGTGACCCGAGATGGGGGTTGGTACCCACTGTCACTTCGCTATATAAACGTGGATTGATTCGACGTTCTTGTGAAAATACCGTGACTTTTTTCTTCTTCTGTTTTCTCAGCAAGTAGACACTGTATTCAGCTGAAACTGACTTTCACATGTGACTTTTACTGTATCTTTCTTTAAAATTTTCCCTATAAATCAGAGGATTACGTTGACAAAAACCAATCTATGACCTAAAGGTATCGTACACGTTTGGTATTTACTCAAAATATATATTAGCTTAAAAACTGACTTGGTAACGAGCAACGGAGAGCTGTTGATGGTATAAAACATTGTGAGAAACGACTCCCTCTGAAGTAACGTAGTTTTCGAGAAAGAGGTAATTTCTCACTAAAATAATAAACACTTCTTGCAAGAAGTTTTTATTCCTATCTGAAAGCACACAAATTTTGTACAACAAGGGAGTTTTTTCTTTAATCATTTTCTTGCAACTTCGATGACCAATTGAGCCCAAATTTTCACAGGCTTGTTATTTTATGCATATGTTGGGATACACCAAGTGAGAACACTGGTCTTTGACAATTTCCAAACGTGTACGATGCCTTTAAGAATTCCTACTAACCCGTTCCCAATAGTTCAATCCAAGCACGCATAGACTGCAACGCCAATTTACTTCTGTATTAATTTAATACAACTTGCAAAAACGTGTCCTTTAGCTGTTTTGCAACGCCGATGAAAAACGCCGCCTATTAACAATATTAAGCTAGAGGAAAGGAGGGGGGGGGGGTGTCGCTGGGGAGAAACAGAAAAAAACGAACCAGTAAATGAAATCATGGAAAAGTGAGACATACTTCACGACTCACGCATCCGCACAATAGCATAAAGGAGTATAAAAATCACGGTGCTTTTCCCCCTTTCTTTTTCTTCGTTTTCTCTTTCTCCCCCCGGTTTTTATTCGTTTCCGCGTGTGAGTTGAAAAAAAAAACCCACCTCAAAACCATAAAAGAAGAAGAATATACGAATTAACACGCCTGGCATTTTTACGCTTCGGGTTTCGAGTAAACAGTTAAACGGGCAGGAGGTGGGAATCCGCCCCCGGGGTTTTACGGGGTCGCTTACGGGGGGGGGGGGGGGGAGTTGGTCGACCGCGGCCAGCCACAGATCTCTGGAAGGGACGTGAACGATGCGATGGTTTTATTGTTGGGAGTACATCCTGCACGTGAGCTTGCCTCCAGGGCAAACGGCCGGATGATTTTCACTGGTACTCCACCGCAGCACAGGTTCCCGCTCTCCATTAAGGTATTTATTAGGAACTTTAAAGGGAAAGTGCACAATATTTATTGGACAACTTTCGTGGCATTTGGTCGGTTTTACTCTTGCTTTCTATTCAATACAAAGGCGACTGGTACAAAATCTTTAGCATTTTGGAGAAAATATTAAAAAATATATTGTTTAATTGTCGTGTTTGATTTCTTTAAAGGTACAATTTTGGAAACAGTAGGCCTACACTGCAAAAACTTGGTGTTAAAATTGACACATAGGGTGATGTCACATAGATACCCAAGAGAGAATCAAAATTAACACCATATGGTGTTGAAATAACACCAATGTAATTGTGTTTGCATAAATGAGTGTTATTTTAACACCCCAGGGTATCTATTAGTATTATGGTACCTCTATGTGACAACAACCATGGTATAAATTTTAACACCCCAGTTTTTGCAGTATACTCTTTTCACGAATAGTATTTCAAGATGATCAAACTTGAATCGAAAAAAAATAAGAAAAAACTGGAGGGACTTCAGACAGTGTTATTCCAGTGAATGTGATACGGCAACCTGCACATGTTCCTTTGAAATTACTAAGTACCAGCTTTTCTATGAGCAACGGATACGTGGGAGCATTTTATCTTTAAGTTTTAATGCCGAAGCTGAACACAAAGTCTTTCACCGTGCCTTTCGTCCGGGGCTAACATTTTTTTTTCGAGCGAAAGAGAGCCGGGGCGATTTAGATCGATGGCGCTATGGATTTGCTTGGATTCTTTGTCATTCTTCGATTCCACTATACCTACTTCTCTCCAAGGTGGGGAGTGCGGCAATCGGGAATAATGAATGACTAATCAGAGTATAGTGGAAGGAGAAAGTGGGCGAAGCGAGAGACAGATATTGAAAGAGGTTCTTCTCAAACGTACCCTCGCGTGCCGCCCAATTCCTCTTCCCGCACAAGTTTGTTGAACCGGTAAATCGAGGACATTTTTCATTGTTCTCCTTTTGTTTGGACTCGAATTTTAATTTTATTTTAGCGTCCTCTCAATTCGCCGTATTTTTGACCACGTGAGGGCGTATGTAAACCGAATTCACGTGATGCAAAACAAGTAAACAAACTGTTTTGTTTTCATTGTTGTTATTGTTTATATGTAATTCATCATCGATGCAAGAAAACTACATACAGGCAATTAAAACAAGATGAAACTGTAATATTGTGATGCAAGACATTTCCCTGGTGAAAGCGCCCTCATGCGGTCAAAAATATGGTCAATATTGGCTTAGTACACACAATCTAATCGAGGACATCTGCGGTTTGTCGAACGACTCGGGTCTTCACTCGGGTGTTAAATTCTTCGCTGTCAATAGATGCACCAGATGAACCTATAGGGACATAATCTTGCGCCTTGGCTCGTGAATATTTTCAAAACACACGATTTTAATTTTTTAAATTTTTTTATTATCAAAGATTTGAGCGTCGTGACTTTTAGAAATTGTTATGAATTATGATCCATTTGTTTTTTGTTCTGGGGTTGTTGACTTCCAATCTCAGATTGGAAGTCAACAGAAATGTCCCAGATTATCTGGGACATTTCGGGTAGACTATTAGCCCCGAAAACTTGAATTTTTTGTTCACAACCCTTTTCCCAAGAAGAGTGTGACTTCTTTAGTCATTCTGGATTGTTCCAATTTTAAATGAGCTTAGCTCAAAAATGTAACAGCAAAACCGCCGAACAAATGGACAAGACATTTTTTGGGTCTGTAACCCGTGCCTGCCAGGCAACATTTTCTGTGCTTATCAAATTAATGTTTTTGATTTGCAGCTTTATGCAATTTGGTCATGGTAGTTTGTAGACTCCCATGAATTAAAACCGCAGGACATTCCTGGGGGTAATTTTAACCCCATCGCCACCCATGTTCGTTTCATCCAAACTTGATGCAATTTTCCTTGTGTAAAATGAACACACAGTATGATAAACCCTGAACTGCAAAAACTGGGGTGTTAAAATTGACACCATGGGTGTTGTCACATATAGATACCGAAGGGAGAATATACACCAATGTAATTGTTTTTGCAGAAATTAGTGTTATTTTAACACCCTAAGATGTTATTTTTGATTCTCTCTTCGGTGTCTATGTGACAACACTAATGGTGTCAATTTTAACACCCCATTTGTTTGCAGTGTGGGTCATCTCGCTGAACGTTTACTCCCAGAAAATGGTAGGCCTAGCTATTCTCCAGGAAATAGCTGTTTTCCGGGAGTTTATTGGTGAGCAAGTCAGGAGTCTCGAGAAATTCGTCAAGTATGTGATAGGGATTGATCCAGTGTGTAATTTCGCACATGATAACAACTGGAAAGAAGACTAAAAAATCAAGTCTTCTTTTAAAATTACATTTATACAAAAATCTTGGAGAAAAAAATACCCAAAGCAATTTTTTATAAATACAATTTCAATTTTTGTATAATACCATGAAATTAAAATTGAAACCAAATTTAAACTTGGGACGAGGGTGCTTATTTTTTTTTAAACCCCATTTTCTATTCACGCCCGAATTTGTGTGTTTAACGATAACATGAACGTCAGTTGGGGAAAATTCTTAATTGTTTACAAGTAACCGAAAACGAAGTTCAAGTCTTATTATCGGGTTTTCTTTGTTGATTTGTTAACTTTATTTTACCATCATATATTTTCATGGCTAAATTTTACTACTACAACAATGTGATATAACTTGTTATATTCATACACTATACGTTAAAGGTATCGTACACGTTTGGTAATGACTCAAAACAAATATTAGCATAAAAACTTACTTGGTAATAAGCAACGGAGAGCTGTTGATAGTATAACACATTGTGAGAAACGACTCCCTCTGAAGTAACGTAGTTTTTGAGAAAGAGGTAATTTCTCACTAAAATAATGAAAACTTCTTGCAAGAAGTTTTTATTATTCTATCTAAAAGCACACAAATTTGTACAACAAGGGTGTTTTTTCTTTCATCATTTTCTTGCAACTTCGATGACTAATTGAGCCCAAATTTTCACAGGCTTGTTATTTTATGCATATGTTGGGATACACCAAGTGAGAACACTGGTCTTTGACAATTACCAAACGTGTACGATACCTTTAAACTAAAGTATTTGAAGAAACAGTATCGCCCAAAGGTAAAACTCAATAACGGTTGGGACCAACTTGGTCCCGGAAGTTCTAATACTCACCAGTTTAATACTGTGAATACTGTGTAACGAACGTGGGGTGGCGTCAGGTTTTAAAATTCATCGGAAAAATAATGTGGTTTTATTGCCTAGATTTAGCTGTGCAGTGTGCAAAGGGCTATACGGGGGGTCGAACCGCAGTTAGCATAACACAGTCCAAACTAATAATTGGTGAATAATTACGAGATAAATAAGACAGATGAGTCTCCAATTTTTGTAACATCTTCAATTATGCGGTGGGTGATAAGTCAGAGCAAGTTTCGATGACACATCGTCGGCAGTAATCAAAAGTTAAATGTAGTTTGGGGTGTTCTGTTGCTCGTCCTACAGCGGAATCGGAAATTAATTTGAGTTTCAAATCCCAAAGTCTAATTTTTGTTTTCCTAAAACAGGAAGAGCTAAGGGCCCTGAAAAATAATGTTGATGGATTTTTGGAAACATTGACACCAACTTCAGATTCCGGTCTGCTTCTTCTAGCATTTTAAACATGGGATGGGGGAAATTGCCAATCGTGAAGAAACTGCATGTATCCTCCCCCGGTGTAGAAAGAGTTCAAGGTTTCTTGTTGAGGCTGTTGTATTGCCTTCACGTACTTAAAAGTAAAACTCGTGTCCGGGACCGAGGTTGACAGTGATTTAGTCTGCCCCCCCATCTACGTTCATTATCAACAGTCTAATCGTGTTGGGGTACAAGGAATCCAACCAAGATGGCAGACTCGAGGTGTGGTTTTATTTATACGTACACATTGGTATCTCCTGAACTGTAATAATAAAACATTAATAACAATAAAAACAACAACTGATGTTAATACAAAATTTGCTTACAGATGGTAGCACATTTTTTGTATAATGAGGCATCTAATAGATGTTAAATTTGCATCGGGGATAAAGCATATTATGTGGTTTTACCCGTACAGATGTGTGTAAAGCACTGTATACTTAGTACTTTCCCGAGTCCTGTAAAAAAAATCACAGGCATATTACTCGGTGGGATTCGAACCCACGACCTTTGCCATTCTAGAGCAGATGTTTTACCAACTAGACCACCGAGATTGCCCGGTAGCTACAGGCAGTTCGAATCCTATAATGAGAAATCGCCCAACATTACAAGGCCGGAAGGCCACTTCAAGGTGAGGGTGACTTAACCGGTTTGGGCTGACGACCCAAATCAACTGTCACCTGGGGGCACGTTTCCCCCTACTCATGGGCTGAAACAGGGTTACCCCCTTCACAGTCCGTGGATGTAGGCATGGGTATCATCCACTGAGCCTGGCTGGTAGAGCAGAATGCACTACCTTCCCAACTTTTATCGAAGATTGTTAAGTGCCTTGCTCAATGGCACAAGGTTAGTGTCACGACCGGGATTCGAACCCACACTCTGCTGCTGACAATACCGGAGCTTGGGTCCGGTGAACTAGACCACGACACGCCATGATATCTAAAGATGATTTCCAGTGGGCCATTGTTTAAAAATACAAATTAAATAAGAATAAACCGCAAAAGAAATACAAATATTAGCCTAAGCATACAATTAATTGAATACCCCCCAAACCCCCCCCCCCAAAAAAACACAAAAACAAAACAAAACCATAAGTGTGCAACACCTGCAATCGGGGACCTCATAATGTCCCTCTTTTGTTTGTACTTAACACTTTTTGGCAACCGCTCCCATTGGTTTTTGTACATACTTTCCAACTGGGGACCTTCAACCAACCGGGGACCCTAACTGTCCCTTTTGTTACTGGTACCCGGTTTGATCGTGTATAATACCTACCCACATGGAGTCGGGATTTATTTCAAATGGCCCAAATAATGACATGGAAAAAAAAGGCAAATATATAAAGCCAAGGTGCAAAAACTTGAACCATTTCTAAAAAAACCCGATTCCCCCTTGAATCGATTACAGTTTGTTGATCCCGCTGAGGAGACGCTGTGATTCTGCGAACTCTTGCCCGGGAGGGGGTTGTAAGTGAGCTAAAACTACAGTCAGAAGTCAATACTGCCATGGCCTCGGGTTTACTGGTGAAGTTTTCATATAGAAATAAATGAGGGGTGTCATGTGGCCGAGTGGTTTATAGAGCATCGAATTCAATTCCGATGTTTAAGTCATCGGGGTGTGGGTTCGAATCCCGGCCATGACACTTGTATCCTTGAGCAAGATGCTTTTACTATATAATTGCTTCTCTTCACCCAGGGGTACCTGCGAGGGTAGAGGTTGAAATTGTGTTTGAAAAAGCCTTCGGAGCGCCACGGCAGCTCGGGGCTGTTTACTCCCCAGGGAGCTGAGAAAGATTAAAGGAATGTTATTGGCCCCCAACGACCAGGGCACTAATGTAAAGCGCATTAATATGTAATTGTAAAATGCGATATATAATAACTAGGTTATTATTATAACTATTATACAAATTAAAAAAGAACGTGCTTTTATTTCAGCTGCACTCAATTTAAAGAATATCTTTGCCATTAATATTCACAATGTGCACTTACAAAGTCAGTTCGAAACTAAACTCAAAATTGTTGCTTTTTATAGGAAAGCCTTTGGTGATGCGTAATGCGCTTTTAAACCCCATGTTTAAATAATTGTTTGTCCCTATAGTTTTATGGCGGCCTCTTTCTCTTTGCTGTACACGTACACAGTCACTGTAGTATTTATACCAAAGTGAAAGGCCTCAAGAGCTACGTCCCTGTGGTGTATGTACACTTGTTATGTATCATTTCTATTCTGTATCTTTTATATTATTATTTGTCTGTCTTTCTGGTGTTTTAGATTTTGTTCATGCTAATTAATTGTATCTTTAAGTATTTTGATGTAATTTCAGTGGTTTCTTTGATGTAGGCCCATGCTAAATTATACGTGTCATTATTTTGTAACTATGAATTTTAATGCAATGCGCCCTCCAACGGGTCCTTGAGAGAGGGCAATTATAAAGTCATTATGTTGGTATCATTATCACCCCCTTTAGGGCGATTTCGTATCAATACTGATAGCAACTCATTAGTAGACAATTAAAGACTTAATGCATGGAAGGTCAAGTTGGTGTATGGAGGAAGTTTACTTCCTCCAAGTTTGGCACGAGTACAATCAACCCAAGGTACTGTGCCGTCTCAGTGTTTTGGGAGGTTACCCTCAAAAAGCCTTGGTCAGAATTTACCCGGACTCCTGGGGGGGGGGGTATCCCAGGGGGAGGCGCCCGTCTCTGGGTCAGACTGACCCTGAATTTGGTTAAACTGGGACTTCTGAACTCAGATTATCCCTGAAAAAAGCAGGTATCCGATCAGTGCATCATACCTGTCCTATCATAATGGTGCCGAGACATGGACTACCACCAAACGACTTGAGAAAAGACTAAGGGTGACAGAGAGGGCTATGGAAAGAATAATGATAGGAGTAACAAAGAAGGACAGTGTTACAAAGGTGGACCTATATAGAAAGAAATCAAGAGATATTATTAAGACCATCAAATCAAATAAGTGGAGAAGGGCAGGTCACCTTGGCAAGGAGGTATGACATCAGGTGGGCATGGAAAACAACCAATTGGACTCCAAGAAACCGAACAAAAAAAAGAGGGAGACAAAACAGAAGATGGAGAGATGAACTAAGAACATAGAGGGGCATTGTTTGGCAACAGACAGCGCAGGATAGAGCGAAATGGAGAATTGGTGAAGAGACTTTCCTCCTGCAGTGGAGTGAAATAGGCTGGAAAGAAGAAGATGCGTCAGGTTAATAATAATAATAATAATAATAATAATAATAAGACTTGTAATGCGCACATATCCACCCTGCTGGGTGTTCAAGGTTGACACAGTTTCGGTCCATACTGACCCAGAAATGGGTCCGGCCTCCTGGGACCCGGAATCCGGGTCAATTCTGGCTCAGGAGTTTTTGAGAGTGTTATTAAGCAGTAATGACAATAACCAATGATTCCCACAGGAGAGAACCAGACTGTTTTCCCGTCCAGCCTCGATTTGGTCGAACTCTTTCAATGTCACAATTAAAATTCATAAGGCGCTATTCCACCTAGATTAAAGCGCACATAATATAATAATATTAACAATTTTGTTTAATTTGTATAATGTCGTTGCTGTATTGTATTTGTATACAGTTCTTTTGTCAACACCACTTTAATTTCCTCAGTGAGGTATAACTAAGTTTTAATCTATCTATCTAACCTAACATGGATAGAGGTAAATCTGAAGAGCTTACGAAATAGAGATAAACCTATAACAGATTCCATTGTGAAAGGTGGAAGATTGTTCCAAATCATTGGTCCAGCTACACATGGCGTCGTAGTCGAGCGGATAAGACCACCGGACTCAAGCTCTGGTGTTTCTGATCAGCAGAGTGTGGGTTCGAGTCCCGGTCGTGACACTTGTGTCCTTAAGCAAGACTCTTATTGGTTCGTCCTTCGGATGGGACGTAAAGCCATAGATCCCATGTGTTGTGTCATGCAGGTAAAAGAACCCAGTAAACACTTATCGCTACGAGAATGGGGTTTGCCCCGGTGTGTCTGGCAGTGGCTGCTGAATGCGCCGCAGCACCTTGTAAACCCTTAAAAGGTGCTACATAAAATTTGGTCTCAAAATTTCAAAAATTTCAAAAACCTGTCTTAGAATGTTTCTGTCTGTTCAAGCACCTTGAGTACATTATTGGTAGAAACGTGCACTATATAAGACTATTTATTATACACTGAAGGTTTTTTGACCCAGAACTTTGTTTGCACGAGAAACATTCAAGTGAGTGATGTCGAGTGTGGACCGAAGAAAACGTGGTGAGTGTAATAAATATGACAGTTTGAATATGATGGGAATAATAATGGCTACTCTATCATGAAGTCAAAGCAGGGTTTCTAAAACACACCACGAACGCATTAAAGACACTGTTTACAAAAGAGCAACAGAGCCACAGATAGGCCGCGTCCGAATTGTCAGCTACAGCTACGGCTACGGCTAGACTTCCGCGTCATTATGCGTTGAAGAATAGGACGTCCTTAGCAACACCCTTAGCAACAGCCGTAGCTGTAGCTGTAGTCGCCAATTTGGATGCGGCCATCGACTTGCTCCACGCACGATTTGTACATAGCCCAATGGAATAAAATCTTGTATTTCATAAAGATTGCACTGTCTAATTTTTACCAACTTTTGATATGAAGAAAGGGGGCACATCTCAAAAACTTGTTCAGCTGTTATTTTCATTACTCTTGAGTTTATGTGGAAATTATGACTCGAAATGTTCCATTATGACCAGGGTAGTATGTTGCCTGCCAGAAAGGCCTTCGAAGGTCACTCTTTTTGTAAACAAAAAATAAAAACAAAAACAAAAGATGGTCTAACTGAAAATAGGCGGGCTGAATTGAACATTTTCATAAACGCATGAATCACATAAGGGAAGACGCCGCGCTGTTTATTTCCGGATAATGCAGCTACTAATTACTTAATGCTATAACAACACAAGTTTGGGTGTCATCAAAACTGATAAAAGCATCCATCAAAAACCTTGAATGATTCCATTAGAGATTGACATCCAACCACTGAGAAATATAGATTTCTACGCCAAACGACTGAAACTATAGAATGTGTTTTTTTATTAGGAGAAACGGCAGTTGTGTTTATAGGGAGAATTTTGCTGGTGTTTTACGATAAACTTAAAGGGGCACATTGCCTTCAAATCTCTCGAAATGTTGCTGTTTGGAATTAATCCTTTTCCTTGTTAAGAGTTGTTCAAGCACAAAAACATCTACAGTGTGCTGTAATTAACGAGTAGTTATAAAAAACAACATAAATTCGTCTCTTGAAATACAACCAGCGGAACTTACAAGCCGCGTTTTTGTGGACGGATCAAACATTTGTTTCTTCAAAAAAGCGGACCGTGTTCATATTCAAGGGATATTTATTTGAATAATTATATTCTACTTAAAAGGTGCTACATAAAATTTGGTCTCAAAATTTCAAAAATTTCAAAAACCTGTCTTAGAATGTTTCTGTCTGTTCAAGCACCTTGAGTACATTATTGGTAGAAACGTGCAATATATAAGACTATTTATTATACACTGAAGGCTTTTTGACCCAGAACTTTGTTTGCACGAGAAACATTCAAGTGAGTGATGTCGAGTGTGGACCGAAGAAAACGTAGTGAGTGTAATAAATATGAGTTTGAATATGATGTGAATAATAATGGCTACTCCATCATGAAGTCAAAGCAGGGTTTCTAAAATACACCACGAACGCATTAAAGACACTGTTTACAAAAGAGCAACAGAGCCACAGATAAACAAAAAATAAAAACAAAAACAAAAGATGGCCTAACTGAAAATAGGCGGGCTGAATTGAACATTTTCATAAACGCATGAATCACATAAGGGAAGACGCCGCGCTGTTTATTTCCGGATAATGCAGCTACTAATTACTTAATGCTATAACAACACAAGTTTGGGTGTCATCAAAACTGATAAAAGCATCCATCAAAAACTTTGAATGATTCCATTAGAGATTGACATCCAACCACTGAAAAATATAGATTTCTACGCCAAACGACTGAAACTATAGAATGTGTTTTTTTATTAGGAGAAACGGCAGTTGTGTTTATAGGGAGAATTTTGCTGGTGTTTTACGATAAACTTAAAGGGGCACATTGCCTTCAAATCTCTCGAAATGTTGCTGTTTGGAATTAATCCTTTTCCTTGTTAAGAGTTGTTCAAGCACAAAAACATCTACAGTGTGCTGTAATTAACGAGTAGTTATAAAAAACAACATAAATTCGTCTCTTGAAATACAACCAGCGGAACTTACAAGCCGCGTTTTTGTGGACGGATCAAACATTTGTTTCTTCAAAAAAGCGGACCGTGTTCTGTCATGAAATGAGAAACAAAACCACACAATTTCAAGGGATATTTATTTGAATAATTATATTCTACTCGAAGGGGTTTAAAGGGACACTATCAACCTCGTCCCCATGGTTTACTTTATTTCCAACCATGTTTACAATAGTAAACCCTGGGAGGGAAACTCCTTACTTGGACCCTGATTGGACAACGACTGGTGTACACAAGTCTAGCGTAAACATGTTAAGTTGTACTCATTCAGTATTCACCATGTTCACAGCCAGACTATTCTAATTTGCATACGTATCCAATTTTTTTGGATATGCAAATGATCCAATACCAGGGTGAGAGAGCGGTCAACCTCGTACTGCTCGACCTACCCTGGGGACGATGTTGGGACACTATGTCTAAGATTGGGCGCTTTAGGCTATAAAAAGCGTTTGTTATGAAATTAATAGGGTTGAAAAAATGTTTTAAAAGTAGAATATAATGTGCCACAAAAAATATGCTTCGAAATTAAATGGTTTTCCCTTTACTTCGTGAACTAACACGGTCCACCATGTTGTGGAGTCAAAATATTTGGTTCGTAACAAACGCCTTTCATAACAAACGCCTTTTGTAGCCCAAAGCGCCCAAATCCGAAGGGGGTTTAACAATCGGTGTTCAACCCCTTATGAGAAGAGTTTCGATACCTAATTTTCTTAAACCCAATCACGGGTCGCATTATAACCCCGTCACCTTGCACCCTCTCTACTGAACGTAGTGGTGTCGGTATCGGTTTCGAACCAAGTCTCGTCCATCTGGGTCGCGACACTGATTGACATTTTGTTCTATTTCTCCCGGCATATTATTAAATAATCAAATTAGGGTAGACTTATTTTGTAGTTCTTCCGGCTACAGACACGACCATTGAGGGACCTTATGCAATGGTTTACGAACGCTGAAGTAATTCGTCCAACAGTCTAAAAAGTAGGATATGGCTTTCACAATGGATGGTGTAGTTTTTTTTTTATTATGTTTTATATTTTTTAAATGAGAGGTTGCCTACATCACAAGGCCGGACGGCCACTTCAAGGTGAGGGCTACACTTAACTGATTTGGGCTGTCGACCCAAATCAACTGTCACCAGGGGCACTGTGCCACCTATACTCCTGGGGCTGAAACAGGGTTACCCCCTCCACAGTCCGTCAGGATGTAGGAATTGGTATCATCCTTTATGATCCTGGCTGGTAGAGCAGAATGCACTGCCTTCCAAACTTTTTACGAAGCAATTATGGTTAAGAGCCTTGCTCAAGGGTACAAGTGTCATGACCGGGATTCGAACCCACACTCTGCTGCTGACAACACCAGAGCTTGCGTCCGGTGAATTAGACCGCTCGGCCACGACACATCACAGATAAAATGTTGAGAGAAAATTGTAAATAAATCTACACCGGGGGAGTGGCTGTTATGACACGGAAGGAATGGAGACTAAGGGGCAGAGTTTCCTTTGGTTGGGGGTGATGGGACGAGGGATATGGGAACAATGACTGGGCGGGGGGTGCAGGTCCATCTTTTTCGATTAAGTTCTGATCCATAAAGTGCACCAATAACAAGAGAGGAATATGGTCACGTGTTGTCGAGACGCTGCCCCTTCTCACTACCGCTGAGAAGAAGAACAACAATGTTCGAACCCAAACCAAAGTCTACGCATTCCATTAAACGGCGGATTTGCCTATGTGGGGGTTGCAAGTGATTGAAAAATAGGACGACGAGCCAATGTATATATACTTCCAAACTACTAATAAAACCGGAAATGTACCGGGCTCAAACCCGAACTCGAACTCTGTTCTATTGCTGACTTCACAATGCTAAAACCATCCCCATCTTCAAATCGGGTAGCAACCCCCCCCCCCCACAAAAACCTCACTACAAACACTAAAATAAAGCACAGTCAGGTTAATATTGAAATTTTTCACTGGATGGCGCCTTGTCATACACCGTTTTACCGATCGATCCTCGTGGCTCTTTTATCTGTAGACAACTGTCGATGCTGACACATTACTGGATACCACGTCTAAAACGTTCGGCACCATTTTTTGTTATTTTTAGCGTCTCCGCAAATCCCCCACAGTTCTTTACGACGAAACAACTTTACACCAAACACAAAAAAAAAAAAAAAAAAAAAAAAAAAAAAAGGAAAAAAGAAAAAGAGAAAAAGGCAACCCCCAATGGATCTATACATCCCGGAAAAAATACAACGACAAAGTGTTCAAGAGTTGAAGTGGATTTAAAACGTGGGAATATAAAAAAAAAAAAAGTGTCTAGCTCGACCCCAAGTCGACCTGATAGTTCTAACTACGAGCTATAAACTCCCTTTTCCCCGCGTCTATATACTTTTCACCAGCGGTAAATATCGAACGAAATGGCGTATTGATCGCGCCACGGTGCGCGCAGACGCCGCCGCCTCCCTAAAGTTATTTCTCCGTGATCATAGAGTTTTTTTCTTCTTCTTCCCCCACCTCGTTTTTATTTTCTTATCCTTTCCCGATAATGTACACTTAGTCTTTTTGCCGCCCGACAGCTAAAGGTTCTAAACTAGGCGTTCGTGTGAGCTGGCCGGCCGTGATACACAACGCACGTGATTTGGGCGCAATTATTTAAAGCCGTCACGAGATTTTAAATGGGATTAAAGTGCAACTTAAAAAAAAATCCTTTTGATTTAGATTGAACAAAATAATATAAAGAATCTTAATCAAAAAGTAATTTATCCAACGAGAAATTTAAGTCATTTCACAGCGTGAATATTATGGAGGAGTTTAGATACATTAATGGACTTGGCGGTTGTGACGTAAGCCTAACTTTCACAATCGGACCGTGTGAGGGCAGGCTCCATTTAACACTGAAACGAATAGCTCGTCTTTGAAAGCATCCAATTCCCATGAAATATTTATGACTCCTTTATTCTTTGTCCTACAAGTTTTCAAAGTCACGATTTTGGTTGGCAGTTTTGAGGGATGTTTTTGGCATGATTTTATGTTTTATTTTGCTGCCTGATATATCCAGCCGTGGTTTTGTTTCCGCTCCTCGCCCGAGCCCCATGCTCCACGCTTAAATAGATTTTAAACTTACGCCGCCACCGGTTTTTTTTTTTTGTCCGCGGGATACGCGTATAATTACATAATCCAATGCCTGGGACTCGACGTGCCTGATTTACCAAAACGCAAATAACGTTATCTCTATACGGCGGTCGGAGTCGTAGCTGGCGGGCGGGAGAGAGGAGGGAAAAAAAGGGGAAAAAACCCCGGGACAGCGTACGACAGTTGTACGGCCGGGTCTCTCTCCAACGTGCCCCAAAGGGTTAATGTGTGATCGGCCGGGCTCCTGAACAAATCACGACGGCCTGCTTAATCGAATAACGGGGCGGCGGCGGCACGACTTGAAGATGTTCGCGTGGTTGGAGAGATAACAAAACAGAGCGCAAAACCAGGGTGAATTGCATCAAATTTAACGGCAGCACGAGCCTGGCGTGGATGACGAAAAAGAAAGAAAACAAGATAAATAATGCCAAGCGCAGGCTGGAATTTTTTTCTTCTTATACATATAGGGTTTACGAATCGTGGAGTTGGTTCGATGTTTAAAGGTTTTTTTTTTCTCTCTCTCCAAATCTCTCCGTAGAATTACCCGACTTTTAAGTCGTCTGGCACATTCGCCCCTTACTCTGTCAACATTACAAAGACCGCGTCATCGATCGTAGCGTGTGTAGTGCATTTTTATGTTTGGTTTATAGACCGGGGTAGGGTTTGGAAGAGCACACAGAGATTCCTGCTCTCCTTCACTCCCGGTTTGCCTGAACAATTATTATAACCGTGAGGCATGGTTCGTCGTGATGGAAGGCCTCTGTGTTTTCATGTTTTATTTGTGTGTGTGAATTTTTGTAGTTCTTGTTTTGGACTGCAGCGAACCTCTTGATTTATTCATTATTAATATTAAGGGGTGTTCTTTTGCGGGGCTTGCCGACACGATTAACTCAGACTGTCTAGTGTGGCTATAGCTATATATACCTTTCTACTGTTGATAAACTAACCCGCGCTGGTTGGCATGGACGGCCGAATGTTAGCAAAACATTCAATCGTGTTAATGTTGTGACCAAATTAAAAAATTCTGCAAACTTTCAATTAAAAACAAACAAAAACAAAATCATGATTTGTATTTTAGAATAATGTGTAACATTGTTACAAACTGTGGCTATCTGTTTTTGCTTTGTATTTATGGCTTCCTATAGTTTTCCAACCTTGGTTGGCAAAAACTTTGGGCTGTGACGTTGCAATAGAAAGGTTTGTATTCTTCACAACAGACCTTTATCATCGTGCAGCCATATTTGTTTGTTTCATTCGAACCAATATCACCAAACCGAGGCTGGAAGAAAATAGTCAGTTCCCTTTTTTAGCATGATGCAAAACAGTAGTTATGATTGATATGGTATACAGGGGACAAGACAAAGATGGTGCCACTATAGATAAAGGTCCATTGCACTTGGTTTGAATGCTCGACGAACAATGATGTACAGCGGAGGGAGGTGGATTGGCGAGAAGGGGAGTGTTAAAATGGTAGGGGGAGGGAGAAATCTGATCAGACATGGTGTCTAGTGCAACCTGATGTCAGTAAATACATCTCACAAGTTTTCTTGTAAAATATATACATGGTATTACAGATAAACAGTCAGGACAGATGCTTCGGTTTTTTTTAAAGGGCAAGGGCACCAAGGCGTTTTCTTCTTGGTAGAGGACACCCCTACGAGGAAATGTTAAATATCTATTGGAACATTTCACGAGGCACCAAGGCAATGACCAGGGGCAACGGAGGCAATTGCCCCTGGTCAGCTTCCGTTGTCCCCCGTGAAGTGTCAGGCCTAAACTGATAAATGACAGATAAACCTATAACTGACAATGTTCAATCTGCCCCTGAAACAACAATGGAGGACGAAGCACCTCCTTCTTGTTCATGGAAGTCTGTCCATAGATAGAATAACTGGATAACAAGATTTTCCCGTATTCCTTTCTTGGTGGAGGCGGGGAAAAGACGGCGGTGGGGGGGGGGGGGGTGGGGGAGAAATGCATGACCTGCCCGAGCGTGCATCATATCGGAACTTACGGGCCCATTATCGAACTTGCCTCAAGTACGGCATAAACACAACTCGCTCAAGGCATACACCGGCGATATTACGTTCGCTCTTGAGGACCGTAAGTAAAGACCTTTCTCGACGGAAGTCAAAAGAACCATAAACCCGCTGTTGAGCTACGAGTGCCCACTTGTGGTAACACGAAGCTTTCGGTAAAGTAGTTAGTATTTTACTCCTTAAATCGCAAAAATGCCCTTTTTTAAAGGTTACTTATTCGGCTTATTGCGTCTCGATTGAGAGACTAGTGAAAATTGATCTCATTTTCTTATTCCATCGGATGATAAACTTTAAAGTTGCATTATAGCCTTTATTTGTTGCACTCCATTGGTCCGATTCATCTCCCATCATTTTCTCCATGAAATATAAACATAGTAGGCCTATACGAGAAACCTTCACTCAAAACGTTTGCCACGTTTTGGAGAAAAATGAGGGTAATAACGATGCACGGTAAAAAAAAAACCCTATCGGGTCAGATTTGACCCGGACTTCTGGGTCCCGGGGGCCTGACCCATTTCTGAGTCAGGCTGACCCAGAAACTTGTTAAATATGGATTTCGATTCGGACTCTGCATCACGGTTTGACACTGATTTTCGGGTCAGTTTTGGCACAGATACCGGGTCTTACTGACCCAGCAGTGGGTCAGGCTCCCGTGCGACCCCGATCCGGGTCAATTCTGAGGCTGGAGTTTTAAGAGTATAATGTTTTGTATTCTTAGTTGTAAAGCACACGGACAACATTGGTAATCTGTCTGACCCAACATGAAGTAAACAAGCCTGGTGAAAGTTTAACTTTTAAGCTCCAGAATTGTGTATAAATAAAATTTAATAAGAACTTTGATTTCATAGAAGGAATAAAGTCTCCGTTCGAGTTGTTTTCTCGTTTTCGATACGCGAAAGACTTGCACAGTCTCTTTAAAGGCACTAAACACGTTTGGTAATTGTCCAAGACCAGTGTTCTCATTTGGTGTATCCCGACATATGCATAAAATAACAAGGCTGTGAAAATTTGGGCTCAATATTGGTCATCGAAGTTGCAAGAAAATGATGAAAGAAAAAACAACCCTGTTGTACAAATTTGTGTGCTTTCAGATAGGAATATAAACTTCTTGCAAGAAGTTTTGATTATTTTAGTGAGAAATTACCTCTTTCTCAAAAACTACGTTACTTCATAGGGAGTCGTTTCCTACAATGTTTTATACTATCAACAGCTCTCCGTTGCTTGTTACCAAGTAAGTTTTTGTGCTAATATTTGTTTTGAGTCATTACCAAACGTGTACGATACCTTTAAAGGGATTGTATACGTTTGGTAATTGGAACCCACAGTTCTTGTCAATCCCATATAGTTGTAGATACCATAAAACTAACCTGTGAAAATTTCATTTTAAAAGGTGGTAGCGTTTTTGAGATATTGCCGAACATCTGGAGCGGTTATGTCCACGCAGGAAGAGAAACGTTACTGTCAGTAACGCTTCTCAGATTCAAATTTTTTGGGGTAAAAAGTGATACCCCTTTCCATAACCGCAGTACTTCTAATGTAAAAGGTTTCTCGAAATGCATTATACTATCCAAAGCTGATGTACTTCTTACCTAGTAAGTTTTTATTGCCAGTAATTTTCAGAGTCAATACCAAACGTATACAGACCATTTAAAGAGAAATCAAGCTAGCTCTCAATGTATGATATCGAAGCCAAACCCTCATTCAGGGGAATCGAAGATTCATGATCAAACTGTCATTATAATAAGCGCTTGCAGACGCCAGTAGAAAAAACCGCTTATAAACGAACCAAGTCAACCGAACAAGACTATAAAAGCATGACTTGATTACCGATACCGCATTCTCCTCACACAGTTTGACCGAATTACAGCCAGTTCTAGTTTCGTGCGATTCTGTTTTTGTTTGTTAACTGACGTCATTGTGGATTTTCGACACGTAGGCGTTTTGTGTCTAGGGTGTTTTATAGCCTAGCTGCGAAACAGGGTTTTTTGTCCAAGGGAAAAACATGACCAGCGTTTATACTTGCTTTCAAGGAACTTAAAAATGTTGGTGACACCGTCAGAATCTACGTACACGCTTACACCATCGTACTGTTTCCAACAATACGTTTTATAACAGCGTGTCAAAATATAGTTTGTTTGGTGAACATAATCCTTTTCAAATAGTTGAACCCATCTGATAACAGCCTTTATAGACCCAATAAAATAAATTCCAACCCGTCAAGCCATCTGGAAGCTATCTATCGAAGACATGATCACTTTCAGACAGGAGTGGCTGTCAGCTCAAGGGTATGAGAATTATTTACAGATTCACGAGGGAATTCTTAAAGGGGGCAGCCATTGATGAAATTTTTGTTACTCAAAGAATCAAACCATGGTAAATTATCCATAGCATGGACAAATATCCATGCTTTTTAGCTATGACTCAAGGGGGAACTTTTATTTTTTTTAAATTATTTTTGTTTACCGATTTTGACCCGCTTCAGGGTTCCAGGGGGCCTGACCCATTTCCAAGTCAATGTGACCCAGAATCTGTGTCAAAATGACCCTTAAATGGGTCAAACGGCCGTATAATTCAAGCTAAAAATCCAATGTTTACCACTTTCCGGGTCAGCCTGACCAAGAAGTGGGCCTGATTTCCTGGGACCCGGGGATCCAGGTCAATTCTTACCAGGGATTTTTAAGAGTGTAGGGCGCCTTGAATGAGAGAAGGGAAAGTTAAAAATCGTGTCAATTTTTTTGTTGTCTTCAGTTGCATAAACGAACTACTGGTGAAAAGTCGACGACACGAAGTAGGACAAAAACACAAGACATGAGCGCCGCGCACACTCCGCTGGGATGTTGTCCTTCGGGCGGTAAGTCTTGGGTGAACGCCCTATATCAGCGAGTTGAATCGCAACTGTGTATGCTTTTTTTCCTTCTTCTTCTCCCCACCGTCTATCTCCATACATCTCGTGTATTAACACTGCGCTACCCCGGCAATCGATCTGGAGGTCTCCCGGGCCGTTTATAAACCCCTAGTGCCACACACGCTTTTCGATCTGTTTACCGGAGGAGCAAAAAGGAATTCAACGACATGTTTTCCTGCTCTTGTATAAAAATTCTCTGCAGCTCCCATTGTCTTACGTCACGAGCCCGGCGGCTGTTCGATCTTGATTGCCGGGGAGAAAAAAAAACAACAACGCCAACAAACGACGACTTTTCCAGGGTATCATTGTCACGATTATTATCATTAAAGAGCAATTATTGGGCAGATGTTTCCCATTGTCTAATAATTATGCCATAGCAATCAGCAATAACTGATTATCTAATTATTTTCAAAAAGGGGCGTGGCTATTTTCTCCTTTCAGTTTGGTGTGGTCGGACTTAAATGAGGAAAAGATCACCATTAGTGTTGGCAACAATTTTATGCTAAAACGTTCTGACTGAGTGCTGTGCGTCTCCTTGAAGGAGCCAAAATTAAGGGCTTCGACAGTGGCTATAAAAGTATAGCCGGATCACCTAAAAAAAGCCTTATCCTTCAACGTTACTGCTTCTGTCAACGGGCATCCGTAACCGAAGTCGCTTGATTCGGACCCCCCCCCCCCCCCCGCGATAGAACCAATCGTGGCATCCGGGGGGGGGGGGGAATTACACGAAACAGCCTTGTGAGGGCGCCCTTCATATAGATCGGCCAGAGCTGTCCCTGAGATCGGCGATTGTCTCGTTTTTTTACAATTCTTGATTATCTTCATGTAAGCCATCTAACAAAACTGAGGTTTTTATGTAGGCCTAAAGGATAGGATTCATCTATGGATTAAACAGGCCCACCATTGTCGCACAAAATATAATCGGTGGTCATGATTCTGGGTTCCATTTTGTAAAAGAAAATGACAAAGTTGGTGGCAGGATGATTATTCAAGGCTAAAAATATGTTCATCTTTGATTTATTGTTCAGTCTTATTAAAAAAATAATAATAATAATTTGTTTACAAACTTCCTTAAAAACTGAAAATAAAATCAAAACAAAGATGCAATATCGTGCATCGTCTTTGGTGAAGCTGAAATTTGATACACGTGCTTCCGATAACAGAAAAAACAGCACTTTTATATTAAAATGAAAAAAACAATTAATAAACTGTTGAGCAAAAACGTATACGTGCCACCATCGTGACAGCAATATAGTATTTCATCTAAGCCTGTGAAACCGGTAACCGACCATTTAAAGCATACATCACGGCAGTGGTGGCGGTGTCACTCCTGCCGTTGTATACACACGGCGAGCGAAGCACGCAGAGCGCGGCACAACGCGGCGGACCGTGGCAGGCGAAGTCATACCCTCTGGACGTTCCTGGCGCCTCGTTTCTGCTCAAACAGATAATTTTTTCCGCCCGGGTTACCAGATCAGGTGTTGGGGGTAGAAAGATGCGGACGTCCGTGCGGGGCTCAAGGATAATTTTCTTCGGGGAGTCTCGTATAGGGTATGCCAGCAAGCACGAGCTGCAGTCCGCCCTCTTCGACACAAATGCTCCGAGTCAATATTTCAAACAAATTACAGGACTGGTAATTACTTTGGTGGGGGGGGGGGGCAAGCAGGGAAAATACATAAATTTAGGGGCTTTTGAAGAAGAAAACACTTTAAAAAACACGTCTCATTGACGTCACACTATGACAGCAACGTAGGAGGTTCGCCATTTTGTGGATTACTGCGCACATGTAATGTAGGATTACGCAATACGTCCGCGTAGTGCCATCCAGCCTCGTGTGCGTGACGCGAGCGTGTAAGTACTCCCACCAGCATGGCGATCAATAAAATAGTGACGTCATTATGACAAGAGTCTCTTGCTGCATTCGAAATAAGTCATTTTCTGCAAAATTTCTGGCAAAACATGAACCGTTTTTTTCAATGTTGTTTTCACTAAAACGCGATCACCACATTTGACATTATTTCGCAGGTTGTTTGTGATGGTGTGTGGAATTGAATTTAATTTACTGCTCCAAAAAGAAAACACTAACTCAAAACAAATGCCAACCCCAATATTTCGTACAATGCAGGCCAACCTTTTCTTTATTCTGCGCTTGTGGTGACGGACACAACGATTATGTGAGTAAAACAAACTAACTATGACAGATGATGAGACGGATTCTGAGAAAAAAAATGAGGCTGGCTGCTGTGGTTTTATACAGGCTACAGATGAAACTTGTGTTTTATTATTTGTTCCCACTTGGTGGCGCTATTTTGTGAAAGCAGTCGGACACTTTCAATAAAGTCCTTACAGTGTTGCTGCATAGGGCCTTAAACACCCACTAGATCATTGGACTACTCGACAGAGTCCAGTAAATGAAACATTGGGCAAGAAACGCCCACAACTGAATAAGTCCCGCAGTCCACTGTTTTTTTTTACGCAAACAATCATCAAATGTAAGGTTATTCCAAACCATGCACCTGCATAATTCACCAATGTAAAAAGTAACAAAATAATAGAGAACGGGAAAGTAACAATTAATTAAGGTCTTGAACCCCCCCCTCAACAAGACCTGAGATGTCGTGGGTATTTTCTTTGAAATTTGAGCACTGCTTTAAAAGTAGGGTCATAATTTGGTAATGACCCCGCAAAAAGGTGTAATTTTTATCCGAAAGCCTATTTTTATATAAAGATGGTAATGGTAGTAAGCATCCTGCGAAATAATTTGGTCTGAAGTGCCCCCGTTGATTAGAAATTAATAAAAGTATGTCGACAAATTTGAATTTCCAAAGATTGCTTACATCAGGTGACTTTTGGGAATTTCCGTTTGTGAATGCTGCCGACAGAGATGCTGTTGGTGTACACTACCCGCTGATCTCGCTAAAATTTAATGTGGATTGATTCGTCGTTCTTTATGAAAATACCATGACAGTTTTTTGTTCCTGTTTTACAAAGAGGCACTATTTAACTGAAACTTTCACACGTGACTTTTGTTGTATCTTTTTTGATAATTTTGCAAAAAAAAACCCAAACGATGATCCTATTTTTAACGCCTTGCATTAAAATCGAGTTAAATAAGTAGCCGCCAAAAGCAGGCGGGATTCTTGCATATTATTCCCGAGAATGTTTCTGGATATTCCAACCATGACCCAACAAACAATGACAGCCGAGCCGCTGGGAATAATGCGAGGGGAATAGAGCAACGTCACATGAACGTCACATCAGTTTTTAAACATTTTAAAATACCATACGAGTCACATTTGGTTCTTAGTTGACACTGTCTTAATAACAGTTATTTATTTATTTATTTATTTATTTCACCTGTTTGGTTGGATTCGTGACCTTCTTAAAACCTGTATAAGACGCATTCTTCAGGTATTTGGGGAATTACGTAATAAAACAAACTACCCAACGTGCTTGCCCAAACTACTCTATACTCAACCAATTACAGGAAATCAGGCAGGCCTATGGCCCCTGCCGTCTACACAGTGTCATTATGCAAGCGGACGCTGTAGCAGGTTTTCGTCTGAGAAAACAGCGACAGCTCACACGCGTGTGACAAGCAGGCGATCGTGTCACCTCGTTCCCGCCACAATATCGATCAGGAGTGAAAAAAGGCGGGTAAGTGGTCGGGGAAGCGTTTTGACACGTTTTCTCCCCCCACCATAATACACTCTCTTGTTTCTACCTATCTTTAAACAGATTTAAAAAACCTGGGAGTCGATATGATGAACGGTATAAGATGACGTTAATAAGTTACGCAAACTATCTGCACATCGGACATAAAATTTATGTGATGATAAAAGCATGGAGGAAGCTTCCTCCATGATAAAAGAGACTGGGTTTGGGGACTGCATTAAAGGGATTGTATACGTTTGGTAATTGGAACCCACTGTTTGTTTCAATCCTATAATAGTTGTATACCATAAAACCATGGAGGAAGGAAATACACAACTAACCTGTGTACAAATTTCATTTCAAAAGGTGGTAGCGTTTTTGAGATATTGCCGAAAATCTAGAGCGGTTATGTCCACGCAGGAAGGATAATCTGCAATTGGAATACACACTCTGAGAAACGTTACTGCAGTAAGGCTTCTCAGATTCAAATTTTGGGGGATATATAGTGATATGCTTTTCCATAACCACAGTACTTCTAAGTGAAAAGTTTTATCAAAATGCATTCCAAAGCTGCTGTACTTATTACCAAGTAAGTTTTTATTGCCATTAATTTTCAGAGTCAATACCAAACGTATGCATGGAGCACTACTCTCTTTATAAATCTGCAAGTATAGCTTGCATTATATCGTGTAGAATTCACGCCTATAACTTCCAGCAAAAACAATGAAATATGTCACTTAGGTTATTAATAGTTGACATACCTACAGTTTTCTCTTTAGCCTTTCGTCAAGACGCTCAAGGCAACCCGCACTGGTCTTTTTCTTTAGTTCGCGTTGGTGGCGCTGTGCGTGACTGTCTGGCAGAGCCGTATATTGAGAGAGTTGCGACAACTTGCGATTAGAAGCCATTTTGTCTCCAAAAAATGCATTGGCGAATACAGGGTGCCAGACTAGTC
Organism: Plazaster borealis; assembly: GCA_021014325.1. NCBI lineage: Eukaryota > Metazoa > Echinodermata > Asteroidea > Forcipulatida > Labidiasteridae > Plazaster > Plazaster borealis. Next base: position 7,330,024 of record CM037468.1, read on the forward strand.
TGCCCATTGGGTTGTACTGCATTTTGGAACAGAATGGCGTCCAGCAACCACGTGACCGGAGAAAGCTGGTCCCTCCATGTCGCAACTCTCTCAATACACAGCTCTGCTGTCTGGCGAGATAATAATACCGTACACAAGTTCGACATAACTGCAACATGACAATGTTTGGATAGAGAAAAATAATACACAATTGAATACAGAAAACTGTCCATGGTGTTTAAAGGCAAAGTATACCCCCCTTTTTTTTTTAACCATTCGATTGTTTTAATCCTATATAAACTAACTTGTGTAAATTTCATTTCAAAAGGTGGTACTCGTTTTTGAGATATTGCCGAAAATCTGGAGCGGTATTATGTCCACGCAGGAAGAATAATCCGTAATTGGAATACGCAATATGAGAACCGTTTCATGCAGAAACGTTTCTCAGATTGAAATGTTTTTGAATCCCTCTCTCTAAAACCACATTCCTTTGAAAAGAGTTTCTCAAAATGTTATACATTATCAACAGCTGCAGTGCTTCTTACCAAGTAAGTTTTGATGGTAATTTTGGAGTATTTTACCAAATGTATACCCTCCCTTTAAGGAGACCGAACTCTTTGCAGTCTTGCGTTGATGCCATTAGCATCTATCCAGTTGTTTCCCGTCACTTTAACTCCATGGAAAATGCCGTGGCTAAAGCGGCATAACGGTCCACATTTTGGGTACACTGTACAAACGACGGCAGTGTGACTTACAGGGTCTGATACTTGATGGGGGATATGAAGGCACGCGCCTCCATGCCACTTGCCGTTGCCTTTTGTGCCCTTTGAAATGTTCAAGTAGAAATTTTAACTGCCCTCACTGAATGCCCTTTAGGGAAAAAGACTGTCTTGCCCTTACAACAACTCACGGTGTCAGGCCATGGCCAATTGACCATATTTTTGACCGCATGAGGGCGCTTTCTTCAGGGAATGCCTTGCATCACAATTACAGTTTCGTCTTATTTGAATTGCCTGTATGTAGTTTTTTTGCATCATTGACGAAATACGTAAACATAATAATAACAAAAAAAACCTAAAAAAACCCCCGTTTGTTTACTTGTTTTTCATCACGTAAAAATTGGTCCACAAACGCCCTCACGCGGTCAAAAATACCGCGAATTAATTGCAGAGCTGCTATAAGTCAATGTTACCAGCCAAAATACCATTTCACAAGTACATGTAGGCTTATACTATCAAGGAATGGTGACCTGTTCATTTTTGCTTCCAGAACATATGTAATCAGTACTTTCACCTTTATAAGCAGCTCTATGAAAAGTGGGCGCTGCATGTTGGACTTGACAAAGAAAGACGTTGGTGGCAGTATGACACACTGACAGTTAAATACAAACACTAGTGGTGTGGTAAAGACATGATGTATTGGCTTTGCAATGCATCAGTTCAATTCCATTATTTACAGTGTTCATAAATAAATTAATCAGAAATAATAATAGTAAGGCACTATGTGTGATGCACTGTGGGTGGATGACTTGATAAGAAGTTTTAACTTGTACTTGCTAAGCATGGCCTTTCATAGTATTCATGCATTTAAACTGGACAGCAAATTTTAGATAACAATTTGAAAATAATGACCAAGCTTCATACAGAAATACAATTTTAACTACGCCTTAGGTTAGGCCTACATAGTAATAAAACAGAGGCTTATCCCATGAATTGCACTTAAGTGCTTCCATAAGAGTTGCATCAAGCCCGGAAGTTTGTTACTGTCTCTACCTGTATAAGAAAACTATACGTCCCTTAAAGGTGTACCGGTACTGTTGCCACATTTGAGCCAAGGGGCTTCTGCCTGTCATTTATATTTATTGAAAGAAAGAGTGCAGAGGCATACTGTTAATCTTTTTGGTGAAGGGTTGGGATCAACATCACAACCCAGCCTCTGTTTTTTCTACAGAAATGTTCTTAGGGTGGAGGGGGAGGGGGGGGGGGTCACAGTGTGTCAGACCAGGTTCCTCGTATCGGGATGGGTGAGCGTAAAACCAGGCTTTTCTGCTTCTTCTCACCCCCGTACACTCTTGCTTTGCTGAGATGTAGAAAAAAAGAGCCATTTCAACAGCTTTATTCCACATACTGCATCTCTTTAGAACTCCTTGCCTGGTGCATGTAATTTCCCTCCATCCTACAATCTAGACTGTTTTAAAGGAATATCAATTCCTACACATTTTCTTCAGCTCCCCCGAGTTATTTTCATCCTTTCTTCTTGTTGCCCTACCAACAGTGGCTTTTAGCCTTGTTTTGGGCAAACTTTTGTTAACTTTTTTTTTGCCCCCCCCCAAAACCCCAAACAAACAAAAAACACAAAAAAACCTTTTACGCTTGTATTGGTATTTAAGCATGGCCCTAGTACATATTCCTGCATTAAACTGGATAGCAATTTTAGACGCCAAAGTTTCATACAGAAATACTATTGTACGCCATAAAAGGTTGCATCTATTTAGCAATTTATATAGGCCTAACTACAATATAAAAACTTCCAAGGACAGACAGGGAACAAATACGTTGCACAGGAAAAGTAACAAAACGAAGGAAAATCTACATGTAATTATGTAGATTCAGTAGAAAGATTCACAATGGTCATTTAGTATAAAGATTACCAATGAACATTCAATAATGAGATAGAATATAATTAAACGCACGTTTTTACACCTTTCTCCCCAAATTGGGCCAGCCCTATTCTAGGGCCACTCACTGCTGATGATAGGCTACTGACTTCATCCGCATATTTACCCTGTAGTGCAGTGTTCAGTTTTTAGGGCAAATAAGTACGAGTCGATGGCAACAACTTGGCGTCAGCAGAGCGTGTAAACATAAGCCTGGGTGTATCGAAATAATGGAAGAGGGTTGGAAACGGAGCACTGACAGTGACACTGAGACTAACACTGACACAATGACTGAGAGTGAGAATAGTCATTGCAATACTTATTATCTTATTTTTAAGCCCTAATAATGAGTTAACACATACCTTTTTTACATCTCAGTTAAGCAATTTTGGACCTCAATTTCCTGATACAGGTCGAGAAGGCTCTGTTCTGTTTGTTCGTTGTTTTTTGGCAATCCTTCTTTTTGAACGAGTCCGCCAGAGCATGAAAGAGGAACGTGGATGGGCCTTAAATTTAGAATGCCGCCACCAAGCGGCGATAGTTTTTCTTTTTTACCTTATTAGGGGTTTTAGACAGGTGCCCTTTATCAATCATGTGATCTAACATACCCAGACGCTCACGGACGGACAATTTTTCACGCACAATCACAACACACACAAACAATAGTCGCGGTTTACAACACAAGTCAAAAACATCAATGTGATTGTGAGTTTTTCAAGTTTAATAATGGTTACTCATCGATGCATTGCGGCCTGACATGAATGGATTTGACAAAACGTACTGGTTAGATCAACTACGAGCAAATCGGAAAATCATGGCGAACGTTGGAGGAGTTGAGGAGAACGGGGCGAGTGAGAGTCTCGGGCCCATCCTCGAAGGAACACAGGTACGATAGTTAACACTAACTAACTCGCTTGGACTTGGTCTCGTGAATTCCTTTCCTTTCCCCCTGTGGTTTGGACTATAGAATGGAGGAAGTCACCATGGTCACAACTCAGTCACACAGTATAGTGTGGGTGTTAAGAGAGGGGCTGGTTGTGGTCGCTGGTCGGCCTTCAAACCACTGGATCCGAATGACGTTTGTCATGTTTTTTGGGTGTCATTGATGTGTGCGGTTGGAACTTCACTTTTAACCACACACTAACACAGTTCCAATAAGTTCCATTATTGTTGTTTGAGTATTTACAGTAATTACAAACCTGGTCAATGGCATGGGTATAAACATCTACAGTACAAGCCCATCCCATTGATTGAGGTAAACTTTTGTCAGAGAGTTATACCTGTTCATGTGTTGTCTTGTCGTTCAGCCTTCGAGAAAGACTCTGCTACATGTAGCTAGGGTCGAAACGTCAGGCCATATAACTATTTTTTGCTTTGAATTTCATTACCAACTGCAACTGGTGTACTTTTGGTAGGGAGTTAGTGCATTGTAAATACTATTACTATACTAATTAAAAAATAATTGCATAGTTCAGTCATTCAAGTCAAGGGCAAAGAATGATGCTGAATCTGACCTCCAACCATAGACCATGTAACTTGTGACATCACAATCACTATGTTTACAAAAGGGTCACAGAGCCTGGGCTCGATTTCATAACTGAGCTAAAAGAAAGAATGATCTCAACCTGCGAATCAATCTTATCTGCTATAAAGCAAGGTGTGATGACAATATGGCACAATACAAAAATCTACGTGACTGATAGTACTGACAACTCATATTCTTAGTGCTTTGTGACAAATCAAGCCCTGGACTCCCTGCCGGCACAGTTTGAACACAGTCCAATATGGAAAAAAACCCATGGTTTCTGTCAACTTTTGATATGAAGTAAAGAGGGAAAATCTCAAAACTTGATTCAGCTGTTATTTTTGTAATTTATGTAGAAATTATGACACAACAAAACATTTCCCATAAATGACCAGTGAGTATCTTGCCTGCCAGAAAGGCCTTGGAATGTACAAGTTCACCCAAACTCACCCTTTTTGTAAACAAAGGTTACATGGTCTAGTGACGATTATTTTACTTATTGACCCAAAACAAACATTGACATTTTGGCAATTGGACAGGGAATTTTGCCTACTACACTTTAATTCGAAATGAATAATAATTTAGCTTGCATTTAGGCCCTATCACATGTAGTCTGTGTGAAGGAGGGATGATGTTTACATGGACAGTCCTGGAATTACACAGAGGCCTCCATTGCCTTGGTCTTGGCCTTGATGCCCTTTTTAAAGTTTCCCATCCATAGACTTTTACATTTTCCAATGAAAGTGCCCTCTGCAAAATGAAAATGATGCCCCTTTTTAAAGATTGAATTCCAGGCCTGCATGTGCTACTACTAGTATTCGATTAAAAACGTCCAACAGTAGGCTTATCCAACAGCACATTTAGCACCAATAACAGGATGAATAGGAAACAAGAAGAAATGCTCAGTTTTAGATGTGGGAGGAAAATCCCAATGGGGGAAAACCCACGCAATCAGGGCCCAATTTCATGGCTCTGCTTACCGCGGAATTCTGCGCTTATGCCCAGCTGCGTCCCATAGAAATACACACGTTACAATGCGCGTAAGCGCAGAATTATTTGGTAAGCAGTGCCATGAAATTAGGCCCAGGTAAGGACTGAAAACCCAATCCACATGCAATGCTCCGGTCTGAAGTGGGTTTCGAACCGGGGTCCACAGAGGTGAAAGGCAGGGAAAGAAACCACTTAGCCAACCTGATACCCAATGAACTGCTAACTAGCAGTTAGCCCTGCCAATTGTGTATGACCAATCCACTAGAAAATAAGGCTTCTTTTGAACCCTTGGCCCTAGATCATGTATTCCTACCCTTCAAAATTTCCAGTTGATAAACTTCAAATCAAAGACTTAGGGGGGGGCCTATAAATCATGGACATACAAACAATTTGATGACAAGGTGGTGCTGTCCAATTGCAAAATTCTGGCTTCACTGAGTATTTAAAATTTTCTGTGAAAATCTCGAATCATTCTTGTATTGTAATAACTGGCCCGAAGCTAAAATCACTGGCCTCAGGCCTGCAGTCCAGTGTTAATTTCAAAACCTGGCCCTGTATTTTAAAACAACACTCATAATGCCACCTGTTTTTTAACTTTTTTATATAAACTGCATTAAAAATAACAATTCTTGGAACATTGACTGCATGAAGGCATACACAAGTTCAAAACTGACTTTTCAAACTTTGTTTGAACCTTCACAATTAGGTCATTTACATGTAGAAAGGTCAAACGAACTTGGTTTGATTGCAATAGACTCTCTTCAGAAATTTAATCAGTTTAAATGACTGTAGGCCTAATAGATCCCATTTCATTTCATTTCATTTAATCTGGTTGTGAAGCCAAGGACTCTCAGAAAGCGAACTTAATCACTATACTAGCCAAGAACCCAATGGAGAGAAGACAAAGAAGGAAATTTCAGTTTTAGATGTGGGAGGAAAACCCCAGAGAAATACTCCAGGGAAAACCCACGCAGTCGTGTAGGGACTGAAAATCCAATCCACATAGTGCCCCCGGTGGGATTCAAACTGGGGTCCTAGAGGTGGAAGGCCAGGAAAGATACCACTACACCAACCCAACCGCCTCTGCCAAACCAGGGCCCAATTTCATAGACTTGCTTTTAAAAGCAGAAAATATTGCTTAACAATGTTCTGCTAAGCAGAAATGAGCAGGATACCAGTCACAAATTATACTTATGACATGGTAGTTTGGCTGGTAACCTTATTCTGGTAAGCGTAATTTTGTTAAATGTTAGAGAGCTACTTGTTGTTGCTTCTAAAAGCAGCTCTATGAAATTGGGCCCAGGTGATACCAAAGGCAGGAAGGTTAGTGAGGTTTTCATTTGGAGAACAAAAGAACAAACTTATATATTTCTGGGTAAAAAAAAATGGGAAGGTGATTTTGTGCTTAGAGTCAATGAGTCCTTCGTTTGGTGGTGGTGGTGGGGGGGGGGGGGCTTGGCCCACCTGCTGTTTAGTACAGACACAACCTTTCAGATGATCAGCTGGTTTTCCTCGTTTTTGGGTTCCTCAACTGTGCCATTGAAATTTGAAAATCACAGCACAAAGTCTCACTGTGTACCTGGAACTTTGACTCTCTTTTGTTGTCAACTTGCAGATTGTTAATTCCTACCTCCATGGAAGTTATAAGTACCCGTACCGGTATTTCATTTCTGCCTTGCACATTGACTTTGCTACTCACATTGCACTCAGTACTTTTGCAGTAGGTTTTGTTCGAATATGGATGAGCGTTTTATAAAACAAAGGCTAAATGCAGCCTTATAAATAAATAAGGAGCCCTGCATTTAGCCTTCATTATACAGAGCCCAAATCTACATGTACAGCCTGTATACAGGTCCCATACAGGTATGATTGCACACAGCATGCCTGTTAATAGTGTTTACATCATTGATTGTGCGGTAAAGTAATGAAAAGTCTTCAACTGAATTGTGCGCTTGCTTGGTTTGCTTTGTTCAATGCTCCATACCCCCACTGTGTGCATCCACCCAAAGTAAAATGGCACACAATCGATTCCTTATTTAATGACCCCTTGACATTTTTGTTGGAACCTTCCATAGAGAAATTAATGCCATACAACCTTCGCAGTGAGTTGCTCTTATTTTAGTTTTTTTTTGTCTTCACTAAAAAAAATACAAATATTGGATGCATCTATGAGTACAATCTGGGAAAAATGGCACGGGGAGATCGTACACCAACAGGAACAGACGGTGTACGAAGTTTAGAATTTACAAATCTGATTCACTGCTGCGCGATGATTACACATTATAAATAAAGCTTTTTCCAGGAAGTGCATAAAACCTATGGGAAATTACTTTTACTCTGTATAGTAAAAACAGTTTGCAAAAGTTTTACGACCCTATTTTTACATCCTAACAAAGTCAAACACTGTTGGTAACTCGACACACAAACTTTTGAACTCTGATTATGGTGGTGTGCCTGATCCCATGCAAAGCACAGTTTACTACTTATAGGCCTAGTAGTCTACAGCCCGACAGAATCAAACAGAACATGCTGTTGTAGAGTTTGATGGGTCTAGGGTGGTTCTAGGGTTTTAACTGTCCAACAGACTGTGTTATAAAGGTGGGACACAGAATTTCACTTGGTAAAACAGGCATACATGTAGGCCTATAGCCTACATGGGAAATCAGGGTTTGCCCGTAATTTTCTCAGTGACTAGCCAGCAGGACCAGTTAGCTTGTCATTTCACTAGTCCAACAGCTTTTTCACTAGTCCATATTTCACATGAAATAGGGATGTTTTCAGCCGAACCACGTGGTGAGAATTGTGACTGGTCCTCATGTGTTTTAACAGCACGTGTAGGCTATCCGATCACCAGCTTTCTAAAACCCCACACTGTGCTGCAGATCATCCCTTTGATGTTTTTGGCGCGGCGCACAAAGCAAAATATAACAAATTGTAGGTTTTGAATTAGTTTTTCAAATAAGGTTTTTCCGACCGAAATGGATGTTAATCATTCTCCTTTAGGCAGTGTTGGGGGCCAGGGATTAATAACACTATTTTTAAGAAAAGGATTATCTCAAGGTTTTTTTTTGCTTTCACGTCTGATGACGTCATATACTAATGGGCGCCATTTTGATGACATCATATCAACGGGCGCCATTTTGATTACGTCATGCCGCCCTCCCAAGAAAAAAGTATATGGAGAACACTGACTGGTTGTAAGTGAAGTGAGCTGTAAATAGCTCCTGTGGCAATTGTGGGTCAGAATCCCCCTTATACTACTCATGTATATCCCACATTGGTGTAGGGTAAAACCCAAAACATTAATCTTCATCCCTGATTCGAATGATTGTGTGTACACACAAATGTACCACAGGCTCAAATTTTAGGAAAAGCCCTCAAGACTGCTGGGCTTGTAGCTCAAAATGTTTACTTTAATACCAGAAATTATTTTACAAGACTAGAATCAAAATGTGTTGAACAAGCATGTATCTAGATCTTCTATGTGCTTGTTGAACCCATTTTGATTCTGGTCTTTTAAAATAAATTCTGGTAAGTAAAAACAGTCTTGTGGATTTTCCCCCAAATTTGAGTTCTGGTATAGGCCTACATGTATCTCATTTGTCTGTGTAAGCGTACTTTGATACTCAAGAGAATTGATGCTATGGGAAATTTCCCGTATGTTTTTCTGGAGCTGAACTTTAGACAGATACAATCGTTAATCCATTTCTGGTTGCTGATTAGGATTGCATCAGTGGAGTGTGGCTTGTTGCTGTTATCTCTAGCTGGGTCCAGGCATGGGTCAGTTTGTTTATTGTGCTGATTTCAATGAATGCAAGTTACAATCCATGTTATGTATGAAACATTGAATGGTTGACTTGAATCCACTGCTGGTTATGATAAAAAAAATAAAAAAATTATGACAGTACACAACAAAACCCAATAAACACCCCCCAAAAACAACAAAACCCATTAAATAATTTAGGCCCCCTATTTTCACATTGATGCAGATTTGTCAGTGACCATAGGGCATGATGCAGATTTGTCTGTGACCATAGGGCATGATGCAGATTTGGTCCTTGCTCTACATTTATATGTTGTATCTGTGCACAAATGCAACCAGACATTTTGGGACGTCCATAACGCATACCCAAACCAGGCACTTCCTGCCGAAATAAAAAATTGGGTTTCTTTGCTCATCCAATTGATGAGAATCTTTTCAAAACAAGGGCCCTAGATATTGTAAGTGTTTCTTAGTTTACATACATGTAGGCCTATTAACTGGACAGCAGAATATTTTATAGACATTACACCACATAATTAGACACATTACACTGTACATATTTTGTTCTTACATGTAAAGTGTCATGACCAGGACCTGAACCCACCCTTTGTCAACACCTGGGCCCAATTTCATGGCTCTGCTTACCGCCGAATTCTGCACTTGCAATCACCATTCCCCGCTTACCGTGCAAGCGCCGAATTTCTGCGCTAGCTGTGTAAGCGTAGAATGCCTAGTAACGTGGACTACGCACGCGCACAAGCAAAAATTCCCTGCTAACCCGTGAAATACGCTTGACGTAAGTGCGGAATTCCCTGCTTCCGTAAGCGCCGATTCTTTGCTTACGGTAAGCAGAGCCATGAAATTGGGCCCAGAACTACAGTCCAGTGCATTTAGGCCACTCGACAACGATACATTCTTGGTTGACATTTCTAGTAAAAATAATAAGAAGTAACTATAACTAGTAAAAATATAAAGTTAACTTGCGGGTGCAATCATGTGTAAATCTCGTTTGGGAGGAGTGTTGGCTCTGAAAAGAGCTGGTTTTGTCTTGTATATAACGTCACTAAAATAATGTATTTAGAACATTTTGTATGTGTGGTAAATGTACTTGACTTCTGGTACATAGGGAGCTACACTATCACTTACGTGTATAATTCTCTTCTACATTTTGTTTCTTCTCTGTAGTTGTCGTATCTCGAACACAGCGCTACGAAGATACCTGATCAACTCGGCCAGTGGTACGGCAAAGAGGTCACAAGGCTTGACCTCAGCTTCAATCACATCAGGTAATTACGTCATAGATGTAGATGTATAGCAAACATATCATGGTAACTAGGTCAGGGCACTGGGCAACATTATTATCCCTGGTCGACCTCGTCAGGCATACATTAGAGGCCTTGCTCTTGAGCTTTATGTAAAGTAGCCCACCAGGCTAGTAAACTGTGCATTTTACATGCCCCCAGGAAGTTTCAGAAGCCAAGATTTTAACCATGTACATTGTATCATCATAAATGTATCTTTCTCATGTATTACATGTAATGGTAGCAACCAGTTCAATGGTCAAATGAAGTTACATTCACACACTCAAAAACAAATTTATATTTTTGAAGTTTATTATTCACATGTGAAAAGCAAGAAATATGAGCATTATAAACAAGTAGGTTGCACAGTTTTTAGTGACCCACAGGTTAAGTTGAGAAGTGGTGTTTACTAGCCCACATCAGTTTTTACTAGACAATGTCCGCCGGGCTAGTGTTAAGGGTGAGCCTGCAATAAAAACCATTCCCTTGATACTTTCTCCAGAACTGGTGACGGAGCCCAAGTCAGAGCACAAGCTCAAGCCTAGGTTTGGAAAAGGATCTATGTGTTTTTCATGAGATCAAGCTCCGTTCTTTGACTTTAAAGGCACTGTACACATTTGGTAATTGTCAAAGACCAGTGTTCTCACTTGGTGTATCCCAACATATGCATAAAATAACAAGCCTGTGAAAAGTTGGGCTCAATTGGTCATCGAAGTTGCAAGAAAATAATGATGAAAGAAAAAACACCCTTGTACAAATTTGTGTGCTTTCAGATTAGGAATAAAAACTTCTTGCAAGAAGTTTCTATTATTTTATTGGGAAATTACCTCTTTCTCAAAAACTACGTTACTTCAGAGGGAGTCGTTTCCTACAATGTTTTATACTATCATCAGCTCTCTGTTGCTTGTTACCAAGTAAGTTTTTATGCTAATATTTGTTTTGAGTCATTACCAAACGTGTACGATGCCTTTAAACCATAACAACTTTTGTAATATTTCCGTTTTTTCTTTCCAGCTCGTTACAGGGCCTAGATAGATTTGTCAAGCTAGAAGAGTTAGTGTTAGATCAGAATGAGCTTGATGATGCCTTGCGGATTCCTCACATGCCAACACTACACACACTGGTGCTCAACAAAAACAGAATATCCTTTTAAGTAATTAATAACTATCAATGAGCTGAATACAATTATACACAATGGTGACAGCCTGTCCATTACTGGCCAAGTTTGGGCAAGGACTATCGTTGACCATAGTTCAACTACAATAGCTCGAACTCTGTACTATTTGGAACCAGCCTACTGGGCATGGTTGCATCGCTGGTTATCAATAGCCGTTTTCATAGCACAGTGCAGAGTGGACCAGTTATAAGAAAATGATAAAGTACGTTGAGCTGGCGGTCGTGTTGACATGACATGACTAGAGTCGTTTGCACTATAGCTTCTGTGCGCATGCCCTACGTATGTCACTAAACAACCACTAGTTAACCATTGGTCCTTGTGCGAACTTGACCCTGGTCAAAGGTCTGGAATCGGGGGTTACACAAGAACCCCTGTAAAAGGGATTTTACAAGGCATGTTTGCCAATACCTGGTGTCCCTCTTTGTACGGGTGAAATATAGCGTAGAACGGTAGGGGCATGCCTGTGCACACTACACAATGGAATGTCCCGGTGGATACATGTTTTTCTGTCAGCCTTCCAGCTGCAAGCGAAAAATTTAGGGCGCTTTCGAAGTTGTTACAGTCATAATAAACCATCCACGATAGCCAGTCCAGAAAAATTTGACGGATATACACGTCATCAGACGTGAAGTGGTTTAAATAGTTATGTCAGCGAGAAGCAAAATTGATCAACTGGCAGGATGGATTTTGTAAAAGTTTAATCGTGGAGGGAGGAATCCTCCATGGTACAACGATGGTCCAAAGTATGAACGTCATTTTTAGCGGAGAATTAACTCAATCCCCTCTTGCTTTGATTTTTTTTGGCACTCAGGGCGAGAATTTGCAACTTGCAATTTGCTTAGTATTTATCCTATATGTGATGTTTAAAGGCACTGGACGCCTGAAAAAGGCTTCAGGCCTGAAGTCTTTTTCAGATTCAAATATTTTTAGTGAGAAGTTACGTCTTTCTCAAAAACTACGTTACTTCAGAGGGAGTCGTTTCTCAAAATGTTTGATACTATCAACAGCTCTCCGTTGCTCATTACCAAGTAAACTTTCATGCCAATGTATATTTTGAGTAATTACCAAACGTGTCCAGTGCCTTTATACGTTTCTCACAAGTTTAATTTAAACAGTAAGCAAATTAATTGAATACAAGTTGAAATATTGTTCTGAAAGAAATTGCCGACCTGGAGAGATGTTTTTTTTTTAAGTCACAAGATTGTCTAGTTTGTAGTATTTCATGTGATTGTGAGAATGTTTTGAAGTTGCGTTGATAAATAGAATGAATCCTTAACTGGTTCCCTTCACATCAAAGATTTAGACAGTTTGATTGAGCAGCTTAAGAGCCAATGCCCTAAGCTGACCTACCTCAGCCTCCTCGGTAACGAAGCATGCCCGAACGAACTGACGGACCTGGAAAAAGATGAAGACGACTACCAAAGATACAGGTGAGAACGACAACAATGCCTAGGCCCAGTTTCATAGAGCTAATTAAGCACAACAAGTAGCTAAGCATAAAACAATTTTGCTTAGCAGAACAAGGTTGCTATAAGGTCATTAATTGCAATTCCATACTCGTAATGATCAAAAGGTCATTAAATGGAAAATTTGTATAGGCCCTAAATGTGAAAAAAATAAATCAACATCAACAAATTTCGAAAATGAATGTTTCTTTTTGCCAAACAAATAATTTGAAGACCACTCTTAATCAACAAGCCCCATTTACCAGGAGCTCCAAAATATCCAAAAGCATTTTAATCGAATCATTTAAATTACACTAAAGACCTTATAGTCCTGAGCCGACGATCTGTGACTGGTATCCTGCTCATTTGTGCTAAGCAGGAAATTGTTAAAGCAACATTTTCTGCTTAAGCAGCTCAATGAAATGTGGACCGGAACATAAAATAGAGCATTATAGCTTTTGTGGTCTTAAGTGTGACCTGTGCCCAATTTCATAGAGCTGCTTAAGCAGATGCTCTTGCTTAAAAAATTTCTGCTGAGCAAAAATTAGCAGAATACCGGTCAGAAATGGAACATGTGAAATGGTAATTTGGCCGGTAACCTTAATCTACGAAGCATAATTGTTGTTGTGCTTAGCTACTTTTTGTGCTTTAAGCAGCTCTATGAAATGGGGCCCTGTTCACTACTGTGATTGACCGATTGTGGGTTCGAATCCCAGTTTGACTGGTCTCGATGCTTGTGTCCTTGAGCATGAAACTTTATAACAATTTGTCCTGGGAAGTGAAGCCACAGATTTTAGGCACTAGGATAGGCAGTTTACGTAACAAAACACCAGAATGTGTATCATGGGCGTTAACATAAACACCAGTGATTCTTGTTCTTAGCCAGCACCTCACTCAGCCCCACCGGTCGCATCAGAAGACCGCTGGGATGGGATGATGAGCAAGTACTAATTCTTGTCCAGGATGTAGTGATGCATGATGGGAATGATTGTACTGCTGATCCGCGCAATGCGCGCAATCACAATATCAACATGATAATGTAAACAATTCATAAGCCCTCTTAAGAGGTAACTAAAATAAATAGTAAACTTGCGGGTACAACCATGTGTAAAAACTCTTTTGTGGGAGTGTTGGCTCTGAAAAGAGCTGGTGGGGTCTCGACGTTTGGAACAGTATACTCTGCTCGTCTTCATTCTCCTGAAGACGAGCAGAGTATACTGTTCCAAACGTTGAGACCCCATCGGCTCTTTTCAGAGCCAACACTCCCACAGAAGATTTTTTACTCATGGTTGTACCCGCAAGTTTACTATTTATTTTAGTTACCTCTTTGTCCACACCATGCAAAGCTTCAAGTAACACTTATTAGCCCTCTTCTTTGATTGCAAAAAGAATAAAACTATTCAGGTAAATAATGCTGCGATCGTGTCCTGTTTGTAGTAGAATGCAAAGAATGACAATGGATTTACACCATAGACCTACATCCTTATTGATAGAGGTCAAATAACAGGAAGAGGTGACCGGGGGTTATGATAGGTCAGGGGAAATAGTCCAATGAGCATGCGTAAATGTCTGCCCATCCCAGCGCCTTTGGTTCAGGCGCTGGGACAGAGTGAAATCTAGCACGTATGATTACAAGCGTTGTCCGACTTGTAGTCAAGTACGTGTAAAGGTGGTATAGGTGGCATTGTGCGTAAAGGGCTCTCGCCTCTCACCAGTGTGGCCCTGGTTCGATTCCGGGCTCAGGCCATATTTGAGTAGAGTTTGTGCGTTGGTTCTCTCCTATGCCACGAGGGTTTTTCTCCAGGCCCTTCGGTTTTCCTCCCTCCAGAAAAATCAAACACTATCGATCTCTGGCTGTGCTCCGTGTTTATTTATGGGTTGATGTGGCTGGCTGTCTAAGGGGCCCTCACAAGCCAGCAGCTCAAACAAGATGTAGCCGTGTCCATCGCTTCTCATCTGCCAGTAAGGATGTTTAGCCTCCCTTAGCCGGGAATCGAACCAAGGCCACATTGGTGAGAGGCGAGAGCTTTACACACTACGCCACCAATACCACCCTTACATGTAGTGCTGGTAGAGAAGACTGCATAGTGTACACTTTTTCTTTTTTCTTTTCTACTTTTGTGTACTGTATAACTCGGAACACGGACTCGGCCTTAGGTACTCGTACCTGGCCCTGTACTTGATCCTGAATGTACTCGTACTCGGTACTTTGGACTTTGACTCGTCCACAGGGAAATTTGACTCACCCCGGACTTGGATTTGAGAAGTTGACTCCAGAACTGCTTGTTGTAGGAATCCACATGCTTCCGAGCAACAGTGATGAAGATTTCCATTTGTGGAATCCTTGGTTTTATTACGACCCCCTCTTTGAAGGGATTGTATACGTTTGGTAATTGGAACCCACTGTTTATGGAAAGGTTTGCGGTGACACCATGTACATGTAATAATCTCTCTATGTGAGTTGGGGGGGGGGTGGAAAAAAAAAAGGGGTTTCAACAGATGTCACCGCAACCCTCCAACATATCCATGTCCACCATGCAAAGTCAAAAAAAGTACTAACCCACTGTTTGTTTCAATCCTATTGTAGATATATACCATAAAACTAACCTGTGAAAATTTCATTTCAAAAGGTGGAAAACAGCATTTTTTAGACATTGCCAAAAATCTGGAGCGGTTATGTCCACGCAGGAAGAACAATCTGCAATTGGAATACACAATCTGAGAAACGTTACTGCAGTAATGCTTCTCAGATTCAAATTCTACCGATGCCAATTTTTCCATCTTACCTCGGTTCGGGTACATTGAGTTGGATTTAAGACATAAAAAAATGGCCGCACCAAGATAAATGACTATTTTAAACTTTTTCTTCATAATGAAACAGTTATACAGGGCGCAATTTTATAGAGGTGCTTAAGCACAAAATAATTATGCTCACCAGAATAAGGTTACCAGCCAAAATACCATGTCACATGTGCCATTTGTGTCTGGTATCCTGCTCATTTTTACTAAGCAGAAAGTTGTTTAGCAATATTTCCTGCTTAAGAAGCTCTATGAAATCGGGCCCTGGTTACGTTTTTTTTTTCCTTCTTTTTCTGCCCTGCTCTTGGAAACATTAATCATCTTTTTTTACCTTTTAACTTTAGATACTACGTTATCTACAAATTGTCAGGTTTACGCTTCCTGGACTCGAGGCAGGTTTCCCAGAAGGAGAGGAAAGAGGCAACTAGAGTAGGCTCCTACATGAGGGTTGTTAAAGTCACAGCAGAACAGGTAAGAACACAAAGGAAGGGTTGGGGGGGCCTGAGGGGGTGGGATGTTTTGGGGCAGGGGTTTGTTTGGGGAGCTTCTCAAAAGTCAGAACAGTAGGAATGTTGTAATAGGACCTGGTAAGTATTCCAGTAGGTGTACATGAATTGGTCTGTTGAACCTTTGGAGTGTTCAAAATGCCAACATGTTCTTCAGTGTAGAATTGTTCCCATAGTTCGGCACAATGTGGCAGTCCAGCAGAACGTTCTGGCCTTCCACTGGATTGCAGGTGAATGCCTATGGGAACGTTCTTCCGCACTTTGAATAGACCCAAATTTTGAGATGCTCCCTGAGCTATTCAAGTGTCAAAACTGTGTATTCTGTTGTGTAGCACATAGACCTTTTTTGATGCGCTGTCAAACATTGCCTCTTCCAGCCTAGCACGTCCTCGATGGTGAAGTTTAATGTGGATATCCCAAATTAAAATCACCAGGTTGGCTCAGTGGTTTCTTTCGCTGCCTTTCACCTCTGTGGACCCCCGGTTCGAATCCTGCCTCGGACCAGAGCATTGCTTGTGGATTGGGTTTTCAGTCCCTACCTGATTGCGTGGGTTTTCCCCCTAGTTGGGATTTTTCTCCCACATCTAAAACTGAACATTTCTTCTTGTTTCCTATTCACCATTTGAACAGCTTACGCTGTTGGATGTTTTGATAAATAAATAAGTAAATAAGTAAATGCATACATACGAGGCCGTTTATTTAAGAGTGATCTGAAGAACCATAATATGTTCTCATTGAAATGTCTCCTAAAAGCAGGACCAAAAGAAGACTGCAAATGGGTTCCATTCATGGGCCGTAAAAATTACACAATAATGTTGAATTATTTGATCTCTTGTCATAGGACCAAAAAACGCAGCAAGATTCGCCGGACAGGCGTCCGCCATATAACCCCCTGCCTGAAATCTCCGGACAAACAGAGCAGCATCAAGGTACGGTACCAGACGCGAAATTTGTTTCCCACCCAATGGGTTATTATTGTTATTATTAAATTATATATCTTTTTGGAAATGAAACCAAGGATGCCTCATAAGTGAACTTAATAACTAGCTAGCAAGCCTGGGGAAACGTGTAAACAAGGGTGCCTGCTATGTGAACCAGACACAGGGTTTTACCCCTACTCTTCCACGATAAGTGTTCTGGGTTCTTTTACGTGCACCACCAATCCTTGTACATGGGACCTACGACTCCGGAGGACAAAGCAATTTTGGTTAAGCATCTTGCTCAAGGACACAAGTGTCACGACCGGGACTCGAACCCACACTCTGCTGATCAGAAACACCAGAGGTTGAGTGCGGTGCTCTTAATCCGCTCGGCAATGACATGCCAAATAATAATGGCGTGTGGTGGCGGTAGCGGTCTAGGGCAACGGAATTGAGTTCTGATGTTACTGATCAGCAGAGTGTGGGTTCTAGGTCATGGCCAAATTTTATGCAGCTGCTTTAGAAGCAGAAAATATTATGAAGGATACCAGTTGCAGATTGTACTAGTGACACTTGTATCTCGGCACGCACTTGATTTTTGTGTTCATCCGATATGCAACGTTTTGGCAATTTCAAACTCGCTTGTAACAGAAGTGCTATTTTAGGAGATACAACATTTTTGTATCCACATGCAAACTTAAACAAAACTATCATTGTTATGTTTTTTTCTGTCACAATTTTATTTTGAAAAATACCAAGTAGTAACCCACAAGGGAAACTGACTGGGTAAATTTTAAATAATTTGGGGATGAACAAAGACAAATTTACTAGAGCTGGATTTGAACCAGTGACCTCTGGAGTAACTTGCCGGTGCTTTACCAACGGAGATATCTAGCCCTATATTGGCGGTCTCCCAATTTCGTCAGTCAAAGCTTCATCGGTCATCAAAGTCAAAACACTGTGTGGATTGAGTTTCAGTCCTACCTGGTTGTGTGGGTTTTTCCTTCAGAGAATAAGTCTGTGGGGTTTTCCTCACACATCTAAAACTGAAACATCTTTCCTTGTCTTCTCTCCATGGGGTTCTTGGCTAGTACAGTGATTAATTTTGCTTCTCTGAGACTCATAATGGCTTCACAACCAGAATTAATAAATATATTTCTGTTTCTTTTCTTTTGATAAAATTTGCAGGAACTTTTGGAAAGTGTCGCTATGTGTACTACGGTCGCCATTCAGAAGGTAACAGGTTTATCCGCAATAACGACCTGTGAGAAGATCTTCTCGTTAGGATTCATTCCGCTGTAGACAGAAGCTCTACCTTCACTTCAAACTTGAGATCATCTTCTTTTGCTTTTTTCCCGTCTGGAGTTTACTGTTTTTTTTTCGTTTACTTTTTAGTTTATTTGAAGTATTCCAATAGCGGAGTACTATTTGTGCCATGTGTATTTAGTCTAGAGACAAAGAGCTGCTTTAAAGTACCTAGCTTGCAGAAATGTTCTGCTAACGGGGTACCAACTAAAATGCCATGTCAGATTTATTGTGTGTAAATGGTTCCCTGCTAAATTTTTCAACGTGACGCTCCATGCCAAGACCAGTCACTTCATCGGAAATAGTGAAATGGTATTAAAGGTGAAGACAACCAAAAAAAGTATCAATGTGATGTATGTCTTAAATAGGAAGGGAAATGTCAAATTCAATTTTTTGATGTGATCATTTTCCAATAGAGAGAGTCCTCATGTGAGTGGGGGAAAAATTACAAGTCTCTATAACCTCACATTAAAATGGTGTAAATAGCCATCGCATACGATACCCTTCCGGGGTAAAATTTATCAACATCCAAAACATCCGATGACATCATTCTGAGAAAAATTGGTCTGTATATTTTTGTACAGGGATTAAAATTTATCAACATCCAAAACATCCGATGACATCATTCTGAGAAAAATTGGTCTGTATATTTTTGTACAGGGATGTTTTGGTTCATTCCTGACTTTTTCTAAGCGAAATTTGAAACATGGCACCATTGGATTTCAACAACTAATGGGTCTTTACGTTCCAAGGAGGAATATTTTGTCAGACAAATGTCAAAGTCACGGCAGTTTTGATTGAATATCATCGAAAGTCAGAAATGAACCAAAACAGCCCTGTACAATTTACACCACTTTAACGTGAGGTTAGCGACTTGTGAATTATTTCTTGCCAACTTAACCCTTCTTCTGTCTGACCATTCAATATTATCTACATGGTTTTGAATGGTAGATGCATTTTTATGCAGCCTGCAATGATGATACCACGTGGTCAATGCGGCTGCAACAGGCTAAGCTAATAATAACAATAACGCGCAATTCTTATATAACGCTTCACCACACCAGAGGGCGTCTCAAAGCGCTCATTATCTTTCTTCACAAAGTATGAGGAGCTATGTTTGGATTATAAGACCCATTTATTTACATAGCAACTTGTAATGGTTTACAATGTGTTGTGGCGCAATCTGCAGCCAACCATATCAGAAAACACCAGGGCAATAAGGGCTAAACTTAACTGATTTGGGCTATCGACCCAAATCAACTGCCACCAGGAGCACGTTGCCACCTACTCGACTGGGGCTGAAACAGGGTTACCCCCTTCAAAGTATCTTACGATGTAGGCATGGGCATCATCCTTTAGGAGCCTGGGTGGTAGAGCAGAATGTACTACCTTCCCAACTTTTTTACGAAGCAATTATGGAACCGAATTCACATACGCCCTCACACGAAATAAAAAGAAGGCGAATGACCTGTTGTTTTTGTGAAGACTGGTCCCCTGTCTTTATCCGCAAGGATAAAGACAGGCACTGGTCTTACAGGCCCAATGATTTCATTGGATACAAGGATTTCATTGGATAAACGTGCAGTGACGTAAGCTTTCCATATCTGTGTTATGATTGGTCCGAGGTGATGTAGTTTGTCAGCTTGCACTTCCGTTGGTCTGCATGCAGCGTGTGCATAATGTTTGTACATGTACGGGTGATTTGACTGCAAATCTCCGTGTTAAATGGATGCGAGGTCAAATTTACATCTGACAGGATCCGGCCAGGCGCGCAAGGCAGGTATCTGGCGTTATTCACGAGCCTCGAAGTGTGACGTCGGATTTTCAGGCTATAATTATTTTATGGTGCTAATGTTAAAGCCCGCAGAGGGCAGCATTTGTTAATTAATAATGAAAATAGCTTATTATTATACATCCAAACACACTATTAATTCAATAATGTTGCCGGTAATTTTTTTGGTTTAAACTTCAATTTCAATATGATGAACATAACTTTATAACGAATTGCTGTCATTATTTAATTAAATAAGCCAAGTGCAAAGTTTTGCACAAAGGGAAACAACAAAGATCATTCATAAATAAAAGTAACAGTTTATTCCAGTCATTTGATATGTAAAGAAGAGATTGCAATTTATTTTTAAATAGATTATGAGTAATTTATAATGGATGCAAACCCGTTTTGTCTAATGTACAAGTTCACATTATTTTGATAATATTGCCTGTATAATTATATAGCAATGTGCTTTTTAGAACTTGGTTCGTTGTATGTATATGTTTCTTATTGAGTTAATAATAATCTTGTAGTTTATTCTGAGGTTTGTAGTCAGATGGTACGAATTGTAAAAACATGTGAAAATCTGTATATTTTGCAATCATACATTGATTCATTCGTTAATTCCTATTAACTTCCGTTTCATATTCGCTTAAAGTTGCTTCAAGTACTTAATATTCATCTTTTTGAAAACAGGGAAATTCTGTATGAGGCACACAAATATTTTGCATGTCCTCGGCCCATTTTCATGGAGCTGCTCAAGCAGAAAATATTGCATTGTGACGGATTTATGTTGAGCACCAATTAGCGGAGGAAACCGCAGGTCAAAAATGATACATATTATTACGATTTATATTTATTCTTTTTAGCTGGTAGCCTTAATCTGGTAAGCAAAATTTGTTTTTGTGCTGAGCTTAAAGGGACACGTTGCCTTGGATCGGGCGAGTTGGTCCATAAAAAGCATGTAACCGTTTGTTATAAAATGCATATGGTTAGAAAGACTTTATAAAAGTAGAATACAATGATCCACACAAATATGCCTCGAAATTGCGTGGTTTTCCCTTTACATCGTGAGCAAACACAGTCGGCCATTTTGTGGAGTCAAATCTTTGACTCCACAAAATGGCCAACCGTGTTAGTTCGCAAAGTAAAAGGTAAACCACGCAATTTCGAGGCATATTTGTGTGGATCATTGTTATCTACGTTTATAACGTCTTTCTAACATGCATTTTATAACAACGGTTACAAACACTTTTTTTTTAGACCAACTCGTCACGATCCAAGGCAACGTGTCCCTTTAAGTAGCTCTATGAATTTGGGTCCTGTACCAATGTGGTTGCTGCCATTACTGGGACACATTCACCCTTACGAAGGCATCGCTTGCATGTTTTATCTTAGGTCACTGGCCCTTCGGATAAACCAATCCGTACGCAAAAGTGCTGCACCCCGCGCCGCCATTGCTGGGGTGCTGGCAGCGCAATGTTTTGTACATACAAATATGAAAAAAATCGCTGTTGTTCTGGTTTTTTCCCTTCCTGTTTAACTTGTTGTGCAAATTAAGGGTCATGTCACACGAGGAATTTATAGGCAACCAGTTCTAGGCAATTTCCAAGAAGAGATTCCGTTCAAATTTGAATGTTCACATATTATTCATGGGGTCGTAAGACATTGTTTGAAAAAATTACTCATGCTACTAAAGTGGTCCTGTAGCATGCACTGCAGTTGGTTGCCTTCAAGTTGCCCGTAAAAATTGCCTCGTGTGACAAGGCCTTAAAGGCACTGGTCACGTTTGGTAATTATTCAAAATAATATATTAGCATAACAACTTACTTGGTAACGAGCAACGGAGAGCTGATGATAGTGTAAAACATTGTGAGAAACGACTCCCTCTGAAGTTACGTAGTTTTTGAGAAAAAAGGTAATTTCTCACTGAAATATTTGAATCAAAAAAAGACTTCTGGTCGGAAGTCTTTTTCAGGCATCTGAAAGCACACAAATTTGTGCAACAAAGGTGTTTTGTCTTTCATTATTTTCTTTCAACTTCAATGACCAATTGAGCCCAAATTTTCACAGGTTTGTTATTTTATGCATATGTTTGAGATACACCAAGTGAGAATACTGGTCTTTGACAATTACCAAACGTGTGTCCAGTGCCTTTTAAGTGTCTCCACCAACGATTTACACAATTTCCCAGACAGGGCAAGCATCACATAATGGCGTCAGTGTTTAAAATGTGTACATGTTTATCGTTAATTGTTTTTCTGAGTTCAATGTTCACTCAATTAATTTACAAAAATCATGTAAAATAAATATATTTTAAGTTGGATAACACTTCAAGCAGACCTGTTGATTGAGTATGTAAAACATTTATCAGACTGATGTTCACACATTTGCACATAACTTACATGTTATAAGGACGGTCGTGGTGGACAATTTCTTCTGAAGTATTTTTGCCTGAAATGCTATAGTTTGTTTTTAGAATTATGAGTGAAACAATTAGTTTTTACGTAGCGAGTCCAAAATCCGGTGTTTGAAAATAATGAAAACACTGATGACTGATGACTGATTGAGCTTAAAGGGCCCTGAAGTAAACATTTCTTAGGAATATATTTTGAGCTACTTCCTAATCCCCTTATGTGTATGAAAACTAATTGACATCCATGTTTGGTTAATTTAATTGAAAAGTGATTTTCTGTAAACATTAAAACATTTCCTCTCTTATCTGGACAACTGAGGGCGTTGTCGAAGTGATGTCATTTCAAGAAGACACTTGTTTTATTTCTATTGAAAAAATGAAATTGTGAGCCCAAAATTCGCTTGTTAAAAGAACTTGAGAGAAAAGTTTGCACTTTGGCATACTGCCATGAACTTGCACACTAACAAAATAACTAACGTATAGGAAGTTTAGGCTAAATTCTGTTGACATTTTGTGCATAAACTAATTGCAACATTGAGTTTTCTGCCTGACATGACATCACACTTGTGCTCATGAATATGGAAATTTGCATTAGCATAAAATCACAAAAAGGCACCAAAATACCCTCAAAAATGGCAAAACGAGAATTGAAAATAAGGTGAAATGGGTCACAAAGGTGCATCTCCAAGGATTGCATTATACAAAATTACATTTCATGGACCCTTTAAACTTGCACAGATTTGTTATATCGTGTATATGTTGGGGGGGGGGGGCAAAAATTATATCAAAATAATTAGGCAACAAGAGGGTTTTAAACAGCAAACACTTTCCAAGAGGACATTCGTATGCAATTGATCCATTGGGATTTCCCACAAGACAGGTCAGAGGAGTTCCGTGTAGAAGCGTCGAATGTTCTCTCTCTTAACAACACGCTAAAACAACCACAAAACACCAGGGGCCGCTTCAAAAAAGAAAAAAAAGAAGAAAAAAACCCACCACACAGAACTCATGTAATTTTTGAGAGGAAAACGATTCATAATTTTATTGAAAAAACTTTCTTACATTTAATAAACTATATAATTTCAAATTAAGATAAAAAGTTGAACAATCCGAAATAATCACTGTCAATTTGTACATCGGTTCCTTTTTTTGTGTAATACATACCACGCAGACCTCAAACTGAGCATTCATGTTTGTTTTAGACTAGAAGAGGGGTTATAACCTATTTTGTACCCCCAACAAAATGATGGGTGCTAGTTCACCAAGAGGAGTCTCTAAGGGTCTATATTATACGTTTGGTAATGACTCTGAAAATTAATGGCAATACAAACTGACTTGGTAAGAAGTACAGCTTTGGGAAACTTTTCACTTCGAAGTACTGCGGTTATGGAAAAAGATATCACTTTTTATCCCCAAATATTTGAATCTGATAAGCTTTACTGACAGTAACGTTTCTCAGATTGTGTATTCCAATTGCAGATTATTCTTCCTGCGTGGACATAACCGCTTCAGATTTTCGGCAATATCTCAAAAACGCTACCACTTTTTGAAATGAAACTTTCACAGGTTAGCTTTATGGTATATATCAACAACTATATAGGATTGAAACAGACAGTGGGTTCCAATTACCAAACGTAAACAATCCCTTTAAACAGATGTTATACCTAATGTTATATTTTTGAAATAGTACCTTTAATCACAACCTTTGTTTAGACAAAGTATGTTTCCCGGTCATTTTCTACGGAGTTCTGGAAGTGCCATCCATTTTTTTGAGATCATGAGATAATTATTTATTGCAGGATGATGACACTCATAAACGTAAAATGTCGACATCCCGAGATGATTTATCTTGGGATGACGACATAAGTAGAAAGGCGTCTTCCAGACAGTTTTATCTCAGACGTCGACATCCTCAAAGTGGGATATTGTATACCAAAGATATTTGATCTTGGGTTCTCGACATTTTCAGGATGCTGTCATTCCGTGATGAATTATCTCGGGAAGTCGACATCCTGCGTTCAGAATTTCGTCATCCTTAGATAATTGATATCGGGAAGTCGACATCTTACTTTCATGTCGACATCTTACTTTAATGATGTCGACATCGTGAAGATAAAATATATCGGGAAGACGTCTTTTTACTTAAGGATGTCGTCATCGCGAGATAAATCATCCTCAGGATGTCGTCATTACGATGTCATCGTCCTGCAGTAAACTATCCAGAGCTCCGTAATTTTCGGCAAAAAGCAGCCTATTTCACTTTCATGTATTGGTATTAAAGCGTTTTTGCCTCTTCAGTTGAAACCGTCATTCAATTTCACTTAGCATTAAATTCAATTAAGCTTTAGTAGTGTAGGCACAACTATAGAGGTTTATGGGAACAGCTGCTGCGAATTTGAATATTGTTGGAGTGGATTGTTAAATATTTGAATGGTTATCTTTTTTGATCGCACGGGTTGCTTAAATAGAATAACACGACGTTTTAACTTGGCCTCTTATTCGCCGAAAATGACCGGGAAAACCTTTAAACAAAAAATAAACAAAAAATACCAGCAAGGTAGTCAAAATGAAAGAATAATTTCTATGCAAAGGCTCTCAACGGAACATCAGTTGTTAGTTTTGTTCGTTTTTTAAATACATTTTTAAACAGTTCCCTTGTTTCTTGTATACAGCCGGAGCAGAGAGGGCCCAATTTCATAGAGCTGCTTAAACACAAATGACTGTTCATCAAATTTCTGCGGGTAACCACTCACGTACAGTATAGTAACGGCTACTTTTTTGGCTGGTAAGCAATCTGGACACCTTTGGTATTTGTCAAAGACCAGTCTTCTCACTTGGTGTATCCCAACATATGCACAAAATAACAAACCTGTGAAAATTTGAACTCAATTGGTCATCGAAGTTGCGAGATAATAATGAAAGAAAAAACACCCTTGTCACACGACGTTGTGTGCTTTCAGATGCTTGATTTCGAGACATCACGCGTGAGGTCTCGAAATGAATTCAAATATTTTACTGAGAAACTACTTTTTTCTCAAAAACGACGTTACTTCAGAGGGAGCCGTTTCCCACAATGTTTTATACTATCAACACTCCATTGATCGTTACCAAGTAAGTTTTTATGCTAACAATTATTTTGAGTAATTACCAATAGTGTCCAGTGCCTTTAAGCAGCTTTATAAAAGAGAGTTGATGTAATTATTTGGATTTTTGTTGTTACCCTCACAGGATTTGAACTAGACTCTCGTCACCGGGCAAGCTCGTTGGTCTATATAAGATGTCTATTCTAAAAATTCGGGGGGTCGTGGGCTCGAATTCCGCACGAGTAGCTTGTGGCTATTTCCCTGTGAATATACAGTCCCCGGAAAGTATAGCCTAGACCATATAACCTGTGATATTACATGTTTACAAAAGAGCTACAGAGCCTTGCACGACTATTACACAGCCCAATGGAAGAAAACATAATATTTTACATTTCATGGAGATTGCACGTTTTTATTTATTTTTTAAAATCAACTTTTGATATGAAGAAACGGGGGCACATCTCAAATCGTGTTCAGCTGTTATATTTAAATCTCTTGAGTTTATGTGGAAATGGTGACACAACATGTAAAACTTCTCATTTGACCAGTGTGGTATCTTGCCTACCAGGAAATGCCCTGGAATGTACAAGGCTACTCTTTTTGTAAACATGGGTTAGATGGTCTGTACAGTGCTTGGTATACATTGGTGTTTAAAGGCCCTGTACACTATTGGTAAGATCGAAAAACACAAATGTTCACAGATTCACACATAGCTTACATGATTTGAAGTAAGTAATGGTAGAAAGGGTTCCTTAAAATATTTCTGCCTAAAATGCTATCGTTTCTGAGAAATGAGTAAAACAATAGTTTTTATCACGCGTGATAAAAACTCGGTGTTTGAGAAAACAGAAAACACATAAGGTCTCTTTTCACTATTTTCTCTTGACCTCGATAACCAATTGAGCTCAAACTTTCACAGGTTTGTTTGTTCATGCATATGTTGAATCACACAAAATGTGGACACTGATGTTGAGCTGTTACCAAAAGTGTACAATACCTTTAAGTGTCATGTATTTTGTTCTTTATGAAAAATGGGTCTAGATCAGATTCAAGCATACCTTTCTAACAAAAACATAAAAGAGATGGGGTAAGTAAGGGCTAGTCTGATGCCCTTGTCAAAAGGGGGTTGGAAGCCAGATCCAGTACATCAGTTTTGACCTCGGCGTTCTTACATCGAACAAACACCCACACGCAAACACACAAACACAACCCTTATACTCGGTATGATACCATTGACAAATACTATCCCAACAACCTGCTATCGCCCTATATATATTATTCCGTAATCTCATACTTCTCGTATACTGCCAAATCATCTACGAGGGATTTCAAATAATCATTGACATACAATTATATACAAAAATTAAGAAAATGGTCATCGCCATTTGACATTTTTTTTGAAATAGAAAACTCAGCCCTTTGTCTCTCCATGAATATGTTTTATGTTATACTCCGGCACACACACACAATATAGGAATTTCTTGTGCCGGTTTAAATGTTAACGTTGTTTTATAAACTGACCCGCAGTGATTTATTTACATGACTGTGTATAGTTGGTTGCCACCAACGAGTAAAACAACTCTTTGTTATGCATGGAAATTAATTAATACATTTTCAATTATCACCAACATGAATAATGAATAAAATTAGCGGTACATTAGGAATAAAAAGTCGCATCATGAATTTTAAGTTATTGTAACCTTTTAAGAATAATTACCTTCACCATTGTCGAAAAATGCTTTTGTGTTGATAATACTTATAAACTGTTCCCACTAAACCGTTTACTCCCGCTATTACTCGATTACCTCTACAATTTTTATTGATAATAAAGGTTAACCACAACATAAGTATCACCTTAGTGAGATTATGACCATCAAGATTACCTTATTACTCAAACTTAAAGTTTCTTCATCTTTAGCAACAACAATCACCACAAACAAGGCTTAATTTCAATCAAACATGGCAAAGGAGAGAAAACTTGCTTTGGAGTTCAACATGTTACCAGCCAATGTATTTCTAAAGTGGGTTGTCGTGGCCGAGTGGATAAGAACACCGAACTCAAGCTCTGGTGTTTCTGTTCAGCAGAGTGTGGGTTCGAGTCCCGGTCGTGACACTTGTGTCCCTGAGCAAGACACTTAACTAATTGCTTCTCTCCACCCAGGGGTAAAATGGGTACCTGTGAGGGCAGAGATGGTTCTTGTGATCGATTTAGCCTAGTAACGCATATTGCAGCACAGGCTGTTCACTCCCCAGGGAGCTGAGATGGTTTAAGGATTGAAATAAATGGCCCAGTGACCAGGGGTAATAATGTTGGAATGCGCAGTAGAGTATATTTATATAGGTATTGCGCAATATAAATGTCCGTTATTATTATTATTATAAAGTAATGCATAATTGTTTGCAAATGGTTACCTGCAAAATTTTGCTCAGCAGAAGAAACAAATATTCCCATCAACATTTGCTGCTTAAAAGCTTCATGTATCTGGCGCAAAGGAAACGAGTTGTGTTGAGTGATGCACTGTCTACCTCACCACTATCCTCCATTATTCCCTCATCCTTAACATCATAGTCTTCACTAACATCTTCAGTCTTGTGCCCTCCTCTTATCGTCAAGATAAGTGGTACATACCATCAACATGAATCCATGTTTTACCGTTACCCTTTCAACGATCTTTAATGCCGTCTCACACACTAAACCACCCCACACAAAGACACCTCTCACCATCACTTTGACCACTCTGGACTATTATGCATAGGAGGGGGTGGGGGGGGGGGGTAATATGGGGGAATGACATAACTGGGGAAGGGGGAATCCACTAGCAGTACACTCAACATGATCGCCCTATGGTTCACACAGGGATAGCTTTTAACTCAACTGAATCATCTTTTCCCCAACCATTTACATTGTTGGCATCACTGCATCGACTGCCACCGCTAGAGCATCCATTGCAATCTACATTGACGTATCACTTAGGCCAATAATTAACATGATCCATTTCAACAATTGCCATCTCTTTAATTATTGCAAACACTTTTTATCTCGATCGACCAACATTTCATGGTAATTCTACGCTTACGGTCACCATTCTCCGCTTACATAGTATAGTTCGTTGCTAGCTGTTCGTGTGAAGATAACTAAATCTTCAGTCTTCACCGCCGCCATAGACCTTAAGCCCATACGTCATTGCAGTAGGGCGCCCTCATAATAGAGGTCAAAAGACGGATGCTCATTGGCTAATCCCGAGCGCCGCGCGCGCGCGCCCTTCCATTGTTTCTCATCTGCGTTTTACCTCTAAGATGGCGGCGGGATGACGTCAAAGCAAAGAAAAAAAGGGTCTATGAATTAGGCATATCTTTCAACATACTCAACTAGTTTCAACTAACCACACGCAGCAACGCGTAACATTTAACATTTCTATTGCCACCATTGTCACAACTATTTTCACTACACTAACATCATACTATCTATCGCCACTACTACCATCTTCGTCATCTTATTCCAATCAGTATTGATATCAGCACATTGCACCATCACCCTCTAGCAAAGTAGATGCTATAGACCCCTTGCATTGGCCGCCATCTTTGATGAAACCTGCACGCATGAAAGGCTATGACTGAGAGTCGTGCGCAGAGCACGACTCTCAGTCTGTTTGTCATCAAAGATGGTGGTCTATGACGTCATGTGTAATCCATCTACTATACACTGCACTTTAGATCCTTTTCATTGATTGTATTATATTCTGCTATATGGTACTCATTTGCATCCATTGTATACATTATAGTCCCGATTCTTCACTCATCTCATCTTGACGTCACAGTCTCATTACAATAAGATGTCTGCATGATTACCATCAGTATTTATTATCTTCAACTCTTCGATCAATACTACACCACCATCACCTTTAACCCCCCTTAATCAAGGTTGAAATCACAAAACGAAAAAATTTCCCTAGTTTGCACTTCAAAATCAAAACTGAATCACGATCTCTGTCCTGTTCGTAAGTGTGACGCAATTCCACTGTAAGCCACGCCCACCTCATCCCCTTTACATTGATCACACTCATCCTGATTCCCTCACCACGAGACTTCTAGACTGCGCACCACAGTTATCATTACCTATACCAGCCTACACACACACAGCTCTGTGTTCCATACCCTCTGTGGACATTCCTTTGTTCTGTGCACAGAAGGAGAAAACACCCACATTCTTCAACACTGGTGAAAACACTGTGTGGACGTGTGTAAGTCCACATAGTGTTTCAAAACCCTGCCTTGCCCTTTTGTGCGCACACACGTTTTTAGCAAACACATACACTTTTACACACATTATGTTTGTCCACAAAATCGAGGACTTCTCTTTGTTCTCCCACAGTTTGGCCATTTTTTTATAGTGACGTCCCCATTGGTTTTATACACAAAAGCGAAGCGAGGACGTCCTCACTCTGTCAAAACACCCGGATCCCTTTCCTTAAAGTCCTCGGTTTCAACGGGTAACCACCCCCATCCACATTAAAACTATCACTATAAAACAAAGCCAAACCACCTATCCACCACTACATCCATCATGGTATTTGGTGCTCGTTATGTGGCATGGTGTACAACCCTCCCCTCGATCCCCAATGTGTCTTCATTGTGTTCTGGGGGAGGGGCAACTCCCTCTGCCACATATCGGACATGGTATAGTGTATTGCTCTCACACTGACTATATTTACTACGTTGATAGTTTATGACTACAGCAATCGTCAACACATCAACATCACTAAATCAGTTGATGTCTCCAAAACATCAACTCGAAATACCAAGGCAAGGGGCGTATAACTGGACTATCCATTGCCATCTGCTGTACTTAAACCGGGATTTTATTGCACACACACAAGTCATCAATCAGCCACCGTGCGCAGTAAACACAATTGCCCTCCAAGACAATCTTAACAACGACCCCACTTCATTCTGTCCACACAACACTTCACTATCTCCCCATCAACTACCATCACCACTCCACCACACCACAATCATCACACCATGACCACCCGTCATCATCAACTACACATACATCAACACGTACCACCACCACCACCACCACCACCATCGCCACCGTTTAACACCTATCTCCATTGTTAACATCGCACCACCATCACCACCACCATCACTTCCTCTGATTACCCTACCACTACCTTGACTGCAATCTTCAACTCACATGCATCAGATTGACTACCACCACTACCGCCATCATCATCACAATGTATACATCACATACAGTCGCCATTGGCCAGAAGTTGTAAGCCACGCACTCCGCATAACCTCCCAACGATGCAAGATATAGTAAACGGTGCCCATGAAACGCTTTTACTTGGACAACTATTTACATTTTGATTAAGCCCAACAGGCTCTTATTTGCCCTTGCTATACATGTATTTCGACTTTCTACATGAAACCTATAAACAAGACTGCAACAACATTTAAAAATGCCATAATGCGAGTTTTCATGCCGAATTAGTAATCCGTAAATGGGCACCGCGAAAGAGTTTTACGTCATGCACGGAGCACTCTTGTCTACATCCCCAGCCATCGCCATTACCACACCATCGACACCAGCATCACAACCAGGGGCCGATCTAAACAAAACCCTGTGCTTACTACAACCATAAAACAGTGCTGACCACCGTCAACAACTCGGCTGCGGTTCTTGTGAGCAGACGATTGGCGCAACAGTGCTAATGATAGTGTGAGCACAGATCGTACAGCGCCGCAAGGCTTGAGATGGCAACTGGAGCTCTATCTATTAGAACGTGAAGTGCTGCATAGGCGCCAATTCTGTAAGTATTTTGTAGCATTGATAGCAATAATAATGGTCGTTGTCTGCACTGATCTGTTGTTGCATCAAAAGAGTTGTTTACTGAAATGGCGTGCAGTGCATACTTCACATTTCAGCCTGAGTTCCCATGTTCTTGTCTGCGACGCTAATACGATCTTTCATTGTGAACTTGCATACCCAGGTCCAATTCCATGGCAACTGAGCAAGGAACTTTTGCATGTGCATACCATCCCGTACTTCACCCTACCTCTAAACTTCTTCCTCCATGACTCCGCTAAAGCATTCTTCGCTTACACAGCTAGCGCTTACCATGTATACGCGGAGAATGGTTGACCGTAAGCGCACAACTCTGCGGTAAGCAGTGCCACGAAATTGGGCCATGCTGTCAAAAGGACCTTATGCACTGACGTCATCCCGCCGTCATCTTAGAGGTAAAACGATGATGAAACAGTGGAAAATGCTCCGCTATGTGTGCGGCGCGCCAAGGATATAGGCTAATTATTGCAACCTCCTTTTGACCCCTACGTGAGGGCGCCCCACTGCAGTGACGTCATGTGTTTATCATACCTATAAAGGTTTTTACTATATTGGTAACGAACAAATTTCTGCTTATGGAAGCACAACAAAATTCGGTTACCGGTAACAGTTTTATAAAACAGTTTTATAAAACTGATCCCTGCCGGACCAAGAACAAGCAATCATCATCCTCACATCTCAACACTCAACACAACCAACACAAGAGCGCATTAAACAAAGGCATGTTACTCTGCAATAGTTATGTTTCACAATAATTAAGTTGGTCTTTTGTTTCTTTCCTTATTATTTTCTGAGTGGCCAATAAATATCATTCAAATTAGAAGTCTTGTTCCATCCTTATGCAAATGAAAGTCTAACAATAATTAAGTGATAGTCGGCAGCCCCGTTGCATTTGTATTGTCTGATCCCCTGCGTGCACTAATGCATAGTACTGATACCTATTAAGAGGGGACCAGACTATAATCACTTCCAGCCTGGTGGTGTACATTCTTAAAAGTAATACCAAGAACCAAAAAGGCCACCAATCAACCACGAATAAACCACATCCCTTTAGAAATTGTTTTTGTTTACAAACATGGACCACCAGTTTCTATAAGAGACCTTGAGTGGCGAACAATGTATAAACTGGTTTGGCCAAACAAATTCCCTTTTTTAATAACACTTTAAAACTTAAACAGAAAAGGAAGAACGGGTATTAATTTGACAGCATTATTGGTAAAATATTGTATTTCTTTGCAGTGAACTTTTGCCAACCTGATTGGCAGTACTCACTGCTGTGACGTGGCAAAAGAAAGGTCCATTAAACTGGAAACAGCGCCCGCACGCGTTAATATCAAGTTAGTGTTGCACCTGTTTGACTCTCCAAAGCCCACTCAAATTGGATGCCTTGCGGCTTTAAATGACTCAGCTTGTTCGCCCGTAATGTGCTTCGAAACCTGCTCGATACAATGTCAGAGTGCCGAATAACCAGGACAATGCAAACAGGGATTTGCCATGCGATAGATTTAATTAAATGTAAACCAGTATGCAATCAAACTAGTAGTTTTCCATTACATTACACACAGTGTGGTTGACATTTTCAGATAAGGAAACGTCCTCAAACCATATGCAATTACTTGTGAAGACCGGGATAATAATATAACTTAATGAACTCATAAAGTTTTTAGTTCATTTCTCTGTCAGGTATAGAGCATTGGCCTTCGGCCATCATTGTCGTGTTCCCTGAAGACGTGTCCTAGCTATCTATAACGTTATTAAAAGTCTGGTATCCCAAGGGGGTATCAGACGCATTGTGCCGATGACCTTCATCAACGTGTGGCAATCCCTGTGTACTACATTGTAGTATTGCTATATTTTAACACAGCGGGACCAAACTATTTCCCTGGCTGCTTCGTTTTCGTTACATTCGAATAGGCGCCAAATAAAGTGATGTTAAATGAATCAGATCCCAGTTTTATGTCAGGCTTGAAGTAAAGCTCGCGTGGCAAGCAACAAGGCAGGACTTCAGCGCAGCAACTTATATAAATGGCTAAGTAGGATTTGAAACTTTGCATGGTGGAGGTATAACTAAAGAGAGGTTTGCGGTAACACATGTGAATATCTCTTTTGAGTAGAGTTGGTTCTGAACAGAACCGGTGGTTAACGACTCAACGTTTCGATCAGTATGCTCTGATCGTCTTCAGGAGAAGAGTAGTTAACCACCAGTTCTGTTCAGAACCAACTCTACTAAAAAAAAAGATATTCACATGGTGTTACCGCAAACCTCTCTTAGTTATTTAAATGGCATTTTCAACCAATAAAACAAGGCAGGAGAACGATTGTGATTTTGCCATGCACAGGTTTCACGTGGTACCGATATAAGCCACTTCCCCACTCACAGAGAGTGAGGTCGAGCTCATCGTTCACCGTTTTCTTTTCCCCTCGCGCTGAAAACCTAATTCAACTCGACCCTCTTAGTATTTTTTTTTTGGAAAGCCACGCGGCAAACACTAATGAAAAGCAATAATCGAGGCCTGTGTAGATTTCACATCCACTGAGAGAACTGCTAGATTCTTCTCATTTACGGGTCAGGTTTCCACTGTCGTGGCTGTCGGATAAATTTCAGTGTAAATAAGTTCAGGAGTCAACCATGTTTTATCCCTTTTTTTCTCTCTTTATTTTTTGTTTTAATGCCGGATCCATTTCACCGTAAGCTATGGGATTGTTTTCTTTTGGTGATTCTTTTTATAAAACCGAAATTGAATTAATAAAAACTGAGAGCCTACCGAACGAAAAGCAGTTATAAATGTAGTCACTTCAGCGACAGATTGTTCCCCGTGAAAATAACGCTTAGCCCAAAACTATAAGCCGAATCTGGCAAAGTATGCAATTATGTTCCGGGTTATCTCATTAAGATCGAAGTCAAGTCTTATTCTCGGGTTTTCTTTGTTGATTTGTTAAATTTATTTTACTTGTAGATTTTATTCCCAACAAATAGCCATAAACTACGTGAAACTAAAGTATTTGAAGAAACGGAATCGCGCACATGTAAAACTCAAGATTTTGGGGACCAACTTGGTCCCGGAAGTTCGAATAAGCGGGAGATTTGCATACACAGTCTATGGGGTGAGCATTTATGTGTTTCCACCACTGAATGACGTCAATGCAAAAGGTCAATTAAAAAGTACCCCATTTTCGTTTTGGAGTTTTTACTGAAAACTAATTTCCGTTTCTCTTGTTAACTCTCTTTCAAAGTACGCCCAAGTCCGGTCTGCCATTGTTTAAATTTTCTTCGCGTTGACTCGTACAGAAAAAGAAAAACTGAAGAAAAAACAGAAGAAGAAAAGCTGAAAACTCTTGACAATACCCACAGTGTGTGCCCAAAAAACTTGACAGTGTCTCTCACTGGACACCGTACAAAGTACACACAAAAGGGTTCAATCCTTAATAGTTGAACTGATTGAATGAGTGTAAAGGGGTTGCACCCTGGGACCTCCACAACAAGTATTAAAAAGTGTCACTCATAACACCCAAACCCCATGCGATAAAAGGTGATATCCGCCCCTCACTCCCTCTATACGATACTCTTACACAGTCCTTCATCGACGGGCGGCACGTGACTCGCCTGATAAGTGCTCTCCTGTGACCAACGGCTGTTCATGTTCATTTTTTCCCCTCTCTTTTCATTTCTGGTAAATAGGCCTCGCTGTCATTTTGCCTTATTACTCATTTGTCAGCCTCATTGTATCCTTGGATGGTTTTTTTTTGAAATGGATACATAGGGACATTATCTACCCCTTCCCATGACATTCATTTGACCTTTACTTCTTGTTAACCTAAACATGGAGGAAATCACGTCCGGAGCTTCCACTCTCTCTCCCTCCTGTTATAGTCTTCTTGTGCGGCGTAGAAGAAAGCGTAGGAGGACAGTCTTGACAACCCTGATAAACTTCCCCTAATTTACTCTGTCATCCAGATTTGTTTTGTTTTATATTTGCAAAATTCACTGTATGCCGGCCGGCCCTATTAGTCAATCACGAGTGGAGACTTTACAACATGGATGAAGTTTCTTCCATAATGAGTACATTACTTCAGAAATCGTAGCAGTTCGGTTTAAAAATGCTGCCCAGAGTAAACTAAATTACCATTGTTTAATAAAAAGGGGGGGGGGAATCACGTTGTGTTTTCCATAACCTATGACCTATGTCATTATCACCTTTAACCCTTAATTTTATGGCCTGGTGATCAAAACAATGTTATATAAATTCGGCGGTAATGACATTATGTTTTTCTTTCTTTTCGAGAATGACTTCATGAATACGAGGCGCGGAATAGTCTAGTGATTTGCAAATCATTTCCCCACTTCTCTTGCAAGCTAAAGGTTGACTTTATTCAGGGCACAAAACTGAATAAGGCAGTTTGCATTATGTGCACCCATGCTGCTTCAATACCCTCGACGCAAAAGGTCCGTTATTACCCCGTTTGTCGTCTAATGCCCCCTCTCAGTTTATATTGCCCTCGACTAACAGTAACACTACTTGCTCCCTCTCCATGCCCATTATAATAATTGCCCCCGTTCTGTGCTTGTGCATTTTTTGTTCATCGGTCAAAATGTCAGAAAACATTATAAAGTGCATCCTACTACAATCTCATTTTATGTACAATGAAAGATCAAAAATACGTTTTTTTTATACATTGTTTCCCTTCCTCTGAAACAGCTAAAATCCGTTTTGTTCCTGCCGATGCCCTCCGTATACGCACAACTAAAAAATGCCTCACAACCTTTCGGAATCTTAAAAGATTCCCTCTTTAGATAAACAAGAAGTTACCGACGTGGAGGAGAGTCCGTCTTAAAGGAGCATTAATGGTGGCCTTCGCGTCTTAGTTCACGAGATCCACGCCAAATCCATTTGTCTTATTATGCGTACTTGACGGGTCAAGTTGCTCTACGGATGTCAATTCAATCTCTCTGCAGAGATGACACACTGGACAAGGCGAGTGTCATGTGACACAAAGTGTCACTGTTCAAGCGGTTGAATATTATTATCTAACTTTCGCAATATCGAGTCTTAATTCCGCTGTTGTCTTTAAACCTACGACCTTTTATCATGACACCACTCCCGAGTCACGTTCCCTTTTTTCAACTTGTATTAATCAATACTAAACCTCATTAAAACCCAAATGGGGTCAGACTAATTGAACCATTCAGCCTCGGATTGGGTGCATTAATGAGAAGAAACCATTATGGCTGCGCCATGAGGTCTTTCTAGAAGCATCCCGATTTGCGAAACATGATGAAGTTATCAAAGGTTAAACCTTGACAGGTAGAAAGTGTGCATAGTGTATGCTGGAAAAGCCTGAAATAGAGACAGTGCATAATATGCATATAACATCACAAGTTCAAACCAGGTCAAATGAGGTCAAATGAAGACCTCCCATTGGCTAAGAGTTGTGCGTGGCGCGTACACAACAATGGCGGCCTATGCAAGCGGTTTGTCGTTTAGACGCGAGCCATTTTTTAAAGAGGCATATCTGGAATCTTTTGTTTGTGTTTTCCAAAAGATTTTGTTTTGTCTGAAAGCTTTAATGTGACTCAGAGAATAAGGCTTGCGTGCTAACCATTAACATTGAACGTATATGCAACCACTCTTTCCTGTCTCAGGTGACGTCACAGAGTGGACGATCTTTTTCTTCACCAGGGCCCAATTTCATAGCGCTGCTTAACGGTAAGCAAATTTGCATGCTAACTGTAGCAGAAAAATGTGCTTGTTCATAAGTGTATTTCACAGGTTAGCACGAAAATGAGGCGGCCATCTTGCGCGTTCACCATGGATTTGCATTGTTACGTCATTCATTTTCATACAGTAAGCACCGGAGGGTTAGCATGCCTTTTCGTGTGCTTACGGTTAGCAGCGCTATGAAATGGAAACTCTCTCAGTCAGCACAAAATCGGCCGTTAAGCAGCTCTATGACCCAATTTCATCAAGCCGTCTATATGCACAAAAAACTTACACAGAAAAAACCCCCTGCTAAACAGAAACAATTTGCCGAGCAGTTTCTTTCTGCATAACAGCTTAATGACATAAATGGCCCAGGCCCAAACTCCATGGCTATTCTTATAGCAAGCGAACAATCGTCGTTTACGTTAAGTAGAGCCACGAAACGGGTCCCTGCTCTTTTGAAAACGCGTTTGGATGTAAAGTAGCCCATTAGAAAATAAGAGGAACAGCTATTCAGCAGAATGAATAGCTCAGCAAATTTGTATTTGATTTTTCTAAATATTTGTTTGGTTGCGATTTCTCTCAATAATATTTTTATAAAGGTTGCCATCTCTTTATTGTTCATCAGGACTTTGAAGTTGAAAGCAGAGTTATGCCCAAAACCAGTTCAAGTTTCAAAACAGGGAAACAAAATGAAAAGAAGAGTTACATTTCGTTCCCTCAATATATTTGTTTCTTCCCCTCGAAATCAAATTCATTCTCTCGAAATCATTTTGTTACTCGAGGTATTATTTCGTTCCATATAAAATACAATTTTGGGGAACGAAACTTCGAGGGAACGAATTTGTCCCTAGAGGGTCCATAAAAGGGGACAATGAAAAGGAAACAAAAGAGTACCGTATGCTTGCAACTGTCGGTTTCGAATAAATATGGTGGCCCTGAAGGGACATCATGAATAAAGTTATTTGACTCCTAACCTGTCATCTATCAACCTTTCTTCAAGACAAAGCCAGAACATTATTAGTACCTGGTACAACCGCAATAAACCCTGGAGTGCAAGTGCACCTTCCGGTAGGTCAAACCTTTGTGAACGTCACATGATGATCGTAGCGACCGTGTTTCAGCTTAACTTGCAGTCAAAGGGGAAGGCTTCGGATAAATGTTGAACTTGACTTCTCGCACTTTCCTTGAGAGGTGTTCAGTTTCTGCAAGGTAGGTCCTTCTCAAGCTGTAATGCATTCTCCAATGGACACCTCATTTCCAGGGACCACATTAAATTAGTTCTTGGCCCCGAAGAGTTCAGCTCAAACGGTGGATTTTAATAATAGTACAACCACCAAGGGTATCAAAAGTATGTACATTTATTCTCATAGAAATCTCCCTGTGGCCGAGAGAAGGAAAAAAAGAGGCAGAGTTATGTTCACCAGCGTGAAGATGATGAGGAGCGCCCGGTCCACTACGGCGGCTGCGTCCCGCCACTCTCGGGCGAAGTCCTCATCGGAGTCTTTAACCCGTTTCCTTTCGGCCAAGTAGTCCACCAGCCGGGCCAGTTTGTTGACCTCCCGCTCCAAGCGGACCGTCACCCGGCTCGGCTTGGAGTCGTTGCCGAGCTCGATCATCTCCACCGTCCCTTCCAGTATTAGTTCGTCGCTGGGGTTGGTGAAGTCTTCGCTGAGGCTCTCCTTGACCGAGGTGGCGCTCTCGTTGGCCAGGAAGTGGGGGAAGCACCTGACTTTGGTCAGTAGACCGTTGTCCTGGCCGCGGTATTTGCGCTTCATGCCGTTGCGGCCGTGGAACTTGTCCTTCACCTTGTTCTTGCTGAGGTGGGAACGGTATTTGCACTTACCAACAGCTCGGGCGAGGAAACCGAAGATGACCTGGCGAAGGAAAGGTGGCATGGGCACGCTGTTGTGTTCTTTATGATAAAGATGAAGCACCCAGACGGACATGAGCACTGACATCCCCACCACCGCTATCATCACCACGAAATATTTCCCTGGTAGATGCACAAGAAAGAAAACGAACATGTTAAAGTCAAAAACAAAATGGGTAATCTATTCGCGAAGAAAACAAATCATGTTAGTGCGCATGCTTAAAACTCCGTATAAACAATGGAAACTAAACATGTCTGCTGCCGCCTATTGTTCCAAATTCTCCCATTGGCTTTACTTTGTTTCTGTCTGTGTGACGTAGTATACAGTACTGACCGCGGAATGAGTGGACAAAACTGGATTTGAATTTTTGCTAATTACAACAAATGTTCAATTAACATATGCTGTTACCAACTGTCGTCACTAAAAGGGGAAACATAGGACTTATAAGCAAAACAAAATAGAACATATGCTTATGACGTCACTGAAGTGGGCACCCTCCTTACGTAGAGGTCAAAAGGAGGTTGCTATAGATCCCATACATTGGCCGCCCTCGTTTTGAAACGTGCACGCGTAAAAGGCTATCATTGGCTGAGAGTTGTGCGCAGCACGTACACGCGTGCGCGTTTCCATTGTTTTTCATCAAAGATGGCGATCAATGACGTCATAAATATACCTTATGCACATGACGTCATTTGAGTGGGGCGCCCTCGGCTGGAAGTAAAATAAATCTGCTCATTGGACTATCCTGTGCGCCGCACGTACACAGATGTGCGTTTCATGGTTTCTCATCGCGTTACCTACAAGATGGTGCCGTTATTACGTCAATGCATAAGTTCCATTGACCCATCCTGTGCGCTGTGCACGCATTACGAGCGAGCCAGGCACTCTGGCGGGAAAATGGTGAGGGAGACAGTACACCACTGGGAACGAGGTTGATAGTGGCGGGGTGTCCAGATAAACGCACGTCACAGTGTCATTTATTTCTTGATAATTTTGTGAATATTTTATAAGCAAGAACAATGGCCTGTGCGTGCTTAAGATTCAACGTACTCTTCGTAACCAAACATAATAAAACAGACAAAACACGGACTGCGTCTCATAATAGTAACCACCGGAACACTCAAGAAACAAAAGCATTCATCAATGCTATAATACAACCATTTGCTGTCTTAATAACGACAACCCTCGTGTCAGTTGTCCACATTGTAATCTTTAAATTCCCTCCTGGCTGCAAGACGACAACACAGCACATACACACACCGCAGAAGGTAAGTAATAGTCCCACGGGAAATATGATATTTTTTTACCCCCACGTCAATGTAGTAGAAAGCTACATTAACTCCTGTGAGATAAGAATTCGGGGCTTTCCTGCAGTGTACAATGTTAAGTGCTGTGTTTAATAACATGGCATGAAAAGACACACGCCGTGAGGTGAGGTTTTATGAAGCGTATGGATCAATACCCCTCCCCTGTGATGGTGTCGGAGTTTGGGATGGCGGGGGGGGGGATGAAACGAAAGGAGGGGGGGGGGACTCCAGGGTGGGAAGTGCGTATAATGTGATTGACAATAATGATGAAAGACTGACTCGAACTAGCACTTGTCGAGATGATGTTATAAAGTAGCTCTTCACACGTAACCCAATGGGAAGATATCGGTATTTTGTTGCGTGCACACCGTGGCGTCCGGCCGGACAATCTGTCTTCGTGTATTGCATGAACGAGGACAGCTGCATGAACATTATGTATTTATACCAATAGGTCTGTGAGAAGAGTACGAAGAATTTGTGGGAATTGTTTTGGTGGGATTGGCCCACAAGCAGACGCATTGTCTACGATCCCAAGCAGAGGTGTTGGTACAACCTACCAGCACAATACAAGACTCAGAAGTTTTCTTTCGTAGGCTAGGGATAGGGGTTGGCAGATCGAGCTTCCCCCAAGCAAACAAGCCCCCTTGGGTGCGCGCAATGTACATTTCTACACCCACGAATTCGAAATTAATATCGGTGTGATTTCCCGAGACAGTCAACACAGCAGACGGGGAGAATGGGGCTGCGAAGCGTAAAGCAAAACATTACACTTCACTTCAGAACCTGACTACCAACTTCAATTGGGCACATTGTCATGCTTTATAGAGAATTCGTTGCCCAAACAAAGGTTGATGACACTCCAGTCGTATGTGCAAAAAGGTGATACTTCTGTAATCCGGTTTCCCACGGGCCCTCCGGGTTTAGAATGTTCCAGAGA
Organism: Plazaster borealis; assembly: GCA_021014325.1. NCBI lineage: Eukaryota > Metazoa > Echinodermata > Asteroidea > Forcipulatida > Labidiasteridae > Plazaster > Plazaster borealis. Next base: position 7,371,328 of record CM037468.1, read on the forward strand.
GGTTCGTGGTCGACGCCTGTAGTTTTTTCTTAAAAATGATTGCGATTAGCTTTTTTGAGAGGTTTTCTGAAAATGTCACCCTGCAGGGTTTCGCGGGTTATGATATCATGCAATAGAGATCGTTTTGTGAAAATTCGTCGTATGCACGTAGCGGTACGTGTTGATTCTTCAAAACGATGTGTATAGCTTTACATCATTGTTGCCTCAAGAAAATTGTGAGGGTAAGAGGCCGAATTAAAGGCTGAATTTTACGACACAAGTGTAGCGCCGACTTCTCGCGTCCCCTTTGTGTAAGTACGGACGGGGTGTCAAGTTGAGCATCGAGCATTTCATCACGGCTATAGCTTGTGGCCTTTCAGTGGATTGCAAATTATGGACAGACATCACTTTAGACAGACTAATGCAATTCTCAAAAATGTTTTGAAAATAACACAAAACATTGAAAACCTAGAAAAGTCTACGTATACAAAGGTACCACTGGGACCATTGGTATAATCAGACATTTCTTTCTTGGGGGGGGGGGGGGGAGACATAATTGGTTGGGGTGCACTTACGATGGTGGAGGGGAGGGGAGGGGCAAGATTTTGAGGGAGGGGACTCAGCCCCCCTGCGTCCCCATGTTAAACAGTCATACACCGTAAATGAAAATTGCGTACAACTTTCATTTGAGGATGTTGATTTGTTTGTTTGTTTGATTTCCACTCATACTTGCGTATAAAGATTAAATAAAGATTAGTGATCAATACAAACTGTATCAAAAGTAATACTACAAAAACATTGCAGTATGAATGGAGGTTACGTCCAGAGAAGGATTTGCCTTCTGTACACTCAGAATTCGCCGTATTTTTGACCGCGTGAGGGCGCATGTGGACCAATTTTGACGTGATGAAAAACAAGTAAATAAACGGTTTTCTTTCATTTTTGTTATTATCATGTTTATGTATTTCGTCATTGATGCAAGAAAACTACATACAGGCAATTAAAATAGGAACTGTAATTGTGATGCAAGACTTTCCCTGAAGAAAGCGCCCCCATACGTTCAAAAATATGACCCATTGACCCAGATTCTTGGTCCCGTGGGGCCTGACCCATTTCGGGGTCAGTATGACCAAGGATCTGTGTCAAAGTGCCCCAGAAATGGGGTCAAACTGACACAGAATCCGAGTTAACATCCATTTTTTAAAACCAGTTTCCGGGTCAACCTGACCCACAATGGGTCAGGTCCCAGAACACGGGTCAATTCTGACCCGGGAGTCCTTAGAGTGTAGTCTAGCACCCGAGACTGCGGTCAAAATTGGAATAATACAAGCAATGACTTCCCGGTCCCAGGTAGAGTTTATCAATGTAGTAAATTCGAAAATGAAGTTCAAGCACATACTAAAATAATCAAATAATCATAACAATAAAGTATATCTTGCTATGAGTGCAGGTCACAGCCTTGTGGATACGCTTACTAATTGGTCACCCAAACAAAATGGTGCCCAATGTTTGTTAACCTTTAACTAAGGGGAGGGGCCAATGAATCGTTCCACACAATCAATAATTAAGTAATTTCTATAAAGTCTAATGACTGGGAGGATGGTGTGGTAGTAAATAAGGGCATTGCCATGCCATTGAGAACTAAGATAATTAGAGAAATATACAAATTACTGGTTACTCAAATGATATTAGACAAAAGCTGGGCATGTAAAGAAGACACTTAGATGTAAACAGTATTGGGAAATACTCATATTTATTAATATTTAGTAATATTGGCCCTTTCGTCCCTCGTGATAAAGTGGGGGCGTTTCCACGCCCCTAAAAGGTTAGCTAATTGGGGAAAATAATCAATTACTTGGTAATTAATGAACTCAAATAATTCTAGACAATTGATGGGCAGGTAAAGAAGTCTCTTATATGTAAAATATCACCGGAAATACACATAAAACATTTTTAATATGTATTGGATGGTGTGGTATGATCTATTGGACCCATTCAATGTCAATGGACTTCCCGCAGTTGAGAAAAGAAAAAGAAGAAGAAAATAAGAAAGATTACAGCCATCTCTGTTTTGTTTTATGAATCTGGCTTACATGAATTGAGCGACTCTGGCTGCGGCGTATTAGTAGTTGGCTGCTGCGGTTAGCAATAACAAATAGCCAATGACAACGATGGTGTCACAGCTGCTGCCTAAGACAATGAGAGACGATAGATGGCGCTGGGGATGAGGGATGGCAGCAGAATTACTAGGTTATTCATTGCCCTCGGATATGTGCTCCTCTTGATCACATAGCCTATTTTTTATTATGTTAACAGTCGAACAAATTTCTGCTGCTTCTAGCGTCGAAACTTGTCCAATTGTGATATTTTATGACCTTAGTCTGGAAGCACTCTTGCCTAATAGATGCAAATAGTAATGTACAACTCTAAAATCGATACTGCAGTCAGGCCTTTAATTGACATAGATGAATGAGCTATGCCATATTGAAGGTACGTGATAAAACACAAAAGGGCGTCAGGAGTCCAAAATGAGAGTCGCCACGTTCCCTCACCCAAGGTTTATCCATATGGCGCCCCGGCGGTGTTCGATCGCATTGAGGAGTGTGATCATCGTGAACTTGTACGAGGTCGCAGATTGTAACCGTACCCGCGGCTCTGTTGTTTCTAAGTGTGTACATTGCATTGATGGCGTGTGTGTGCTGAGTGGCGTCCCTCGGATTGCAATGACCAGCATCAAAGCACAAAACACGGCAATCATCTAATGGACTACAGGTTCTAAACGTTAGATTTCAAGTATCTCAACTTAATGCTGACTTGAACAGCGGAATCACTCTAGGGTTAAAGTCAGCATAAAATTGAGATATTGATGGGAACTCGAGCTTTCGCAAGTTGTCCAAACATCACTTATGTCCACACAGTAACTTGGTTACTGAAGGCTTGCACAGACCAAACCTGTGACATTACGTTTACAGAAGAGCCACAGAACCCGGACTTCCTGCATGGACGATTTGTTGCCTTTTTGTTGCGTCTTTCTCGGCAATTATTATTTTCAAGATTTTATGTTATTTCACTTGATGACAACCGTTTAAACGTACCGGCTTGTTGGTCTAGTGGCATGATTCTCGCTGTGGGTGCGAGAGGTCCCGGGTTCAATTCCCGGTCAAGCCCTTTGAGTGAAATTGTTTTGGACTCACTCCGCTCCCCATCTGGTTAGAAAAAGGAGAACAGTCAATAACAATATGCATCGGCTTGTTGGTCTAGTGGCATGATTCTCGCTTTGGGTGCGAGAGGTCCCGGGTTCAATTCCCGGACAAGCCCTAATTTTTTTCCACAAAATTTTCAATTTGCATTTGAATCATAGCAACGATGGCAGTTAACTTTGAACTATCATGTTGCTTATACTAGTTAATGTTATGAAGTCCAAACCAATTCGGTTGGAAATTGTGAAACCCTTTTTTCGCTGGACTCATGCAAATTCTTTAAAGGTAGGGTCATATATTTTTTTCCGTCAACGTAATGCTGAAAACAGCAAAAAACTGTCAAGGTATTTTCACACAAACGTCGAATCCATCCACGTTTTGAAAGGTGACAGCGGATACCAACCGCACCTTTGGCCGTAGCATTCGCGAACGGACACAAACCATCAGAAATCTGTTAATAAAGGAGTCATGCATGAATCGTTTCTCAGATTCAATTGTTTTTGGGTGAAATTTATCCAAAACAATCCTTTCTCAAAATAGTTAATACTATCAACAGCTGCAGTGCCTCTCACCAAGTAAGTTTTTATGATCATAAATTATTGGTGTATTCACCAATCTTTGACCCTACCTTTAAAGTCCAACTTCAGCCATCGAACTGCTACATCCCCCAACGGTTAATGAAACGAAACTGATGAGTCACTAGCTAAACAAACTTACTAATGATCTGTATATTTGTAAGTTCACTAATCAAAGCTTGTTTTCTTGAAATTTCATTGAGTGGTTTTAAGGTTTACAACAGAGGCGTGTTGGTCTAGTGGTATGAGTTCGACTCAGGACAAGCCCTTTAGTTTTTGTAAACGATCACCCTGTTATTTACGGAAATAGTGAGCCAATTGTCACCACGATTCTCGCTTTGGGTGCCAGAGGTTCCGGGATCAATGCCCGGAAAACCCCTTACTCTTTTTCAAAACCCGTGCACTATAAATGAATATTTATTGTATTCCTTTAATGACAGTTATTGATTAACCGGCATTTAATATTAACTGTTGGTGGGGCAAACATATCTTGTGTGGTGAATACGTTAATCATGAAGTTAAATATGGGTTTGATGGGATATAATAAATAGTTAGAGAGATTTCCGTGAGGGGGCAGCCATGTTTGTTTATTGGCATTGGTTAGTGTTTGTGTTTTCTTTAGTTTAGCATAAACTATTCATTATTCTTTGCTTTGGCTATACATTTGACTTTTTGTATTGTGCATTTTTTACGCAATTATTAAACAACACTGAATATTGAACTGAACTGTTTAAAAAAAACAGCATATGTTCTGCCTTACCAACTGTACTTATAATAGACCCTGTCAGTTTGGCCAAATTAATGCACGAACTTCTTAGGGGGCATGCATACCTGAAACTGAGTTTGCAAATTGTTTCTATTCAAACGTCGCAGGTTTTACTCCTAGGTGCAGTGGAGCAATTAAAGAGAATTGTCTTGTTTAACCACACAATGTCTGACGGGGATTTGAACTAGCATTTCTTTGATTAAGACTGTATCTTCTGCAACTAATCGGCTTGTTGGTCTAGTGGTATGATTCTCGCTTCGGGTGCGAGAGGTTCCGGTTCGACTCCCGGACAAGCCCTGCTTCCACCGTTCCGATCATCCCCACCTGTTTTATTTATTTACAATACCACGGCCTTGAAATTTCTAATTGATTTTTTTTGGAGGCCTTCAAAAGCATCGGCTTGTTGGTCTAGTGGCATGATTCTCGCTTAGGGTGCGGGAGGTCCCGGGTTCACTTCCCGGAAAAGCCCTTAGAGTGAAATTATTTTATACTAAATCCGATTCCCCATCAGTTAGAGAAATGAGTACAGTTAAGATCACTGCATAGGCTTGTTGGTCTAGTGGTATGATTCTCGCTTAGGGTGCGAGAGGTCCCGGGTTCAATTCCCGGTCAAGCCCTTTGAGTGAAATTGTTTTGGACTCACTCCGCTCCCCATCTGGTTAGAAAAAGGAGAACAGTCAATAACAATATGCATCGGCTTGTTGGTCTAGTGGCATGATTCTCGCTTTGGGTGCGAGAGGTCCCGGGTTCAATTCCCGGACAAGCCCTAATTTTTTTCCACAAAATTTTCAATTTGCATTTGAATCATAGCAACGATGGCAGTTAACTTTGAACTATCATGTTGCTTATACTAGTTAATGTTATGAAGTCCAAACCAATTCGGTTGGAAATTGTGAAACCCTTTTTTCGCTGGACTCATGCAAATTCTTTAAAGGTAGGGTCATATATTTTTTTCCGTCAACGTAATGCTGAAAACAGCAAAAAACTGTCAAGGTATTTTCACACAAACGTCGAATCCATCCACGTTTTGAAAGGTGACAGCGGATACCAACCGCACCTTTGGCCGTAGCATTCGCGAACGGACACAAACCATCAGAAATCTGTTAATAAAGGAGTCATGCATGAATCGTTTCTCAGATTCAATTGTTTTTGGGTGAAATTTATCCAAAACAATCCTTTCTCAAAATAGTTAATACTATCAACAGCTGCAGTGCCTCTCACCAAGTAAGTTTTTATGATCATAAATTATTGGTGTATTCACCAATCTTTGACCCTACCTTTAAAGTCCAACTTCAGCCATCGAACTGCTACATCCCCCAACGGTTAATGAAACGAAACTGATGAGTCACTAGCTAAACAAACTTACTAATGATCTGTATATTTGTAAGTTCACTAATCAAAGCTTGTTTTCTTGAAATTTCATTGAGTGGTTTTAAGGTTTACAACAGAGGCGTGTTGGTCTAGTGGTATGAGTTCGACTCAGGACAAGCCCTTTAGTTTTTGTAAACGATCACCCTGTTATTTACGGAAATAGTGAGCCAATTGTCACCACGATTCTCGCTTTGGGTGCCAGAGGTTCCGGGATCAATGCCCGGAAAACCCCTTACTCTTTTTCAAAACCCGTGCACTATAAATGAATATTTATTGTATTCCTTTAATGACAGTCATTGATTAACCGGCATTTAATATTAACTGTTGGTGGGGCAAACATATCTTGTGTGGTGAATACGTTAATCATGAAGTTAAATATGGGTTTGATGGGATATAATAAATAGTTAGAGAGATTTCCGTGAGGGGGCAGCCATGTTTGTTTATTGGCATTGGTTAGTGTTTGTGTTTTCTTTAGTTTAGCATAAACTATTCATTATTCTTTGCTTTGGCTATACATTTGACTTTTTGTATTGTGCATTTTTTACGCAATTATTAAACAACACTGAATATTGAACTGAACTGTTTAAAAAAAACAGCATATGTTCTGCCTTACCAACTGTACTTATAATAGACCCTGTCAGTTTGGCCAAATTAATGCACGAACTTCTTAGGGGGCATGCATACCTGAAACTGAGTTTGCAAATTGTTTCTATTCAAACGTCGCAGGTTTTACTCCTAGGTGCAGTGGAGCAATTAAAGAGAATTGTCTTGTTTAACCACACAATGTCTGACGGGGATTTGAACTAGCATTTCTTTGATTAAGACTGTATCTTCTGCAACTAATCGGCTTGTTGGTCTAGTGGTATGATTCTCGCTTCGGGTGCGAGAGGTTCCGGTTCGACTCCCGGACAAGCCCTGCTTCCACCGTTCCGATCATCCCCACCTGTTTTATTTATTTACAATACCACGGCCTTGAAATTTCTAATTGATTTTTTTTGGAGGCCTTCAAAAGCATCGGCTTGTTGGTCTAGTGGCATGATTCTCGCTTAGGGTGCGGGAGGTCCCGGGTTCACTTCCCGGAAAAGCCCTTAGAGTGAAATTATTTTATACTAAATCCGATTCCCCATCAGTTAGAGAAATGAGTACAGTTAAGATCACTGCATAGGCTTGTTGGTCTAGTGGTATGATTCTCGCTTAGGGTGCGAGAGGTCCCGGGTTCAATTCCCGGTCAAGCCCTTTGAGTGAAATTGTTTTGGACTCACTCCGCTCCCCATCTGGTTAGAAAAAGGAGAACAGTCAATAACAATATCCATCGGCTTGTTGGTCTAGTGGCATGATTCTCGCTTTGGGTGCGAGAGGTCCCGGGTTCAATTCCCGGACAAGCCCTAATTTTTTTCCACAAAATTTTCAATTTGCATTTGAATCATAGCAACGATGGCAGTTAACTTTGAACTATCATGTTGCTTATACTAGTTAATGTTATGAAGTCCAAACCAATTCGGTTGGAAATTGTGAAACCCTTTTTTCGCTGGACTCATGCAAATTCTTTAAAGGTAGGGTCATATATTTTTCCGTCAACGTAATGCTGAAAACAGCAAAAAACTGTCAAGGTATTTTCACACAAACGTCGAATCCATCCACGTTTTGAAAGGTGACAGCGGATACCAACCGCACCTTTGGCCGTAGCATTCGCGAACGGACACAAACCATCAGAAATCTGTTAATAAAGGAGTCATGCATGAATCGTTTCTTAGATTCAATTGTTTTTGGGTGAAATTTATCCAAAACAATCCTTTCTCAAAATAGTTAATACTATCAACAGCTGCAGTGCCTCTCACCAAGTAAGTTTTTATGATCATAAATTATTGGTGTATTCACCAATCTTTGACCCTACCTTTAAAGTCCAACTTCAGCCATCGAACTGCTACATCCCCCAACGGTTAATGAAACGAAACTGATGAGTCACTAGCTAAACAAACTTACTAATGATCTGTATATTTGTAAGTTCACTAATCAAAGCTTGTTTTCTTGAAATTTCATTGAGTGGTTTTAAGGTTTACAACAGAGGCGTGTTGGTCTAGTGGTATGAGTTCGACTCAGGACAAGCCCTTTAGTTTTTGTAAACGATCACCCTGTTATTTACGGAAATAGTGAGCCAATTGTCACCACGATTCTCGCTTTGGGTGCCAGAGGTTCCGGGATCAATGCCCGGAAAACCCCTTACTCTTTTTCAAAACCCGTGCACTATAAATGAATATTTATTGTATTCCTTTAATGACAGTTATTGATTAACCGGCATTTAATATTAACTGTTGGTGGGGCAAACATATCTTGTGTGGTGAATACGTTAATCATGAAGTTAAATATGGGTTTGATGGGATATAATAAATAGTTAGAGAGATTTCCGTGAGGGGCAGCCATGTTTGTTTATTGGCATTGGTTAGTGTTTGTGTTTTCTTTAGTTTAGCATAAACTATTCATTATTCTTTGCTTTGGCTATACATTTGACTTTTTGTATTGTGCATTTTTTACGCAATTATTAAACAACACTGAATATTGAACTGAACTGTTTAAAAAAAACAGCATATGTTCTGCCTTACCAACTGTACTTATAATAGACCCTGTCAGTTTGGCCAAATTAATGCACGAACTTCTTAGGGGGCATGCATACCTGAAACTGAGTTTGCAAATTGTTTCTATTCAAACGTCGCAGGTTTTACTCCTAGGTGCAGTGGAGCAATTAAAGAGAATTGTCTTGTTTAACCACACAATGTCTGACGGGGATTTGAACTAGCATTTCTTTGATTAAGACTGTATCTTCTGCAACTAATCGGCTTGTTGGTCTAGTGGTATGATTCTCGCTTCGGGTGCGAGAGGTTCCGGTTCGACTCCCGGACAAGCCCTGCTTCCACCGTTCCGATCATCCCCACCTGTTTTATTTATTTACAATACCACGGCCTTGAAATTTCTAATTGATTTTTTTTGGAGGCCTTCAAAAGCATCGGCTTGTTGGTCTAGTGGCATGATTCTCGCTTAGGGTGCGGGAGGTCCCGGGTTCACTTCCCGGAAAAGCCCTTAGAGTGAAATTATTTTATACTAAATCCGATTCCCCATCAGTTAGAGAAATGAGTACAGTTAAGATCACTGCATAGGCTTGTTGGTCTAGTGGTATGATTCTCGCTTAGGGTGCGAGAGGTCCCGGGTTCAATTCCCGGACAAGCCCTTAGAGTAAAAGTATTTTGTACTTAATCCGATTCCCCATTAGTTAGAGAAATGAGTACAGTCAAGATCAACAGCATCGGCTTGTTGGTCTAGTGGTATGATTCTCGCTTCGGGTGCGAGAGGTCCGGGGTTCGACTCCCGGACAAGCCCTTAGAGTAAAACTATTTTATACTAAATCCGATTCCCCATTAGTTAGAGAAATGAGTACAGTCAAGATCAACAGCATCGGCTTGTTGGTCTAGTGGTATGATTCTCGTTTAGGGTGCGAGAGGTCCCGGGTTCAATTCCCGGACAAGCCCTTAAGGTGAAATTATTTTGTACTCTATCTGATTCCCATTAGTTAGAGAAATGAGTACAGTCAAGATCAACAGCATCGGCTTGTTGGTCTAGTGGTATGATTCTCGCTTCGGCTGCGAGAGGTCCCGGGTTCGACTCCCGGACAAGCCCTGTAAAGTTTTCAGCGTTCCGATCATCTTCCTCTTGTTTTATTTATTTACAATACCGTTCTGAAATTTACAAAAGAAAACAATTTTTGAGGCCTGTTGGTCTAGTGGTATTATTCTCGCTCCGGGTGCGAGAGGTCCCGGGTTCGACTCCCGGAAAAGCCCGGTGAAGTTTTCAGCGTTCCGATCATCTTCCTCCTGTTTTATTTATTTACAATACCGTTCTGAAATTTACAAAAGATTTTTTTTTTAAGGCCTTCATCGGCATCGGCTTGTTGGTCTCGTGGCAGGATTCTCGCTTAGGGTGTGAGAGGTCCCGGGTTCAATTCCCGGACAAGCCCTAGAGTAAAATTATGTTGTACTTAATCCGATTCCCCATTAGTTAGAGAAATGAGTACAGTCAAGATCAACAGCATCGGCTTGTTGGTCTAGTGGTATGATTCTCGCTTCGGGTGCGAGAGGTCCCGGGTTCGACTCCCGGACAAGCCCTTAGAGTAAAACTATTTTATACTAAATCCGATTCCCCATTAGTTAAAGAAATGAGTACAGTCAAAATCAACTGCATCGGCTTGTTGGTGTAGTGGTATGATTCTCGCTTAGGGTGCGAGAGGTCCCGGGTTCAATTCCCGGACAAGCCCTTAGAGTAAAATTATTTTGTACTCAATCCGATTCCCCATTAGTTAGAGAAATGAGTACATTCATCATCAACTGCATCGGCTTGTTGGTCTAGAGTCATGATTTTGGGTGTGAGAGGTCCCGGGTTCAATTCCCGGACAAGCCCCGTGAAGTTATCCATCTTTCTAATTACGTTCCCTTTTTTATTTGTTTACAATACTGCCATGAAAATTCCAATTAAAAAGAGTATTGAGCCCTATCTAGCATCGGCCTGTTGGTCTAGTGGCATGATTCTCGCTTTGGGTGCGAGAGGTCCCGGGTTCAATTCCCGGACAAACCCTTAGAGTAAAATTATTTTATGCTAAATCCGATTCCCCATTAGTTGGAGAAATGAGTACAGTCAAGATCAACTGCATCGGCTTGTTGGTCTATTGGTATGATTCTCGCTTAGGGTGCGAGAGGTCCCGGGTTCAATTGCCGGACAAGCCCTTGGAGTAAAATTATTTTATACTAAATCCGATTCCCATTAGTTAGAGAAACGAGTACATTCATCATCAACTGCATCTGCTTGTTGTTTTAGTGGCATAGTTCTCGCTTCGGGTGCGAGAGGTCCGGGGTTCGACTCCCGGACAAGCCCTGTGATGTTTTCAATTACGCGCCCTGTTTTTTATTTACAATAATGCCATGAAAATTCCTATTGAAATGAGTATTTAGCATCGGCTTGTTGGTCTAGTGGCATGATTCTCGCTTAGGGTGCGAGAGGTCCCGGGTTCAATTCCCGGACAAGCCCTTAGAGTAAAACTATTTTATACTAAATCCGATTCCCCATTAGTTAGAGAAATGAGTACAGTCAAGATAAACAGCATCGGCTTGTTGGTCTAGTGGTATGATTCTCGCTTCGGGTGCGAGAGGTCCCGGGTTCAATTCCTGGACAAGCCCTTAGAGTAAAATTATTATACTAAACCCGATTCCCCATTAGTTAGAGAAATGAGTACAGTCAAGATCAACAGCATCGGCTTGTTGGTCTAGTGGTATGATTCTCGCTTAGGGTGCGAGAGGTCCCGGGTTCAATTCCCGGACAAGCCCTTAGAGTAAAATTATTTTGTACTTAATCCGATTCCCCATTAGTTAGAGAAATGAGTACAGTCAAGATCAACAGCATCGGCTTGTTGGTCTAGTGGTATGATTCTCGCTTCGGGTGCGAGAGGTCCCGGGTTCGACTCCCGCACAAGCCCTGTGAAGTATTCCAGCGTTCTGATCAGCTTCCTCCTATTTTATTTATTTACAATACCGTTCTTAAATTTCCAATAGAAAATAGTTTTTGAAGCCTTCATCAGCATCGGCTTGTTGGTCTAGTGGTATGATTCTCGCTTCGGGTGCGAGAGGTCCCGGGTTCGACTCCCGGACAAGCCCTTAGAGTAAAACTATTTTATACTAAATCCGATTCCCCATTAGTTAAAGAAATGAGTACAGTCAAAATCAACTGCATCGGCTTGTTGGTCTAGTGGTATGATTCTCGCTTAGGGTGCGAGAGGTCCCGGGTTCAATTCCCGGACAAGCCCTTAGAGTAAAATTATTTTGTACTCAAGGAGGTCCCGGGTTCAATTCCCGGACAAGCCCTTAGAATTAGATTATTTTGTATTCACTCCGCTTCCCCATTAGTTAGAGAAATGAGTACAGTCAAGATAAACTGCATCGGCTTGTTGGTCTAGTGGCATGATTCTCGCTTCGGGTGCGAGAGGTCCCGGGTTCGACTCCCGGACAAGCCCTGTGATTTATCCATCTTTCCAATAACGTTCCCCTTTTTTTTATTTACAATACTGCCATGAAAATTCCAATTGAAATGAGTATTTAGCCCTTCCTTAGCATCGGCTTGTTGGTCTAGAGGCATGATCGCTTAGGGTGCGAGAGGTCCCGGACAAGCCCTTAGAGTGAAATTGTTTTGCTCCCCATCAGGTTGGAAAAAAGAGAACAGTCAAGGTTAATATTCACCATAGCATAAGTGAATATAATGAGTACTTCCGTTTTAGTTATTACACACTTTATTATTTGCTTTTGAAGTTCATTTTTCGTACCTTTTACATCGTTCATTTCTAATGCGAATATAGATCATTGAGCAAAACTGGATGATACTAAACCCCGCATAAGAACAAGAATATAATAAGGTAATAAAACACATTAATAAGCATTTAGTTTTAGTCGTCTAGCCGTAACTAATTTGTACAGACATTGATCATAAAATGCCCGTAAGCTGAATAAAAAGCACCCTCTACCGACACTGTCTCTGATCATCGGCCCAAATGAATGCCTCTATACCGTGGGGATGCACAACCGGAAATGAGTTTGCGAGCATGTAGCTAATCAATCACAAAGGATTTCTACCATCACCGACTATACCGACTTTCCTCCTAGGTGAAGTGGAGCAATTAAAGTGATTTTTCTTGCTTAAACACACATTGCCTGACCTTGATTAATTAGTACAGACATCATAGAATGCCTGTAAGCTGATTACAAAAGCACCCTCTACGACACTGTCTCTCATCATCGGCCCAAATGAATGCCTCTATGGGGATGCACAACTGGAAATGAGTTTGCGAGCATGTAGCTTATGAATCACAAAGGATTTCTACCATCACCGACTATACGACTTTCCTCCTAGGTGAAGTGGAGCAATTAATGTGAGTTTGCTTGCTTAAACACACATTGCCTGACCTTGGTTTGAACCCACAGTCCAATGACCCAGCCACGGGTGAGAGAGGCCCGGGTTCGGCTCATGCACCAGCCCTTTTTAATTTTAGCAGTTTCCGTAAAAACGTCCCTGTTTTTATATCATTGCACTGATTTTAACCCTTTGTCAACAAAATAGTTCGTCAATATGTATCGGCTTGTTGGTCTAGTGGTATGATTCTCGCTTTGGGTGCGAGAGGTCCCGGGTTCAATTCCCGGACAAGCCCTTAGAGTAAAATTATTTTGTACTCAATCCGCTTCCCCATTAGTTAGAGAAATGAGTACAGTCAAGATCAACAGCATCGGCTTGTTGGTCTAGTGGCATGATTCTCGCTTAGGGTGCGAGAGGTCCCGGGTTCAATTCCCGGACAAGCCCTTAGAGTAAAATTTTTTTGTACTCAATCCGCTTCCCCATTATTTAGAGAAATTGGTACAGTCAAGATCAACAGCATCGGCTTATTGGTCTAGTTGCATGATATCGTTTAGGGTGCGAGAGGTCCCGGGTTCAATTCCCGGACAAGCCCTTAGAGTAAAATTATTAAAGAATTTGTTTCGTTTGTTCCTTTAAAACTTAATTGAAAATCATGTTTGTACATGAATGGTGTATATAATTTTATGTACTTTCGACTGCCTTTACTTTTTAAAACAATATTTTATATGAACCTGGACAAAATGTTTACATTATTTCAGTTTCGATATTGGGATTTGTTACTATCTTGTAATTCTTGACAAAATGGTACCTGATGTCTGTGATCTGAAGTAGGGAAATGTAAGAACATTCGTCTATAGGAAGTATACGTCGGCTTGTTGGTCTAGTGGTATGATTCTCGCTTCGGGTGCGAGAGGTCCCGGGTTCGACTCCCGGACAAGCCCATTACGAATTTCTAAGAATTGTTCACTTTGAAGCGTACAGTTTTGATTTTTATGCGAGTGTATTTTTAACAAACAATATTTATATCTGGTTAAAGTTAAAATGTTCTGTTTTGGTAAAGTGTTTTTGTTTCTGTCGATTTAAATAGGTTTAAATCTTTTTATGTGTTTGTTTTGTACAAACAGCGATCTGTTACGGAAACGTTAGAGGGTCTTTGAGGGAATTTTTTTTGATAATAACAAGTCATAACTACAACTTATAATTATCTCATTTTATGAAATAGCATAAGTCATAACTATGACTTATATCTCAACATGTCCTGTACTGTGCATTTGCTTACGCTAACAAATTATGACTTGTGCCAATTAAGTCATATTTATTACATATACAAGTCATATTTATGAGATATATCTCATATTTAAAAGCATATGATATAAGTCATAATTATGACTTCTGCTAAGTCCTTTGTATGACTTTTTTTTCTCTATGTCCCTTAAATGCTTTCTCTACTTTGAAGATGACATACAAAAGAAAAAAAGACTGCGATAATTGTTTCTTTAATTACCCGAGGAAACATATTAAATAAAATAACTATTCCAGTAAGTGGAGCATTATTCAGAGAAGTTAATTTGAATCAAATGCCCCCAGTCAACCCTTCCAACCCAAAATGTCACACATGTGACTTCCCGAACACAAGGAACAACCCGAAATAACATGAATGTGACTTTTGATTGACGTTTATGCGCGCAACAAAATATGGTCTTAGAAGCCAATCAGAGTGGTTGTTACGGCAGCATTCGGTAGAATAGTCACTATGCTACATTTTTTACGATAAAACTTGAAGGGATTGACAGATTTTTATGGAAAATATGTCAACATTGAGGCAAATTTTTACTGAACGTTTCTGTCACAAGAAAGTTAAAAAAGAGGATGTCCCATACTTTCATTCAAACTTTGAAATGGAGAAGGTTTGCGCCAATCAAAGCTCTTGTTACAGCATGTTCGGCAAAATAAACACATGTGCATGTTTTTGGTGTTGTTAGTTCAGTAAATTTCTTGACCGTTTTGTGACAGCAAAAACCCACATCAAAATGTATGCAAAACGCATGTATGCTGAAACGACCTTCCCGACATGTGCCCAGGTACTTCAAGATGATGATGAAGATCTGGATAATTCTGCTTACGGGAATTCGAGTGATTTTGAGAGGGAATATGACGACGATTATTATCAATGACGGAGATTCTGTAGTGCAGCAATGGATGGATGTCGATAAATTTACAGTACATTAAGGTAAAGTTGAAAACACAAGTTATGCTGAAATGTGGTATTATGTGCAAAATAACACTGGCTCACTCATGGTGTCCTTGTGCATAACTAACACAGGGAAAGGGTTGCCATACAGGTAGCGAACATATTAACGCCGGGCAGTTTCCCAAACGTACATTATACACACACTGACGATTCCGTCCGTCACCATGGGGGTCGAGCTGACACAAGTCGCCCTCTCCATACAATAGCCCCAATCCATTCGCAACCAGGGGAAATTGAGTGAGATGGTGCGAATTATTAAAAAACGTTACTCCGCAGTTGTCCCTTTGTTTCTCGGCGCTCGCCTGGCGGTCAGGGAAACAAATTATGGTTGGCCGGAGCGGGCGAGGGTATTACATGGTTACCGGAGAGAGGGAAAATGAAAGAAACAACTCGAGTAGTATAGATTCCAGGGTTAAACACATCGGTTTTCGGTTTCAGTTGATACTGATGATCCGGTGTTTTTATATGTTCTTGTAGTTAGTTTTAGTTTATTACAATGTAAAGGTAATTCAGTTGTGTTTTCCTCCCCAGGGCGTGAACTCTATGATCGTATTAATTTAGGGGTAAGGGGAAGTGTCATTACCCTCTATGAACCCAAGTTATTATTGGTGAAAATGCCCGTGTGTATCACGTGAGTATCACGTGATACCAAGAATTGACCCAGGGATGCTGACTAGCTGAAGATAGGAATGTCAACCCAAACCCAGCCTTCGTTCATCCAATATCATGGAGCGTATTAGCAAAACCTGACTGGGGTAAGTATAAAGAAAAGAAAGCACTCTTAAAGGGTCTGTATACGTTTGGTAATGACTTGGTAAGAAGTACAGCAGCTTTGGATAGTATAATGCATTTTGAGAAACTTTTCACTTAGAGGTACTGCGGTTATGGAAAAATCTATCACTTTTTGTCCAAAAACATTTCAATCTGAGAAGCGTTACTGACAGTAACGTTTCTCAGATTGTGTGTATTCCAATTGCAGATTATTCTTCTTGCGTGGACTTAACCGCACCAGATTTTCAGCTAAAACTTCAAAAACGCTACCACCTTTTGAAATAAAATTTTCACAGGTTAGTTTTATGTTATTTATCTACAACTATAAGATTGAAACAAACAGTGGGTTCAAATTACCAAAAGTATACAATCCCTATAACCCGCAGAGGAAGGTTGCCATACATTTTGTTTAGTATGTGTGATTGTTCATCGCTGATATTATTTGCACTGCACCTAAAATTTGAAACATGTTATTCTATTACTAGTTAGTTAAAGGGTGTGTTAGTATACAAAATTGGTAAGGTTGAACAAATAAATGTTCACAGATTTGCACAGAACCTTCATGGTATAAAGATGGTCATGGTGGAAAACTTCCCTTAAAATAGTTTTGCTTGAAGTGCTATAGACTTTAGGAAATGAGTAAAACAATTAATCTTTTTCACTGGTGATAAAACCCGATATTTGAAAACAGTGAAAATGTATTAAGTTTTTTTTTCCCCCACTGTTTTCTAATAACTCCGAAGACCGATTTAGCTTAAACTTTCATAGGTTTGTTATTTCATGTATATGTTGGGTCACATCAAGTGTGGATTTGGATACTGGTCTTTGACATCTACCAATGTTGTACACTTGCTTTAAGGGGCCACACTGTGTATTAAAATTTGACTAAGGTAGCCCGCGCAGAGGCCAAACTTCTCACTCATCCCGTGCCGTCAACACTTACTGACAGCGTGTTGGTCAAAGTAATAACAATCCCATGAAAAATCAATTACACTGAGGACTAACGGTCAACATGTAGATGTAGGACAGCGTTTACGATGAATACGACGACACTCCATTGTCGAAGTAATAATAATAATAATACGCAGTTCTTAAATAGCTCTTTCTACTCCCGATGGGTGTCTCAAAGCGCTCAGTTTTTTTCCTACAAGGTAAGTGAAGTTACGTGTTGAATTATGAGACCTATTCCATTGCATAGCACCATGTAATGGCTTACAAGGTGCTGTGGCGCAATATGCAGCCAATCAAACCAGGAACACCGGGGCGAACCCCTTCTCTTTACGATAAGTGCACTGGGTTCTTTTACGTGCATTACACAACACACGGGACCTACGGCTTAACGTCCCATCCGAAGGACGAAGCATGTGGTTAAGTGTCTTGCTTAAGGACACAAGTGTCACGACTGGGATTCGAACCCACACTCTGCTGATCAGAAACACCAGAGCTTGAGTTCGGTGTTCTTATCCGCTCTACTCGGCCACGACACGCCACAAGCAATGCAAGTGAGGTCGTCAGTTCTTAAAGAGCAAGGACGTTACACACGGTCAACACGACCACACCTACTCAAGCAAGATGCATTCTTTGCACCCCCAATAAATTAAGAGTGATTTTTGTAACGGGAAGGTGAAAGTTTGTTTCTTTGCTTGGAAAAGTGTTTCTTTACTTGCAGCCCAATTTGATTAGCCCGAAAAAAGAAGAAACAAAACATAAAAGAATAATTCAGAATCAACGTCCCCCACCCTCTAAGTAGGCTTTTCAATCGTAAATGTTTACACAATACATTGATAATTTCATCCAGTAATTCGGCCGTTCGATAACTTTGAATGGTAGGTCCGTGCACTCAAGGTGAGCACACAAAAGAAAACACCAGATATGAATATTTATAACAATGTGAGTTGCTTATTAGATTTATGCATCGGTCGCTACGAAAACCGAGCTTTTATTGTTGACGTCGGTAAGTGTTAGGGGGGAAATCCGAGGTTTCCTCATAATTGCATCGTGTCCGTTGAACAACGGTCATGAGGGACGCGTGGAGAGAGGAATTATACAAAAAAAAACCAGGAAGGACGTGCGGTAAACGAAATTCGTCTGTTTTTAAGTTTGTCTTTCTTTGGACACAAAGGGCATAACGTATCGTTGGTTTCTGGGTGAGTGAATTCGTTTTAATCTAGCTTTCAAAGAACACACTGCTATACAAACAACCGTTGAACATTTCTGCAAAATAAAGTGCTGAGTGAAAACAACGCAGACCAAGTTCATGTTTTTTTTTTCAGGAATTTTTGGGACGCTCGTATACGTCCTTATTTTACAAGAACTGTGTTTTGTGCAATACGTTTTCTAAGGTTGATGTGGTGTGAACAGGAAACGATGTTTGTGATAAGATGCACACAGTGACGACCATTTACGGGGGTCTTCAAATGCGATTATGACAGTAATTTAGACACGAGTACATGGTTACTGGCATGGACCCTATGATTATTGAGGTCATTAGTAAAAATATCAAGGGAATCGTATAATTCACCATCAACCCTAAACGCAAAAACAATGACTGGTTTCTTTCAATGGCATACAATAATTTACTGCCGCGAGGCGTCGACGCTCCAAAATTTAATATTGCAGTCCAATACCGATGCTTATTGGACGCCTTCGCAAGGGCGTCCCCAAATTAATCGCTCCCGTCCGTTTGTCCAAACAAGGCAAGGTCGTGTCACGGAGGACAAAGTTTGTGTCTTCATGGAGACATCCAGCTTGTTTCGGTTAAAATAAAAATAAAAATAAACAAATTCAAAGCGTGGGTTGGACGAGTTCCCTTGTCTTTTTTAAAGTAATGGTAAAACAGAAAATCAAATGAAAAGGGTGTAATGTGTGAGTTATATATAACAAAATTGAATGCATTTCCCTAGTGCACTGTTATTATATTCTGCGACAATGCAGATCATATGCATCCAATAATTGTATAGGCTTATGTGTAACTGTAGAACACCCAGTGCTTGGGTGGGTTGTTGATTCCAATTCCCTCCATTGCAGTAATGCGCAGAAAAGAAGAAGAAGTAGAAGAAGAAGAAGAAGAAGAAGAAAACAGTATGTGTTCAATGCAGATATTGCAAGAACACCTAAACAAAAACAACAAGTTCAACATCACAAAATGTTCCAAATCTTAAGCCCCACTCTGAGTATATATATTATGACAAACTGAGTACATTATTGTGGCTGTCTAATGTAGTGTGCACGCCGTTCATGGCGGCATATGGAGTATAGGGTATCCCTATAGACTGCGATTGAATTACTTCAGAACAAAATGCGATTATTCTGAAATTCGAACCACGCAGGGTAGCCGCCTACCGGTAATGTTTCCCTCGTAGACTTTTTAAGACACACTGTTTAGTAAAAACGAAGAAGAAGAAAACAAGCAAATCTCCCATGTAAATCACACCCGAATTGCAGATTTAAAGATTCCTGGTCTCGCTTAAATGGTAGAGAAATACCCAAGTTATTCCGGAAGGTTGTCTAACTGCAAATTACGCAGTCTTCGTGACATTTATTGCGCGTGTATTGACTCAGCAGTTAAGAAAAGCAGCTGTCAATTTTGAAGCTAGTTTGCACGTATCCTTATTAATATCTGCCGTTACCACTTCGATACTCATTAAATATACATTTGGTACCGGCCTTCTTTGCCTTCGCTCTTTTCGGAGGGGGAAATTTTGACAATTTTGATTGGTAGTGACTATAAATAAATAGTAAACTTGCGTGTACAACCATGTGTAAAATCTCTTTGCTCGTCTTCAGGAGAATGAAGACTGAAGACGAGCAGGGTATACTGTTCGAAACGTCGAGACCACATCGGCTCTTTTCAGAGCCAACACTCCAGCAAAGAGTTTGTACACATGTTTGTACCCGCAAGTTTACTATTTGTTTAAAGTTACTTCTTATTTCTCCACACCATGCAATGATGCAAAGCTTCAAACAACAATTGTTTTGATTGGTACGCTTATAATACGGCAACTGCATGATTCGGGCATACAACGAGTACCAGCTAATGACCCATTCCCACGTGTGTGCACGCGCGCGTGCAGCCAGAAGAGTAGCTAAGCACAACACAATTAATGCTCACCAGTATAAGGTTACCAGCCAAAAAAGCATGTCACATGTACAAAGTGTGACTGGTAATCTGCTTATTTCTGCTAAGCAGAAATCTCTTTAGCAGTAATTTTTGCTGAAGCAGCTCTATGAAATTGGGCCAAGGGGTCATCGGAGAAAGGGCTCGTTAAAACTTACCCATTATTGGAAAAGTTCCGTCAGAAGCTGGTGGAATCGTCGTTATAACCAGCTCGTTGAAGACTATCAGCGACAGCATCGTCGTTATAGAGAGATTCATCTTCTCCCCGGACTCCGGTGGCAGATAGAAGACAAATATGGATAGAATAGAGATGAGTACGTACGGAAGGATAATGTTGGTCACGTAAAACTCCGGTTTCCTCTCAATCACCAGCGTGTACTCCACATCCGGGAATTCGTGTGGGCAACAAGTGTACTTAATCTTATGGCTAGTCACCGACATGTCCAACAGGTCCCACTCTCCGTTCGGCTGGTACTTGTCCAGCTCCGGGAAGGGCCGTAAGGCGACGATGTTCACCCCCGTCTCGTCGAACGACCAGGAGCCGAACTTGAGCGGGCAGCGCTGGGTGTCGAACGGGTAGTAGGTTAGGTCCACTTTGCAGTAGCTGATAAATATGTACGGTGTGTTGAAATTAACAATACCGTCGTGGGAGACAACGCAGGACAGTCCGAGGTCTCCACTGAGGGGGTTGGGATCAACACTGAATAGTCATAGAATTCAAAGAAAAAGAAAAACAGTTTAGTAAAAGCAGACATGAGTAATTGTGTGCGTGTACAAAATGAGGACCCTAATTATTTTGCCTTTAAAGTGCTCTCTACGTCACTGTCTGTTCTGAAGATCTGTGAATTTTGTGTACCAAAATTAAGCAGTAACAGTTAGGGCACTAGACTACGATACAAAAGAGTAACATGTCAAGATTTATCAGAAGAAAAATCCCTACTTAGGAGTGGCATTATCGATCCGCATTTAAAGACACTGGACACCTTTGGTAATTGTCAAAGACCAGTCTTCTCACTTTGTGTATCTCAACATATGCACAAAATAACAAACCTGTGAAAATTTGAACTCAATATTGGTCATCGAAGTTGCGAGATAATAATGGAAGAAAAAACACCCTTGTCACACGAAGTTGTGTGCTTTCAGATGTGATTTCGAGACCTCACGCGTGAGGTCTCGAAATGAATTCAAATATTTTACTGAGAAATTACTTTTTTCTCAAAAATGACGTTACCTCAGAGGGAGCCGTTTCTCACAATGTTTTATAATATCAACAGCTCTCCATTGATCGTTACCAAGTAAGTTTTTATGCTAACAATTATTTTGAGTAATTACCAATAGTGTCCAGTGCCTTTAAGGCCCCACCCCGTTCATCAGAATTGTGTGTCCCTTTTGCCAGAAAAACCACGTTGATCTAATGGCGTGTCGTGGCCTAGCGGATTATAGTTCACAGGTCCCAAACTCTCGTGTTGTCAGCAGCAGAGTGCGGTTTCGAATCCCGGTCATGACACTTGTGACACGTGCCCTTGAGCAAAGTACTTAACCATGTTTGCTTCGTAACAAGTTGAGAAGGTAGTGCATTCTGCTCTACCAGCCAGCCTCCCAAAGGATGATACCCATGCCTATCCTTACGGACTGTGAAGGGGGTAACCCTGTTTCAGCCCCAGGAGTAGGTGGTAACGTGCCCCTGGTGACAGTTGATTTAGGCCGACAGCTAAGTGTAGCCCTCACCTGGCCTTCCCATTCCCCGACTTAAGAAGAATGAAGCCTGCAAATGCCTTTTCCATTTATCAATTATTTAATTTTATACATTACAAGAGAAACCAGTTACACTGAGCTGTCAAGAAAATACAAAGGTTTAAAAAAGTACAACTGTGAACAAAAGTTGTGTACATCCGGTCCCCTGTCAGAAATAATACAAAAACAGTATCAAAATCTATCTGAACAAAAACATAAAAATAAAATAAAAACTAACATTAAATGAATAGCGAAAGCAAAAACTTAACCTAAACATTTCGAAAGATAAATTAAACCGTTCTCTATGGCTTTAATGAAACTCCATCGTTCCAAGTTCTCAGTAGTATCATTCCATTTTAATAATTTTTATTTGTTCTTTTTTTGTAAACAAGTTTTGGGAATACGACCTGCGTGTCTCAAAAGTTAAAAGAACTGACATTAAAGAAGATAATACGTTGCACCACTATCGTGACAAGAAGAAGAAGAAGAAGAAGAAAATAAGAAGAAGAAGAAAAAAAATCCCGGACGAAATGCATCCGGAGTGAGAAAACAAAAATCAATACCAAAACCACTTCGAGTAACCTCACTCTTATTGAGTTTGTTCAGAGTTCCCCCCTTTCGTTTTTTCGATTCCACAAAGTGTCCATTTGGCACCATATACCCGCGCCCGTTTTTGTAATAACACCGGCGGTAATAAACACCAAGTATAACGGAGGAACCGGGCTCGCTGAAGGCGATGAGTGCGTATATTATAGCATCTCCGTGCTGGCTCACAGTCTCCGTTAATAATTCTAAAACACAACGCCAACATAAACAAATTTTCTCACCCAATAATCAAAGCTGTAGTATAAAGACCTTCGATTTGATTTGATTAGAGGGTCTCATGGCGAGAGTTGCGTGTACACGACATGCATAGAAGGTGCGACGGTTATTTTATATGGTTAAAAGGAAAATGGTCTTTATGTATGTAGTGTAAAAGTAGAACCACTCGAACTGTATTATTGGAAAAAAAATATAAACGATCGTGACTTCGGAGCACATATGAATATTACAACCTTAAGAGTTGTCGAACGAAGAACCGGAAGAAGTTTAGGCTAAAAGAACAGATCAGTGGTTTTTTATGACACGACAAACACTCTTGTGAGAATAGTCATTTAAAAAGTCATAGCCGGAATGAAGAATGATTTAACCCCGCGTGACACCATGACAAAAATTCACCCCGGGCACCATCATGGAACTATTGAATAACATTTAGATTTTAGCGTGTAATACATTCTTGTGGAGAACCAAATCACTTTTAAATTACCCAAAGCATTAGATATAGACCCTTCTGACTAAATAAAACAAATTCGAGCAAAAACTATTTGTAGATGACCCCACATTTGAACTTTGTAGACTTTATACAACTTTACTTGAAACCCTAAAAATATGCACACGCTTACACTATATGACTGTTTTCAACAGTCAGTTTTATAATAGCGTGTAATACATGGAGCTCCATGGTCTGACTTGTCCTTGGAACACCACCTTACTCAATTCATCAAACTAAACAACCAGGTCACTGCTTACAGCCATTTTATACAAGCATCAGACAATGGTTCATATCACTAAGTAGTGGCTATTAACCCCGAGGTCAAGTAACTGCTGCACAATTCCTAAGGGAATTCCGGGAGAACTGGTCATTGATGGATTTTCTTATTGAACCCCCCCCCCCAAAAAAAAAACAAACAAAAAACAAAAAAAACAACAACAACAACGATGTTAACAAGACATGCTATCTGGCTAGGTGTACTTGTGGAACTTGGAATTTTTTAGATTAAAAAAAAATAATTGGCGGAGTAGAAACTTTTTAAGTCCACGATGGCATCATGCAAGGTTTTAAACCAACAAACTCCCCGAGATGTGGTTGTTGGGAAAGACAAGTTGGAAAGGCTCAATGAATTTTTACCCCCTTAAAATAATTAAAGCTACTAACTCCTTTTTCGAGTAAAACGCGTGCGGAAACGCATGGCAGACGTGAAGTCATTTTAAGCTACATGTTGCATGTACCCACGTTGGAAAAAAGGGCCGCAAACATCAATCAATAATGTTCCATTTGTAAGGGCAGATCAGGTGAAGAACAAACAGCTCGTAAAGAATAGACCCTCAAAAATCTTGTTAAAACAAGAGGATTTATAACATTATTTTCAGAAAAACGTCAAGGTTGCAGTTTTGGTGGAACGTAAAATAGCTAGGCGTAATACGCGTATAGCGAAAACCCACTGCTGTGACGGTTTACGCACGTATCCAGGACGAAAGTTCAACCCGTAACTGCTAAATTTACGCCGTAAAAACGTAAACAATTCTGATACATTGAATAGGCTGATATTTTAACAAGATTTGTTTCTTTGCTTATACAAAAGTTGTCTTCTAATCTAAAAAAAGTATTTGTGTTTGTATAGGGAAATGTTTCAATAATGAAAATCCACTGTCAAGGCAGTGTGGGAAAAAAAAAACGTATTTAATTTGTATCTTCAAACTAAAAACGTTCTATCCAAAAAAGCTTGTGAAGTAAGTAGTTCTGACAATCAAAGTGAGGAACATTGAAGCAAATCCATCAACTATAAATCTCGGTACACTCGCAGGCATTTGGACACTCCTGGGTGATGAGAACCAATTATGGTGTCTCGCTGTAGGACACAAGTGCCTTGGCAAGATTTCAAACCCCAAATATAATGAATTGTATACCCCCCCTCCCTTCCCAAAAGAGCTTGAGTCCAATATGCTATGCCAAAAGGACAAAGCGACGGGCGTTAAATCGAATCGGCCAAACAAATCATTTTGTGACACTATTTAAAGATGACAGGTCCGTTTTTTGTCAGATTTAACCTGAACATTTAGGTTTATTATATTTTAAAAAGCCAGTTTCATAGATTTGAGAAAGTTAAAAGCTTTCGTTTAAAGGGGAAGGGAAATGACCAATTCAATTTTGTGATGTACTCATTTTCTAATAGATATAGTCCTCATTAATATTGCGCGAAAAATCCGCCAATGGTAATTTGTCAAGGTGTGTGTTGTTCACCAAACCACCAACCCCATGGTGTGTTGATTCCCCACCCACCTACCCCAAGGTGTGCGTTAATCACCCAGCACCCTCCTACCCCAATGCGTGTTGATCACCCACCAACATACCCCAAGGTGTGTTGATTCCCCACCCACCTACCACAAGGTGTGCGTTGATCACCCAGCACCCTCCTACTCAATGTGTGTTGATCACCCACCAACATACCCCAAGGTGTGTTGATTCCCCACCAACCTACCCCAATGTGTGCGTTGATCACCTAGCACCCTCCTACCCAATGTGTGTTGATCACCCACACACCTTGGGGTGTGTGTTGATTCCCCACCCTCCTACCCCAAGGTGTGTGTTGATCACCCACCCACCTACCCCAAGGTGTGTGTTGATTCCCCACCTACCCCAAGGTGTGCGCTGATCACCCAGCACCCTCCTACCCAATGTGTGTTGATCACCCACCCACACACCCGAAGGTGTGTGTTGATTCTCCACCCTCCTACTCCAAGGTGTGATGATCACCCAACCACCTACCCAAAGGTGTGTGTTGATCACCTACCCACCTACCCCAAGGTGTGTGATGATCACCCACCCTCCTATCCCAAGGTGTGTGATGATCACCCAACCACCTACCCAAAGGTGTGTGTTGATCACCTACCCACCTACCCCAAGGTGTGTGTTAACCTACTTGAGACCATACAAAAAATCACACGCTTACGCCATCGGACAGTAGGCTACTATCCGTTTGTATTAGCGTGTAATTCATTTTTGTGGAGAACCCAATCACTTTCAAATGGCCCAAACCATAAGATATGGACCCTACTCAACTCATCCAAATAAACAACCAGGTCTCTGCTTACAGCCATTGTACAAGTATACAGAAAAAGCCATCTGGAAACTATATGGTTCATTTCACCCAGTAGTGGCTATTGACCCCAAGGTCAAGTAACTGCTGTATAACTCCTATGGGAATTCTTGGAGAGCTGGTCATTGAGGGATTTTTTGTGTGTGAAAAAGACCCCGGATTGTAATAAGACATTTACCATGCTACTTGGCTAGGTGTAAAAGGGGAATTTAGATTTTCGTTTTGAAAAAAACAAATGGCTGAGTACTGATTATTTAATAAAAATGGACAGTTGACCACAGTCCGATGGCATTATGCAGAGTTAATCACATTATACCATCCTACCCCGAGGTGTGTGTTGATCACCCACCAACCTACCCCGAGGTGTGTGTTGATCACCCACCCTCCTACCCCAAAGGTGTGTGTTGATCACCCACCAACCTACCCCGAGGTGTGTGTTGATCACCCACCCTCCTACCCCAAAGGTGTGTGATGATCACCCACCCTCCTACCCCAAAGGTGTGTGTTGATCACCCACCAACCTACCCCGAGGTGTGTGTTGATCACCCACCAACCTACCCCGATGTGTGTGTTGATCACCCATCCTCCTACCCCAAAGGTGTGTGATGATCACCCACCCTCCTACCCCAAAGGTGTGTGTTGATCACCCACCATCCTACCCCGAGGTGTGTGTTGATCACCCACCAACCTACCCCGAGGTGTGTGTTGATCACCCACCCTCCTACCCCAAAGGTGTGTGATGATCACCCACCATCCTACCCCGAGGTGTGTGTTGATCACCCACCAACCTACCCCGAGGTGTGTGTTGATCACCCACCCTCCTACCCCCATAGGTGTGTGATGATCACCCACCCACCTACCCCAAGGTGTGTGTTGATCACCCACCAACCTACCCCGAGGTGTGTGTTGATCACCCACCCTCCTACCCCCATAGGTGTGTGATGATCACCCACCACCTACCCCAAGGTGTGTGTTGATCACCCACCAACCTACCCCGAGGTGTGTGTTGATCACCCACCCTCCTACCCCCATAGGTGTGTGATGATCACCCACCCACCTACCCCGAGGTGTGTGTTGATCACCCACCAACCTACCCAGAGGTGTGTGTTGATCACCCACCCTCCTACCCCCATAGGTGTGTGATGATCACCCACCACCTACCCCAAGGTTTGTGTTGATCACCCACCAACCTACCCCTAAGGTTTGTGTTGATCACCCACCAACCTACCCCGAGGTGTGTGTTGATCACCCACCCTCCTACCCCCATGTGATGATCACCCACCACCTACCCCAAGGTTTGTGTTGATCACCCACCTCCCTACCCCAAGGTGTGTGTATAATATACATCACAATAAACACAATAATTACAAATGCTATAACAAAAATTATTCCTTTAATTAGTCTAACTAGTCATGGAACAAAGTATTTATTGCAAAATTTTCATAAAATGATAAAATGTGAGTATTTTCCAACCCCCAAACTTGCGAATAACATGAATGATGCAAAAGTCAATATTCAAGTGCACGTTTAATATAGGTTTTAAATAATCATCTTCTTTTATATTGTTGGCGTCTTATTGCCCCCTCCCTTCATCTTAACCAACCAGAGGGATATCTTTAATTAAGAAGCGTCCCCTAGTGGCCCAAATCCGTTCCAAATTGCCGCCCCGGAGGTAAGGGGGCATCAAACAATCCCATACACGAGACAAACCCATTAAAACACCCGTCGCCAACGGTTTGCTCAGGCCGGCTGATTTCAAACAACAATGCGCGGGAAAAAACAGACGGGAAAAGAGATGGCTCTCCCGCCTTTTAAAATGCCACACGAGATTACACGGGAGAAGGGCTTTCCGGCCAATTTCAGTAATTGTGCGAAACCAATAAGGATAAATTGGAGTGATTAAAATGGAGATATTTTTATTATTTTTAAGAAACATATTTGACGGATTGCATTTTTTTTTGGAACGACCGCATACCCCTCCGGCACACACCAGGGAAATGGCTTTAAAGTCACACCGTACCAAGAATATCATCGCGTGTATACACAAAATACAACGAACGTCCATTGAGATTTATTACAGCATAAGTGGATATTAGATATTTCAGGCGTGGCAGGTTGTTAAACTGGTCGATGGTGTCCTTTGATGTGTTATAACAATCTAATGTGACCAAAACTGACTGGTCCGGGTTGTGAAGTGTCAGTTTGTTCACTTTGGTATACTGTATGATACAGTAACTACAAAATTGAAGGTGGCCCCCACCAGTGTTAAAGGTATCGTACACGTTTGGTAATGACTCAAAATATATATTATCATAAAAACTGACTTGGTAACGAGCAACAGAGAGCTGTTGATAGTATAAAACATTGTGAGAAACGACTCCCTCTGAAGTAACGTAGTTTTTGAGAAAGAGGTAAATTCTCACTAAAATATAAACTTCTTGCAAGAAGTTTTTATTCCTATCTGAAAGCACACAAATTTGTACAACAAGGATGTTTTTTCTTTCATCATTTTTTTGCAACTTCGATGACCAATTGAGCCCAAATTTTCACAGGCTTGTTATTTTATGCATATGTTGGGATACACCAAATGAGAACACTGGTCTTTGACAATTACCAAACGTGTACGATGCCTTTAAACAATTGTTTTTGTTCGCGAACTTTGTGCTGGGGAAAAACGTACCATGGATTCATTTGAACGAAATGCAGTGGACATTTCGGTTAGAATCGTTTGTTTTACCAAAGCAAAGCTTGTCCTATTTGCCTCTCCGAGCTTATTGATATCAAATTACACTACTCATCTACAGGGTGGCTGTTGCCGACAGACACAATTAAAGGGATTGTACGTTTGGAAATTGGAACCCATTGTTTGTTTCATTTCAAAAGGTGGAAGCGTTTTTGAGATATTGCCGAAAATCCGGAGCGGTTATGTCCACGCAGGAAGAATAATCTGCAATTGGAATACACAATCTGAGAAACGTTACTGCAGTAACGCTTCTCTGATTCAAATTTTGGGGATAACAAGTGATATCTTTTTCCATAACCGCAGTACTTCGAAGTGAAAAGTATCTCAAAATGCATTATACTATCCAAAGCTGCTGTACTTCTTACTTCTTAGTTTTTATTGCTATGAATTTTCCGAGTCATTACCAAACGTATACAGACCCCTTAAAACGCGCTGTTTGCATCAATCAAAAACATAATGTTTACATCTTATGGTAGTTTTCTTCTCTTCCGAGGGCCTGCAGATATCAACTATTAAACAACAAAATGTAAGCACTTTTTTTAAAAAGAAAAACGAAAAGAAAATGAAAAAAATCACCTCGAAAGTTGTTTTGTTTTTGTTTAAACAGTATCATTATGACCCCCAAGGATGTGTAAACAAAGTCATTAGGATGATTAAGTCACATTGTAGCTTTATTTTGGGAGTTCACGCGCATATTGTCGCCTATTTTGTCTTTTGATATAATCTTCATACATCCCCATAAGAGTAATAACAGTACTCGGTTCTTATATAGCGCTTTACCACACCCCTAGGGGCAGATCAAAGCGTTCAGTATTTTTCCTGCAAGGTATGTGGAGCTATGTTTTGAAGTTTGAGACCTTTTTCCTTTATAGGACCATGTAATGGTTTACAAGGTGTAATATGCTGCCGATCAAACCAGGAACACCGGGGCGAACCCCTTCGCTTTTCGATAAGTGCATTGCATGTTTTTTATAACGTGCATTAAACAACACACTGGACCTACGTCTGTACGTCCTACCCGAAGGACGCAGCAATAATGGTTAAGTTTCTCGCTTAAGGACACAAGTGTCACGACCGGGACTCGAACCCACACTCTGCTGATCAGAAACACCAGAGCTTGAGTTCGGTGTTCTTATCCGCTCGGCCACGACACGCCATATAACTATTGAATGAAAATTTGTATCCTTGGGCGCCTCTGTGAAAACAATGTGTCAAAGCAAAATCTCCGCAGCTGAAAACTGTAAGAAATTAATGCGTCTACGAACAATGGTAAAAACCGACATTTTAAAGAAACACCTCAAGATGGGTTCATGCTCTTGGTTACAATGTTCACAGGGCTGCGATATCGAGGGAAATCAAACATTCTCTCGTCTCAGTGCTTAGAAGTCTTCTCAATTTCAGCAGATAATTAATTTAACGGTGCAGACGACTACAGTAATTGGCATCATGGAATTGCAATTTAGACGTTCATTTCGGAGGCACGCCTCAACCTTATTATGTCCCCATGAGAAGAGAGCCAACAGAGGGCGCCCTGTACCATTTGGTTTTGAACGGTCGTGAAGACGTGTGTTTGCAACAACGGCTTCGGCACTGTGTTTGGATGGTAACGTGTTTACACTGATTGGTGTTATTGCTGCATCCAGTGTATATTTTAATAGTGTAGGTTGTTTGGTACATGTATGTATTTTTAGGCTTTGTTTGTATTTTGATGTAGGCCAAATTAATTTCATTACGGAATTTGTGTTAGTGTACTTTTCGCCATCGTTCGAACATCCTCCAATGGATCGAGAGGGCGTACTAGAAATGCATTCAATTATTATTACAGCAGCAGCTTGTGGCTCCTGTATTGGCTGATCACAAGGCCTCATCCGCCATTTTGACGGACGTTGAACTGAGAAATTCCGGCTCTCGAATAACCGAGTCCTCCCTGTTCAGTAGCTATTTTTGCCATTCTTGAACTCATCCTTTCAAGCAATAACAACCAAACTGAACGATATTTCAATTTATTGGGCCAGTTATAATTGTCAACAATTCGCAGTAAAGGCTGTTATTATCCATATAGCACTTTGAACAATGAAGGACCGTGACTGGAGCTTCACGGCGCGTTTCGTTCACTCTTCCTTTTTCTTCCCCCACTAGTGTTTTCGCAAACTTATTTCTCTTAGCATACAGAATAACAGGTGTATTTGACTTCCGAGAGTTTCCTCATGACCTACGGTAGATCAACGTTTCGATTTGGATCATAGCAGATCATCATTTGGTTGAATCCTTTTATTAGTAAAAATACCGAAAAACTAGAACTCTGGCATGTTTGCTGCGGATTTGTCCACTTTGCCTTGTGAACCATTTACAAAGACGGGTCTCATCATTCAAACCTATCTGCATATCTGTTGTGAAAAAAAAACCCCGAGCGCTTTGAGACACCCATCGGAACTGCGTAGTCTCCCACCAGTGGCGTAACTAAGGGGGGTGGGGGCACGTGCCCGCCCATTTGAAATCTGGACTTATGAGAATAAACATTACCATAGTAAAATATATTACATTTGATAAGCTTTAATGGGATAATTTCAATGTTTTTACAACAAACTCACGTCAGATTATCTTATAACACAAAGTAAACGGCATAACAAGAGCGTTGAAAAGGAAATTGTTAAAGACAGATGCAAGCGGAAACTACAATTTTAATTGGCCAGAAGTGCCCCAGTAAAAATGGTATACCCCTTGCAGCCTCGTACGTTTCACTGCATGGCATGAGCTGTTGTTATACCGCCCATTGAATCGGTAATTTCTGTATATGATTTTAAAGGTATATTGTGAGCTGTGAACGCCCCCTTTTTGGTTTATTACTTGGAAAAAGAAGAAGAAGAAGAAACAACAAAAAACTGCTGGCACCCCTCTGAAAAACTGTACACAGAGTTGAGAGCCACTTCAGTTCTAATAGTAGTTCGTGACCGATGTTGTCAAATAATCATTCCGTTTGTACAACTTGTACTAACATCAATGAGCATACAATACCAGAGCAGAAAGCAGAATGTTGTGGTCGTATTAAGGTATGTAAAACAATTAAGGAGGGACCTAGAGACGACAACATAATATCAGAAAGACACGAGGGAAAGACATGTACCGGATCGGTCAATTTGAAACTGGTGACAACTCATTAATTATGTAGTTCATATTTAACCAGTCCCAATCCTTCAGAGAAATACTTCATGAAAAGACGAAGGTATGACATATGAATATCTCGCTACTTGTTTCAATTGCCACATTCGAATTAAGCTCAATATAAATGTGAATAAAATGTTATCTTCGTTGTAAAAAAAGAAAAAAAAAAAGACAGGTTTTTTCGACCTAGATGATCGATCGGTAGTTCCTACAAATCGATCATGTGCTCTCACCTGACTCATCCAAGATGGGTCTAAGATTTCCTGAAACTTGAGCTTTTCTCTCTTTTTCACTTAAAATGACGGACTCCTAAAAAAGGTGGTCATAGGCTGATACACACTTCCTCCCATTTAAATTCAGACAAGGAAATGCTCACTGTATACTCAACTTGGAGTGTTACACAATGTGCGGCACGTGCCGGAATCTCGGACACATTTTTATTACAGTCTAAAAAGGTTAGAGCCACACGTTCAGACGAGCTCTTATTTAATAGCCCATCATTTATGAGATGTTAAGTTGGTGTACAGTACTCGATAGCGTTATGTATACACGATATCTTTGTATGGACACCTTTTCTATATATCTGGGCCAGCCGTGAAACGCGATATGCACAAATAAAAAAAGAAACAAGCAAAATGGCCGCCGGGTATGTTCACATAAAACTTGATCACGAAGTGAAAGAACAACAAAGCATGTGAGACGGTATCAGATCTTATCTAATGTATTCAGTTGCACTTCGTTAAGGAGAATGATTGTGTAGTTACCAATAGAGTGAGAACTATTATTATTAGTTACTTTGAAAGATACAAAAGAGATATACAGAAATAGAAGAGAGAAGAGGAAGTGGAGGGTAACAATATGAAGACTGACAGTCACAGTTTTTTAAAAATTGTTTAAGTCTTAGGCTTCAGTTTTCCGTGAACTCTGGTTCTAATTTCCCATTTTGTATCAATATTGTGTACGATCAAAAAAACTCATCATTCATGCGAGCCATATCGGTCCATGTCGGACATAATGTTTCCGTCGCAAATGCCCTTAAAAGAAATACAATTTTCTTGCAAACGGGCACTACAGTTTTAAATAGCTAAAATCCCCCCAGAAAAACGGTGCACCCCCACGTGCCTCTCCCTCTTAAATTTTACCAAAGTTTCGGCGCTGATTGAGTGCTGGACTGCCGGCACATACTTCGTAAATAAGAACATTAAAATCAAATGATGTTTTACTAAGACGGACTTTCTTGTACAAAAATACAAATCAAGCTCTTGAGTGAGTACTCACCCACAGCTTTAATCTGATAATTACCGATGTTTTAGAAGCACTGCCCTAAAATAATATAATCATGACAAACCACATTCAGTTTGTTTGCCAGGCAGTCCGTGTCCACACTGAAACAAGCCCAAATACGTTATAAGACAACAGGGGAGGACAAAAAAGAAGCTATTTAAACAACTCCCTCCGGGCGCTGTCGATTTGTCAATATTTTCTCCGGAATGACTGCAATATTAAGAGTAGGTTTGTCATGTAGAGAATAAGATAGTTTTTTTTTATCTATGTTTGTTTTTGATGATAGTCTGCATACGATACGTGTAGGCCTTGGGGGAAAACCGGCAGTTTGGAAACCACACGCCGCGGTGGAATGTCAACCTAGATTTGCTCATCTTCTTGACAACCGTGTAATCAAACATTTTGTCCAAAATTTCAGAAAATGTCACAGATAATTGACGATTATAAACCTTTCCTTTAACGATTAACGAGCATTTTATGAGGGGGAATAATGTGCATTCTTATTTTTACAGCTTCTGAAGGGCGTTTTAGCACCACCTCTGGATTTGCATCATTGTTAAGATTATGCTTGAAGCGGTCTCGCTTTATAATTAAGCAGGTTTGTAAAACAAAAGTTGTTTACCACGCCATGTTTCGATCACAAATTTTTAAAACTCACAAGCTCCTTATTGAAATATAGCCAAACAGCCTGGTAAAAATGACCCTATTCATGGGATGAACCATTGACCCAGTTATCCACACCCAAACACCACAGCCCAGGAATCTCGATGTTAGGCCTACTATAAATTAAGTTGGACGGTCTTAGCGTGTGATTTTATTTTCAGTTATAGCTCACAAAATTTACAATTTACAACTTAAAATTGTTTTCTAGTTTACTAGAGGGCCTATTAGAGGACTTCGTTCATTCCCAAACCCCCACCCCCAAAATCCCGAAACAAAACAAAAACAAAAACAACGTATTGCATACCTACTGACAAAATAATTAGGATGGCGTATACGAGTGATTTTATTGTCATAAAGCACCGCAAGGTTATAAATCAAAAGGAACCTCCCAAAGTAATAAAAATTTACAAAAATAAAGAAATGAGCAAATAAGCATACATCATACTACACCAAGCTCTGTATATAAGTGGAAGAATTCCCAGTTAATGCAGCCGTGAAATTTATCGCGATTGCCACAAAGGAACTAACCCTGTTACTTTGAAAGTTCACAATCTTCCTGCCTGCATGGATATTTGATTTGTCGATGTTTTCACCAAAAACCTGAGCTCTGAATTTGATGAAACTTTCTCACGTTGGTTTTTATGATGTGCTTATTATACGAGAAGGGACCAATTTACAATATCAACATACCGTTTATGGTGTAATTTCTCTTTAAAGGCATCGTACACGTTTGGTAATTGTCAAAGACCAGTGTTCTCATTTGGTGTATCCCAACATATGCATGAAATATAAGCCTGTGAAAATTTAGGCTCAATTGGTCATCGAAGTTGCAAGAAAGATAAGAATAAAAGGCTTCTAGCTAGAAGTCTTTTATTATTTTAGTGAGAAATTACCTCTTTCTCAAAAACTACGTTACTTCAGAGGGAGTCGTTTCTCACAATGTTTTATACTATCAACAGCTCTCTGCTGCTCGTTACCAAGTAAATTTTTATGCTAATATATATTTTGAGTAAATACCAAACGTGTACGATACCTTTAAAATGAACAAGAGTGATTTCCGTTTTGACCGAAAAATAAAGATAAATGAAATACCCCGAGATTTAGCATTTATAAGTTGCTTCCATTAGGTGAGCTCAATGATATATTATTTTAAGGTCACGAATGTTGTCCCCACAATATTGTGTCTTAAACGAAACTAAACGTACATTTTGTATCGAATAAGCTTAGAAAGTAGGCTTGTATAATGATGAAAACATCAAGGATTGTGAAATAAAAACATTAATGTACGTGCAATAAAAGCTTCAATG
This sequence comes from Plazaster borealis, assembly GCA_021014325.1. Lineage (NCBI taxonomy): Eukaryota > Metazoa > Echinodermata > Asteroidea > Forcipulatida > Labidiasteridae > Plazaster > Plazaster borealis. Next base: position 7,406,107 of record CM037468.1, read on the forward strand.
CGAATGAAACGTGTTGGCACAGTTAAATGTGTCCACAGAATAAAATATGGTGATTGAAGATCTCACTTTAAAATGAGATTTCTGCCATAGGGTTATCGAGAATTTTACAGTACCTTAAAAAAAACCCCAAAAACAAAAAAACCTAATAATAAAACGAGAACTGAATAAAAACAAAAATGTCAAACCAATCTATTTCACCGGTGATATATTAAACTTGGAGAAGTGATCAAAAGAAACACAGGGTGAGCATGATTCAACAATTCGTATTATCAATACCACTGCACCTTCCGGACAGACCCATGTGTTACCTTACCCACTCACCATACCGCCGTGAGCTGTACATTCACCCGCCTGCCTACGAGACGCCATGATCTATTTTCAAAACCTTAACATCCATCTCTAAGAATAAAGAGACAGCAAAGTAGTGCGAGGACTCCCTTTGTTCGCTGTGAGTGCTTTTAAATCGGGAACATACAATTATTCATAGCACGCAGAAATCTCGGTGACAAAACGAAGGTCCTTTTTTCTCATGATGACCTCAATTTGAAATTTGTATAGGCTAAATTTCCATAAAACTTAGAAACCTGGCTGTTTTGTTGGAGGAATTTGTTTTCTTCTTAAATATAGATTTTAACCGTTTTTTGAGTGCTGACGTCAATATATCCCGGACCTTTTAATATGATTGTCGTCGCAATATTTACATATTGCATTTGCCGACTAATGAGAACATGTTCGCCCGCGTGTCGAGAATTTGCATTGATTAAAGCTAGCCTGCATGGCGAATGTATTGTAGTCGTCCACATATGAAATAAAAAATAATAGCACATTTCGCGCATAGAAAAATGCAATACATACAACAAGAGCACAATAAACATTAATAACTCATTTAATTGTCTGCATATTTGGGCCTTCATTCAGTCTATAGCGAGCACAACACTCAATGTACGTCTTGTCACTACGTTACCGTGTACGCTTCAACACAAAACATATTTTTTCCTTTTTGAAAGGCTTTTCGTTCTGGCATTTTTTTTTCACTTATAGAACACTGTATTTTCTGTTAAAAATGACTTCGATTTGTACTTTATTTTCTCAATTTAGACATGAAGGGACGGCAATTTTTTCCTCTAATAAACGGGGCATTTTAACAACCGGGTCGAAATTAATCTGGAGACATCAAAGCCACCGTTGAAAATGAATTGTGCAGTACCGTAAGTAAGTTTGCAACTCTTTCTTAAAGGCACTGAACACGTTTGGTAATTGTCAAAGACCAGTGTTCTCACTTGGTGTATCCCAACATATGCATAAAATAACAAGCCTGTAAAAATTTGGGCCCAATTGGTCATCGAAGTTGCAAGAAAATGATGAAAGAAAAAACACCCTTGTTGTACAAATGTGTGTGCTTTCAGATAGAAATAAAAACTTCTTGCAAGAAGTTTTTATTATTTTAGTGATAAATTACCTCTTTCTCAAAAACTACGTTACTTCAGAGGGAGTCGTTTCCTACGATGTTCTATACTATCAACAGCTCTCCGTTGCTTGTTACCAAGTAATTTTTTATGTTAATATTTGTTTTGAGTCATTACCAAACGCGTACGATACCTTTAAAGTACTTTGCACCGCAATTAAAAGAGAAGAAATATTAAACGGAACGGAACCGATTGAGATATTCCTCCCTAACCTAACACTGCTTCGAAAAACCCCGATGTGTATTTTCTGTTCCGAAAATCTCAGTTAGAGATTAATTTAATCCAAAGTGCATTAATCAACCTAGTGTCTGGCACAGTTGTATAGTCTTATATATATATAATAAATAGACAAACCAACATATCAACAAACACCCCAACCAAGCAACAAACAAACCAACAAACACCCAAACCAACCAACCAACAAACACCCCAACCAACCAACCGACCAACCAACAAGCAAACACACAAACAAACAAACAAACAAACAAACAAACAAACAAACAACACACAAACAAACAAATCAAAAAATATTTAGATAAATAAATGAATAAATAAATAAAACAGATGTAAATAAGAAAACAGGAAGAAAAAACCCAAACCAAACTGAAAATACACACCATGAAATTTTAAAGATTTATAACCGCCCCTGTCAAAAGAATATATAAATTGACATCAAATTATCTTTTTTCTCAAAACAGTACAACAAGTGAAATTAAACTGTCACAGGTTTGTACCTTTGAATTTGATTTTGTAAGGCGAATTCCAAATACAGGCACTGTGTGTTACGTGCACTAGTTCAAACACACTTGATCTAAGTACGTGCTTGGAATCATTTACATTTGAAACAGACTATTTCATTATGTGTTCTATAAATGCAACTAACAAAATTTGGCCGACTTGATCCGAAAATTGAGATTTAAATTTTAAATAAATTAGCTATTTCTATAGATTCAATAAAGTTTTAAGATTTCATTTAAGGTACTGCACACACACACACACACACACACATCCTTACGGATCCGGTTTGTGGGGTACTGCTATTGTTGTTCTATTATTCCCTTTTCTGAAGAATTCCCTTGTGAGGCCCAATTGTTCCTATTGAAATGACCTTGTGGGGTCAATTGTTCCATTGTTGTCAGGACCCCACATATGCCCTTCCGTGTGTCCACCCACACACACATGTTTGTAAATGGTGTAAACCGAGGACATCCCGTGGTTTGGACTTAGTTTTTTTTTTTAGCGACGTCCCCATTGGTTTTGTACACGAAACAAACCGAGAACAAAACCTGATATGTCATTATCCCGGATCCCTTTTGTTAAAGTCCTCGGTTTGATTGAGTAGACATGTTCATGTCCGCACAAAACACACACAAACATTTTCGGCGCAAATAAAGCCGTGCAACTTAAACATTGCGAGATTGAGATCTGAGCCGCCCTTCAGAGTCCAATAAACCTGGTAAATCTTCAGTAGATTTCCGCATTTCCAATGCATTGCCTCGTAGTTTATTTACGTGGCTGGCAAGTTTTCTCGACAACACACGTAACTGGAGTGACGGACAGTATTTTTGTTGAGTAGCGTATTGGTGACCGAATAACTGCTCGGTTCCCACTTCAAAAAGGCTGACAGTTTCCCGAAGCGATGGTAAAGGGTCCGTATCAGTCTGTTAGACAGGAGGGGGGGGGCATTTATGGTGAATCTATTTAAAATAAGTATATGTGAAGGGTACACGATGAGTCGTTGTCTCTACTGTAAAGTGCCAACACTTTGAAGCTTTATAAATGGGGGGTGGTGTATAACATCACACTCACCATTGTGAGATATCACTAATTCTGTGAGTAATTGACGTGACCCTCTGACAGCACGGTAAGTTTATTCTGTCCTAACTGAATTAGGAAAATAACAAACATTACATGAACGTCATTTGGAAACAAGTTTGTCACTTCGTTCTCATCTGTTGTTGATGCACCCCCTCCTCACACTGCATTGGAAACAACGCGAACGTCAACATCCTAGACGAAACGTAACATTTTCACAACTCTAAAAAGCGACTACTAAGCTGTTGATGATTTTCCGAAGTTTTTTTTTTTACTCATACACCGATATGTGTAAAGCACTGTACACTGTAAGTGAGTCCTTTAAACAAAGGAGAAATGCCCCCAAGGAATATTATTACTCGGGTAGGATTCGAACCTATGACATTTGCCATTCTAGTGCAGATATATTAGGTCTACTACTAGAACAAAACCAGTGGGAGCTGTTTTCAAAAAGTTTAGGTACAAACAAAAGAGGGACAATAGGAGGTCTCCAATTGTAAAAAATAAAAATAAAAATGAAAACAACAGTAGCCTACAAAAATAAATGAAAATATCTCTCAAAAATCTCTCTCAAATTATCACAACCTTTGTGTTTGATAGAATACCCTCTTAAAATGACCTTTAGATAGGACTTCCGGGAAGGAAGAACGCGCGGATTGATGTGAAGATAACGACTGCGACGATATTTCCTGCCGGTCATTCAGCTGCGAAGATTCACACGCAAACACAAATAACGTAATTCGATTTCGACTTGATCGCTAACGTGACGTAATTTGATTATGTCATTCGTACTTTGCAATCCTCTCCTAATTCCACATTTTCTTTTGACACTGAGAAGAACAGTCGATGCAAACCAAATGACTGGAGTTTTATAAAAAACACACCCCAAAAAATAAAAGGAAAAGAAAGCCAGGGGGAAACCTCCGTTTTTAAGAATAGATACGACACAAAAGACATCCGTATCGTCTAGAGTATAAACATTGCAATACAAATCAATCGATGTGAACATTCAACTGCACGATAGAATTTACTAAAGCAAACTATGATAAAAATTTCACAGGCTGACAGGCAAATAATGGAAAAGCCTCTTCACATTTTCATCATGAACCAAACTTCATTGATTTTATGTAGTTTGTTTATTCAATTATATTGTTAGCTATTCATCTGAGTTCAAACGCTATACTATATTAATACACCTATAGGACTGCCGCTCTTGATAATGATTATGTGTGTTTGTAAGCATGAAGTTTACCAAAAGGGAACCAGTGTTTGTAAGCATGAAGTTTACCAAAAAGGAACTAGTGTTCTGACAAACTGGAAATCTTCCCAGTTCGGTTTTCACATTTATTGCTGAATGCTGAAAGATTTCGTGTTATGTCGTTGTTACGTCATCAGCCAACAGCACAGGCCTCCAAATAGACTTGCTCTTTATCTATCAAATTTTACGTTCGTAATAAGGTTTGTGCAAATTAAAACGTATATTTACTACCATACTCGCGTTAATGAAATAATAGGCAACATGACGTTACATGTTACATGACGTGTTTGACTAAAGAGCAGAAAAAAAATAAGAAAAACAAATATAAATAGATTGTACAAACGAAGGAAACACGATATTCCTTTTAAAGGGTCTGTATACGTTTGGTAATGACTCTGAAAATTAATGGCAATAAAAACTTACTTTGTAAGAAGTACAGCAACTTTGGTTAGTATAATGCATTTTGAGGAAACTTTTCACTTAGAAGTAATGCGGTTATGGAAAAAGATATCACTTTTTATCCCAAAAATTTGCGTCTGACAGTAGCCTTGATCAAGGCAGTCGCATTTTTCACTCCAAAAAAGACGCCGTAAACACACACGTATGTGTGTGCGTAAGGTGTGTATCGCATCGCACGACCCACCCGTATACACTGTGTGTGTATCACGTCGTACGACGCCCGTACACACACTGTGCGCAGGTCATCCGCACTCGTACCACTCTCCGCATGCGGAGGCCGCCAGGCCGACAGCCTTGACGGGTCTGTAACTTCCGGGTTTAATGCGTTTCTTGATATTTTCGTCCAATATTGGACGAAAATGGGGGGGCTCTCGGATATGCTAGTATGCAGGTCATGAATATTTAAATCTTTCGTCAGACCTATTGCAGACAACACAGGATGGGAAGCAAATGAATTATTCATTTTGACGTCCAATCACGAGCTTCTCTCACTATGACCTTTGTACCATATCAATATCATGCTTGCTGTATGTGATGCGATGTGAGTAGTTACCGACTTAATGGCGTTTGTGTGTAGCATTGTCTCAGCCATTTTTGACCGGTAATCTGCGAGGCTGGTCAGTCAGCTCACAAGTGCTGAACCCGGGCGCGGCCCCTGGAGCTTTTTGCGCTGCACTCAAGTTCCCTCATTGGACTACCCTGATCACTCGCCATTCTTTTGGTTATTAATTCTGGAGTTGATGTAGTTTCTGCATCTGTCTTTTCCTGACATGTCCTCTCGAAGTCCGACTCTGTGCAGCCACACCGTCTTCATACTTTTGAATTGTTCTCAGACAGGGTCTTATAAGAATTTACTGCCAAACAAAAATTGACAGGATACAGCCACACATGATACATGTGAAATAGATTTTTAGCTACCCTATTCTAGTGAATGTACTTGGGAAATTTGGTTAGGCAGCTCTTTTTTAGTGGGGCGGCCCAAATGATATAAAAAGTGCAATGAGCTATATGCCTTCATGATGAAACAATCAATAATGGTAGTTTATTGAGGTCTTTGTTTTGTATATTCTACCTCCAATGAATGCACCAACAATGATTAAATCACTGTTTAATGATGCAAGATGGAGACAGTAGATGGTCAATCGGGCCTCTTACGTCACTACGAAAAATACATCAGAAAGCGTCTTCCTGCTGGAAAATGGTGTATGTAATGTATGTAACAAATCGATCCACGCAACCTCATTTGTTTAATTCCATGCCCTCATTGTCTCGCTCAGCTGAGGAGAATACGCAACATTTTCAGATAGATATTATTATAACCATGGAGGTAGGAATCCTCCATGTTATAACAAAGTATTCCCAAATTCAAAGCGGCGCGCCAGTGTAGCCACATCTGGATTCTGCATGCATATTCATAAGAATGAGTAAACAAGACTTCCGCCACTGACCAATGGGGTCTCGCCTTTCGCGCGCATTATAGTAATGAGTCATCGGCGGGGAGACAGAAACGTCAAGGCGTTGATCGGTGAGTGTCGCATACAGCTCACACGACCACGCGCGCACCGTATACTGCACACACAGACACCATGCGCACAGCTCGGGCGGGTTGGTAGCTCGGGTTGGTGGCTCGGGTGTGTAGCGCGGCGCAAATAAAATAAAAATGAAAACAATATAATAAAATTGAGAAAAAACTCCAACGCCTTGATCAAGGCTAGTCTGACAGTAACGTTTCTCAGATTGTGTATTCCAATTGCAGATTATTCCATGCCTGGACAAAACCGCTCCAGATTTTTGGCATATCTCAAAAACGCTACCACCTTTTGAAATGAAATTTTCACAGGTTAGTTTTATGGTATATATCTACAACGTTATAGGATTGAAACAAACAGTGGGTTCCAATTACCGAACGTTTACAATCCCTTTAAAGAAGCTAGTACTTTTTGCGAAATTGACCGATTCAACAAAAAATAACAGCACGGAAATGAAAAAGAGGGGAACAAATACAAACCAAAAAACACTAGAGGACAAACATTTACAATGGAAGACTTAATAGTTTGAACTTTCAACAGACAGTTGCTTCCAAACCCTAGAGGTGAGTTGCCTTCCTACTCCAAAAGCAGACAAGTGCCCTCGTTATTGGAAAAAAAAATATCGTGATGAGTTGGTGGGGTATATGAATGGAATTCTACCCTTATCCGAAGCAATGTTAATTCAAATCTCAGATGAAGGTAATTCACCATTTGACCTTACCTTTGATAGAGTACTATATCTGGTTTCCACAGCATGTTGGCCGGTATTCTGATGACTGATGTTCCGTTGTAGTTCGCGGGATCCCACGTTAGAAACTCATCTGGCCACCTCTAAATGATTAGAAAAGATACAAGCATGCACTGGTCACATTTGGTAATTACTCAAAATACATATCAGCTTACTTAGTAACGAGCAACGGAGAGCTGTTAAAAGTATAAAACATTGTGAGAAACGACTCCTTCTGAAGTAATGTAGTTTTTGAGAAAGAGGTAATTTCTCACAAAACAATTTGAATCTGAGAAAGACTTCAGGCCTGAAACCTTTCTCAGGCATCTGAAAGCACACAAATTTGTGCAACAAGGGTGTTTTTGTCTCTAATTATTTTTTTGCAACTTTGATGTAATTGAGCCCAAATTTTCACAGGTTTGTTATTGGTATTATATGTTGGGATACACCAAGTGAGAATACTGGTCTTTAACAATTACCAAACGTGTCCAGTGCCTTTAAATATAATGCGTACATAGTTTTGTGTGTGTCTATGCGGGGTTTCTACCTGTTAAAATCGTCGACTGCAACCGAGGACGTGTCTGCTTTGCGTTCGTGTACAAAACCAATAGGGACTTCGCCAATACAAATAAAGACCAAACAATGGGAGAACAAAGAGAAGTCCTCGATTTACGGGATCGACAAAAATGTGTGTTAAAACTCAAAAGGGATCATGATGTTTTGACAGCAAGGACTTCTTGCTTTTGTGGCTTTTGTGTACAAAATCATTGAGGACGTCGCTAATTAACGATGGACAGGGGGGGGGGGCAGTGAAAGACTACGCCACACAAAGCAAATTGTATATATTATATTACATTCTCAGAAAGTACGTCATTCAAATGATACAAATAAATAAATTAAAAATAAGTACAAATGTGTTTTCTTACCATTCTTAACCATACGTTTACCGCTAGCTGTTGCTTCACTTCATCCTAAAAGAAAGGAGAGGGAACATATATGTTTATTGCTGTTGACGTTTTTACGAGGATTCTATTTATTCATTACACATCCAGCACAATTAGCGCCGATAACAGGATGAAAAGGAAACGAGGAGAAATGTTCAGTTTTAGAAACCCAAATGGGGGAAAACCCACACAATCAGGTAGGGACTGAAAACCCAATCCACAACATGCAAGGCTACGGTCTCAGATTAGATTCGAACAGGGGTCCACATACGGGTGACAGGCAGGGACAGAAACCACCGAGCCAACCTGATCGGGTCCCAAGCTTTACTGAAACAATAATTGTTTGTAAGAGTTGATCTTTACAACCGTTCAGACAGTCTGGGGTTGTGCCACGCTACCGTCCCCCTGCACATTACACCCCATTTTAGCCTAGTTAATATACAGTAATCGTCGAGTATAGGCGCCCATTCGGCTGCCGGTGCTGCATACTCCTCATGAGTTGAGATGGTTTCAGGTTAAGGCCCGACGAAGACAGTAATAATAAGAGGACTACTTGGCTGGAAAAGGCGCATAATAATTACACGTTATTGTTATTATTATTAATATTATTGATAATTATAACCGTATGTGAAAAAACCCACCCAAACAACAACAACAACAACAACAACAACAACAACAACAACAACAACAACAACAACAACAACAACAACAACAACAACAACAACAACAACAACAACAACAACAACAACAACAACAACAACAACAACAACAACAACAACAACAACAACAACAACAACAACAACAACAACAACAACAACAACAACAACAACAACAACAACAACAAAACCACCACACAAAAAAAAGGCAGACTAGTGTAAGTAAGTACTTGTTTATTGTACTATAGGGACGTACGCGAACCGTAGTAGCAGTTTGAACAGTGGGTTACATTCTCAAGAGCCATTCTTTACATCATGGCCCATTTTATCATCCCACGGGAAGAATCCTCGCCGCATTTTCCAGGATAGGAAAGAGACGATTGAAGATGGAGTACGTGTACTTCTCGAAATCGTCATGATTTGCCGAAGTCATTTGTCGCCACACGAGAAAAGAAGAGGGGCCGAAGTTATGTATGTTTTTGTATGTTGGCGAGACATGAGACTTAGAGAAAGAAGAGCAGAAAGATAGAAACGGCGCGAAAAGGTTACATCAAGATCAAGAGTCGGACGCCCTAAACATCGATGATGGGTCTCTAAGCGCCAGGTGCCTTGTAGATTGTATCGATGATCATGGACGACGGGGCCGTCCTCTCCATCAACGACTGTTGCGTGTCCATCAAAAATAAATAATGAATTGCAAGCTTGTGGAAGCAATTGTGAATTCAGTGGTTAATGCGACGAAATCTCCAATTGGCTCGAAGGACAACTGTGAAATGGAAAGGAGTTGGCCCTGTTCAGGTTTTGCTACTTTGTGTTTCTGTAATATTCTGAAAAAGTAGAATGTATGTATTATGAAGGACAGTCAGGTTGGCCTCGGTGGTTTCTTCCCTGCCTTTCACCTCAGTGGATCCCGGTTCGATTCCAAAACCGAAACATTGGATGTGGATTTGGTTTTCAGTCCCTACCTGACTGCGTAGTTTTCACCGTTGGAGGTTTTCCCTCATTGTCTTCTTAAGTTGGTGTGATGTTTCCATTAGGGATGCTTTGCCGACTGTATAATTCAGATTCAAATTTTTGAAGATAATGCGTACACTTTTACACTAAGCCGACACTGAATATATCTCCAATACACACTCGGATTCAGGGTCCCGTGTGGCCTGACACATTTCGGGGTCAGTATGACCCGGAATATGTGTTAAAATGACCCAGAAATGGGTCACACTATGACACAGAACCCAAGTTAGAATCCTGGAGCACGACCAGGGCCAAATTTCATAGAGTTGCTTAAGCACAAAAAGTAGCTATGCACAAAACATGTGTGCTTAATAGCAGAATAGGGTTACCAGGCTAAATCACATCTCACAATATGTGACTGGTATTCCGCTTTTTTTTTGCTGAGCAAAAATCTGTTAAGCAATTTTGTTCTGCTTAAGCAGCTTTATGAAACTGGGCCCTGCAGATGGTCACGAAATGAAGTGGAACGCAATCAAAAGGTGACAGTGTACCTTGCGAGTGAAAGCAAAACCCATGTTGACTTGACCTACGTGCGAACGAGATTCTGATGGGTCGTTGGTGATTATTTGATGAAGAAAAAAGTCGCAAGAGACGGCAGAAAAAGTGCGTAGGAGAGGGAAAAAATAGACGCGCGTCTCTTGATTTATCTAGTCCTGTCTCTCACAATATTTATACATCATCCATTGTTATTGGGTCGAACGTACAGATCGATTTGCAATCTTGAGCGGTAATCATCCCGTGTGGACGTCAACACACAACGGTCGGGTGAGTCGTTGTCAAACACCAACTACACGTTATCATCAATAGGAAGTTGTAGCCGTCCGCCGGGAGTTTCCTTTTTTTAATAGAATCCCAGACAGGTATAGGATTGTGCCAATCACTGATGGAAGCTGCTCGCCTCGGTCGCTTCATATGTCTCTTTACAAACACGCTTGGGGGGGCTCTCCATACTGTTTCAAACCCCAAGCACGAGGGCTTTCACCCCCGCAAGCAGGATAATGCATTTTTGTTAAAAATCCTCACCCATCTTTCCCTTCTGAAGCTTCATTGCAAATTGTATTATGCACATTTTTTTTGTGTAAAAGCGTCTGCGTGTGAACTTTTGTTGAAAGGTCACCATGCGCATTTTACACTTCAGGGTGATATTATTACTGTTCCATGACTTTCATGACTCGGGAGGTGACGTCATTCCGATAGGAGAGGGGTGAAAACATATCAACCACGATCGCCAGGAGGGTCTTGATTGAAGAAAAAAATACCCACACAATCAGCAGAACTATACGCTAGGGTGAAGGGCCGTTGAAATCAAGGCTGTAGGTTCAGCGAGGCGTGTGGGCCTTTTCGAAACGACAGTTTTGGGGTTTCCTCTCTTATCGTGCGCGTCGACCGCCATTTTTAATTCCAGTGTTTAAAGACATTATGGTTGAGTTGCCTTCGGAGTCTGAAGATGTCTTTTCGAAACATAAGGGATAAGCGCATTATAAAGAACATATCATACTGTCATTGTTTAAAAACGCCTCACATAGGGTCATAGATTGGTTTTTGTCAACGTAATGCTGATTTATTTATGGGGCAAATTATAAGAAAGGTACAATAAAAGTCACATGTGAAAGTCCCAGCTGAATGCAGTGCTGCTTGATGAAAAACAAACAAACAAACAAAAAACCAAAACGAACAAACAAACAAACAAAACTGTCACGGTATTTTCACCAATAACGTCGAATCATCCACGTTGAGGTGAGAACGAGTACCAGCCACAGCATTCACAAACAGACACCACGGAAAACTGAATCCTCCAAAGTAAACCGGAGAATAATTTTTTTAGATATATTGTTTGATTGATTCACTAATCAACGGGAGCATTTCAGACAAAATAATTCTGCAGGATGCTTCTATCATTACTGTCTTTATAACAAGGAGGTTGTCGGATCGAAATTACACAAATTGTTTCCGGGGTCGTTACCTAAGTACACCTTTAAACTATAGACTCAGCTTTTGATATGGTGGACAAAAAGCCGTGCAGGAATGTATGGCTTCGGCAGTGGCTGTGGCCAGATCGCTGAAAGACCAATATTCTTCAACATTGACACTTCAGCCAACGGCCGTAAGCCGTAGCTGTAGTCACTTGACACGGCCCATGCCTAACTTATGACATGAACTCAAATGCATTCTTGATTTGTGTATATATGTCATGGTATTATCAGCAGAGCAGGGAGAGTAGAACAAAGGAACACAAAAGGAACAATGCTGTCCTCACATTTTTTTTCGTGCGCTTAGTCTATGAAGAGTGTTAAAGGGAATGTATACGTTTGGCAATCACTCTTAAAATGAATGACATTAAAAACCTACTTGGTAAGAAGTACAGCAGCTTTCGATAGTATGATGCATTTTGAGAATCATTTCACTTCCAAGTAATGTGGTTATGGGAAATTATATTAGTTTTATCCCCCACAATTGAATCTGAGAAACGTTACTGTCAGATACGTTTCTCCGAATGTGTATTCCAATTATGGATTATTTTTCCTGCGTGGACATAACCGCTCCGGATTTTCGGCGACCATCTTTTGAAATGAACTTTTCAAAGGTTAGTTTTATTGTATATCTACATTTATATGATTAAAACAACCGAACGGTTCCAAAAAACAAATATATACTTTCCCTTTAAGTTAGAGGGACAAAGAAAAGTCCTCACACTTATAGCAATAAATTGATGCATATACTTCACTTTAGTAGTGCAATTTATGAATCCTGATGATGAAATTGTCACAGTTTTTTTTTAATGTGCCAGCTGAGGTGTCGAATAAACAAGAGGATCGGAACGAGTGTATTATTCCAAAAACAAAATATTAACATGATGTGTCGTACCATGGTCGTACCTTTTAAGCTAGAAATCATGGTTCCGCTTACCGCAGAATTCCGCGCTTACGGCGTCCAGTAAAGCATATATGATTCTATTGTGAGTATTGGCCGTAAGCACAGATTTCCCTAATAAGCAGTGACATGAAACAGGGCCCTGTTAAGCTAATACCCGATGTTGTTAGAACCTGACGAGTGGTGTGAGCTTGTCTTTCTCCAACACCCTTCCAGTTTACCTTTCCCGGCCACTAAACCTAGCATAATATTCCACATTATCGGCACCAGGTTCATTAACCCCAATTCAGTCTCCCATTACAGTATAAACACCGAAGTCTGCATTCACCAAGCAAAAAGGGGCTTTTCTTTCACGCGTGTCCCAGTGTCCCCAGTAGGGCATTTAGCTCCCGCTTAATTAAGTTGGACGACGCGTTGAAAACAAGCAACAGAAAAACCAACACCAACGATCCAATACCGCTTAGCATATTTCTGCCCAGAGATCCCAAAACCCGTGAAAATAGCTGGAGGTGTTTGGCTTTCCACGATTAAAGCTTTCAAAATTTTAAATGAGACATTCTAAATCACGTACCAGCGCGAAAGTGTGATCCTAGCGTGTGTGTTCATTGGAAACGAAGTGTTCTGGCCCTCAAGGTACGCAGTAATTAGTTTTCAATATTTGATCACGACTGTAACTTGTCTAATTAGCCAGTACTTTTTTCTTTACCCTTCCTCTTAAATGCCGACACTTAAGGTTTGATTAAGTGGCTTGAAGCCCGAAAATAACATAGAACTTATAAGAGTAGGCGTCGGAAGAAACACCCCATATGTGATTTTGATTGAATATTCGGATGGTTACGGAATTTTAATAGGAGTGCTGCATTTAACGAAGCTCTTACATTTTTGACGGCGTGGTTGTATCTTTAGGTGGTCGAAATCGGTCCTGTCAATGGCCAAAGATACACTACTATAGACGGAACCTTTTTTTCTCTCTCTCTCTCTCAAACTCCTTGTGGTAAGGGCGAATTAGTCCAGCTCTATCGGCCACTTGAAAGAACGCTTCGAGCGGCTGCGGTGCTTGTTTTCGTTATACAACGACGGCTGTTTTGTGACCCTAATGGTGACTTTACTGTACACTGCAGATAGTGCGCTTGATTGTATACTGCAGAAGTAGTGGGCACGAGATAATTGCATCTGCAGAATTGTGTCCGTTGAGTAAATCAGGGCCAGAGGAGCGGAAATAGTTCGGCCAATCTAGACCTCTTTTGGAGTGGAGTAAAAAAACGTGGAGGAACCCTATATACACGTGATTTTGATGTGACTGCCGTGATCGTATCACAGGCTTGTCGACCATGTTCCAACAAATTGGCCCTTGATTCTCAGTCCTCGGTTTGCCGGCTATGTGTACAATAATTCTAGGGGTGTGCTGCCGACACCTTAGGCTTTAACTTCAACGACAAAATGACAAATCAAGGGAGGAAATATCAGCGTTGAAACTAGGGTCAATACTTTAGGGGGGCACGGTGCACCCTTTCTTTTTAGAGAGGACTTCTGGCCAAGTAAAACTGTATTTTCCGTTTGAGTTTTTCTCCAACAAGTCCATTTTCAGCGCTCTTGATGCCATTTTATATAGGCCCTACATATATTTTTTACAAGATAATCTGACGTGAGTAAAAACAAATACATCGTACGCGTGTAAATGATATATATTTTTTTGTATTTTTTAAATTTCCACATTAAAACTTACAAAATGTAACAATTTACTGTGGTAATTTTTAATCTAAAAGGACAGGTGGTGGGCACGCACGTGCCCCGCCCCCAATTACGTCACTAGGTAACATTGTGAGGTAAACGTACGCCATCCTCAAGCTGCCGGGTCGATATTTTCTTCCCACGAACTTTTTGTCCCCCCCATACGGCGAACTGTGTACAAACTTCTTTTGATAGTGCCCTCTTTTGAATAATCCTCCTCCAGCCCATGTTAATTTCCCGTATGGGGAAAAAATGTTCGTAGGAAAAAAAATATAGCTGCCGGGGGGGGGGGTTGTCGTGAGAATTTGTTTAAAGGTGTGAGGCTACAGACTGATGTTTTGAAGAGGACTACACATTTTGGCTGGCATGGGTGGCTCATGCGTAAAGCGCTCGCCTCTCACCAATATGTGAGTAGAGTTTCGCGTTGGTTCTCTCCTATGCCACGAGGGTTTTGCTCTGGGTCCTCCGATTTTACTCCCTACGGAGAAATCAAACACTTTCGATCTCTGGCTGTGCTCTATGGTCATTATGGGTTGTGGCTGTTCTCCGTGTTCACATGGGTTGATGTGATAGAATGCCAAAGGGTGCCCTTAAATGCCTGCAGGTCGTACACGCTGTAACCGCGTCCTTTGCAATCCAGCTTTTCAGCTGCAAGTAAGGATGATTAGCCTCTCATATTATCATTATCATAGTTAGTATTTCAGGATCAAGTTACATTTTAATTGCGAGATGTCCGTTACAATAAGATATTGGTTTCATGGCTTACTCGTCTCAATGATCTTACCCGTGAATATTTGATTCCAGGCTGCGTTGAACTACCGCGGTTATCATCTGGTGATACCTGTCAGACCATTGACTCTTTCCAATGTCTTATAAACAAACGTAACCTCATTTTAAATGTTTTTTTTTTAATGTAGTACCTGTGATACAGTTCTTGAATGTTTGCTGGTTTTGTGTAAAGGTATCGTACACGTTTGGTAATGACTCAAAACAAATATTAGCATAAAAAAATTACTTGGTAACAAGCAACGGAGAGCTGTTGATAGTATAAAACATTGTAGGAAACGACTCCCTTCGAAGTAACGTAGTTTTTGAGAAAGAGGTAATTTTTCACTAAAATAATAAAAACTTCTTGCAAGAAGTTTGTACATGTATTCCTATCTGAAAGCACACATATTTGTACAACAAGGGTGTTTTTTCTGTCATCATTTTCTTGTAACTTCGATGACCAATTGAGCCGGAATTTTCACAGGTTTGTTATTTTATGCATATGTTGGGATACACTAAGTGAGAACACTGGTCTTTGACAATTTTCAAACGTGTTCAGTGCCTTAAATATTACGTTCTTTGCTCTCTTGTACGGCGCCTTGAGCGCAATTTTGACAGAGACGTGCCAGTGGCGAAAATTCCCCTCTCTCCCCTACTCAGAACAGTTGTCCCCATGCCCCATGACATCTGACAGCAAACGCACAAAAGAATGGTTCCATACGTCAAAAGCCCCTGCCAAAAACACAATCAATATGTATCTAACAGCAGATGCACAATGCGCATTCTAAATCATCATTGTTATTATGTTGTTCCGGTCATTTTCGGCAAATAAGCAGCCATTTTTATCATCGCGTTATTCTATTTAGTGCGAAATTGAAAGCTCGTTAAAACAGTCACGTAATTCCACTTAATGAGTAAGCACTTGTTCTTATGCGTCATGCAATTAAAAAAGATACGTTAACCAATCAACTTAACAATCTACTCGAACAGCATTAAAATTCGCAACACCTTTTCGCCTATACTCTGCTCTATTGAAATGCTAAAAAGATTATTATTAAATTAAATTATAAATTTAATATAGATATCATGGTTTATAGGTCTATATATTATTCGCTTGCCTTGTCTTTCTCGACCCTCTAGCCTTCGAGAAAGACTCTGCTAGGGTCAGGCCATAAAAAACGTCAGGCCATAAACTATTTGTTTGTAACGGTAACTAGAAAATGAGGTGAACATGTGCTTATCAATACGATTATATATACATTTATATTTTTTACACAGTTTGAAAATTTTTAATGAATATCACCACAATCCGTTATGAATCGCACTTAATCCAAACATCGGTTTTCACCTTTCACTTACTAAAATCAGGCCCCTAAAATAATCAGATGTGTCTAAATCCATTCCGAATATGTCTCCTCACATTCTCTCTTTCAGTCGGTAGCCGCGGTCAGGCCTAACCGTTAGGCCAAGGGCAGATAAATTAATACCGGGTACGATTTGAAAATCAATCATTCTGGTTAAACCAGATCTTAAATTACCTTTAACTGGGCCCCTCTCTCACTGACAAGCTTTTGCCGTTGGCGGCTCTTATGTTTTTTCATCCCTTCTACGAACCCTTATGATTCTTTGGACGCGTGCGTGCCCACAGGTACAACGGGGCCAATCAACTGCCCGTGAGTTGTATGGATTTTTCTTAATGTCTAAAATACACTGGGTGCGAGGTTGGCGCTTTAGAGTACACTGGGGGTGGGGGGGGGGGGGACACACACATAATAAGGGACGCCATGTTGGGAAACACTTCTCGATGTGTCAGGGGGATAAAAACCCACTACCACAGTCGTTATAGTCATATGATTCGTAATATAATAATTCGTTATGTAATGTTATTGTTTATTAATTTTGAAGTCTAAATGGAAATATCCCCCCCAAAAACACAAAAAACAAAACAAACCCCCCCAAAAAACCCCACCCAAACGAAACAAACAAACAATACAAAAATAACTAAATAAACATAAACAAATAGCAAAATAGAATAACATAACATAACAACTTATTACATAACAAATAAGCAGATAAGTCGATAAATAAACGATTGAAATATATAAGGAACCTTTTCAATTTATTTTTATTAATTCACATGACTCCTCGTAATGTGCTATTTAATAGCAGTATTTAGCGTGGATTTTGATTAATGTTGATTATTTTATGTGTGTTGTCGTTGTTATTGATGTTGAACAAACAGAGCAGTAAAATCCACATTAAAAGCTAGAGAGAGAGATAAAAGAACTGAAAGAATAATACATTCTTATAAGTAAACAAGTAGTTTATAGTTTAACAGAACAGCCAGGCTGTGCACCTTAAATATTAGCTGCATGGGACACAATAAAACGACTTAGGTGTTACACGTAATGTTCTCGAAAATTTGAGCGTCTATTCCAATATTTTCACACGTAGTTTTGTATAATTCATATTAGCAACGAATTTGCTCCTAAAAAAAGAAAGAAAACAAATCCAATCATGCACACCTCTACTTTGCAGATGATAAACGACTGCGCAGAAACAGCTCTCCTCCCCAAGCTAGGAGACACTTCACGAAACTACCATACGAAAAAACAATTTCAGCCAATTCCAAGGTGAGCCCGTCAAATTTAATTATCAACAACGGTCGGTTCTTTGTGTCATTGTAATCCATCGGCTTTTGTCAAAAGGGGGGAAGATCACGCGAACGATGCCAACAAAAAATGTTAATCCGATAGCTGTACGCGATTTGAGCGCAAGTGAACGGAGACATGTCTTCGAAATTAAAATATGGTGTAAGTGTTAAATATTAAAATGCAGAGAAGGAATGTTACATGAAAGTATTAGCCTCGCCACCATGGGCAGCGCGCGCTGTGTCCGTAACTCTCGTCGCTAACCCCTGGGAGGGAAACACTGAAAATCAACGCCAATAGGCTCACCAAAAGTGACTGCTTTGCGCACACGCATGATTACAACGTTCGAGTGCTTGCAGGGCGCTCGTCTGGAACGCAAATTCCGGGTTGGGGTGTAGATCAGTCTAGATTAGTTATATAATGAGGGGCGTGTCCATGGATGGCCTTGTATGTAATCAGCAGAATTTTGAAGATGATCCTTTTCCTAACCGGCAACCAGTGAAGCTGGTGTAGGGGTGGTGAGATGCGTGTCCTGCGAAGTGTACGTGTAGCAGCGTTCTGAACACGCTGCAGTTGAGAGATTTTATTTTCAGGCAAACCATAGAGCAGTGAGTTGCAGGCATCGAGTCGCGATGTAACAAATGCATGCACCAGAAACTCGAAACTGTTTAAAACTTTGCATGAAGCCATCGAACTGTGGTCCACTGTCCGTTTTTAATTAAATAATCAGTACTCCGCCATTTTTAATTTTTTTTTTTATCTACAAAATTCAGCATTCCCCCATCTACACCTAGCCTTAATAGCATGGTCAATGTCTTGTTACCATTCGGGGTCTTTTTCAAAAAAAAAAAATCCATCAATGACCAGTTCTCCCGGAATTCCCATAGGAATTGTACAGCAGTTATTTGACCTTGGGGTTAATAGCCACTACTGGGTGAAATGAACCATATAGTTTCCAGATGGCTTTTTCTGTATACTTGTGTAATGGCTGTAAGCAGTGACCTGGTTGTTTATTTGGATGAATTGAGTTGGGTCCATATCTAATGGTTTGGGCCATTTAAACGTGATTGGGTTCTCCACAAATATGAATTACACGATAATACAAACGAACAGTAGCCTACTGTCCGAGGGCGTAAGCGTGTGATTTTGTTTTGATGGTGTCATGCAGGGTTTTAATGGGTGTCCCCCATTGACGATGACAATAGTGCCAGGTGCTATCAACGGGCGGCCAGGGGACTAAGACAAATGTTGCAAACTGTGGTTGACCTTTCGGGGTAAATATAGCATATCAAAATGCTGGTACCCTGTGAATAAAAAAGTACACAGTGTTTCGTTGTATGTTTGTTAACACGTCTCTCTCTCTACGACACATCACCAATATTTTGTTTTATATCAGAGAGATTTTTCGTTATTTCATGCATACACACACCAAGAACAAGATTCGAAATTGATAAGAGCAAATAACTTCGAAAGTTTTTTTTTTAAGCAAGAAGTATAAACTGGAAGTTAGAATAAAAAAAAGGAAAATAAATATTAAATAAAATAAAAACAAAAATGCTTAAAGGTGTTGTCCCGTCGAGCTTACTCTGAATAATGCAAGCTTAGTGTGCAAGCAAGATGGTCAGCATAGTCCATGCCCCCAATTTCATGGTTCTGCTTACCGCGGAACTCTGCGCTTACATATCATAGAATTATGTGCTACAAGGGCTCCTTAAAAAGCAGAGCCATGGGATTGGGCCGTCAGGGGTCTAGTTTTTGACAAATGAATTTGTCAAACGTGACGTAACATCAACCAGCTCAGAGGTTATGCATTATTTTTTGTTTACATGGAAAATAATTTAGAAACTAACTTGAAAAGGTAGACCCCATGCGTATGACGTCACAAGCTCAGTGTTCGCGCTGAGGTGAAATGAAGACCTATTATTGGCTGGGAGTTTGTGTGCGTTTCCACTACTCGAGCAAACTCTCTCAGCAGAAACCAACGTTGCATTACCCCCTTTAAACCTTCCTGTGCTTATGGAAGAGCCGTTTCATGTCCGTTGATTCATCAATAACGACCTTACCCTTACTCTCTACAGCAAATAGTTATCTGGTTTATATATAACTATTGCCAGTTGTCCCCCCCCCCCCTCCACAATACTCACTCCCTTGTACCCTGCCAAGGAGCGCCAACAGCCTGCGTTATTACGTGCTGGGATTCCAACCCATACCCTCTGCCAAATGTATTTAATTTTCCGCACGGCGAAGCAATTCTCCCGCACTTTTCACCCCTACTCTTTCACCACGCTGCGCCCAAGGGTAAGCTGTTTTATTTTAGGTTTATAAAACGCTCCTCACGTTTCGTTTGACAGAGTGTGTTTCTGTTGGTCAGATCCGCCGGGGAAATCAAAACAAAAACAAAGTGCTGAGATTATAATGGGCACTTTACGGGTCAATTTACCAACGTATCAGAAAATTGTTTATTTCATCCTTTAGAAACATTCCCTTTGAGTTATGTTCCCCGATAAAGGCAGATACAAATCTGTAATTATACACACCAGATTTAATTTCTGTTATATTTTTCATTGAACACCTGGGAATGATATGTACTTTCAGTCAAGAAGGTTATTTTGAAGTAACTTGGAAGTACATTTTTTCAAATGTCTTAAAATTACGTAATATACCTTTAATTAATCATGACATAAAAAGTTTTATTTGTTGTTTTTTAAATCCAGAAACAATGTTTATGTCTTGTACCATTTCGTGTCTCATAATTTGTTTGGAGAGTTTTAGTGTTAAAGGGATTGTATACGTTTGGTAATTGGAACCTACTGTTTGTTTCAATCCTATAAAGTTGTAGATATGTAACATAAAACTAAGCTGTTAAAATTTCATTTCAAAAGGTGGTAGCGTTTTTGAGGTACTGCCGAAAATATGGAGCAATTGGAATACACAATCTGTGAAACGTTACTGCAGTAACGCTGCTCAGATTCAAATTTTTGGGGATAAAAAAGTGATATATTTTTCCATAACCGCAGTAGGGCCTACGTGAACAGTTTCCCTAAATGCAATATGACTACTGCACGAGGTGCATCTAGATAGAAGAACTCACCATAAACGTTGCTAATCATACATCAGTGTTGGACAGGGTCGTGGGTTCGACTCCTAACTTTGTGTCTCGGGATTTGTTTATATATACTGAACTCGGAAAGTACTCGGTACAGGTCAAAATCAGATCATGTTCTGGTCATAATATTGGTTTTGCTCATACACCAATGTGTGTAAAGCATAATACTCAGTACTTTCCCGTGTCCTGTGAAGAAAATCCACCGAATTCATACTCGGATGGGATTCAAACCCACGACCTTTAACATTCTAGAGGATAAGTCTTACCACTATTAGACCAACTTGATTACCAAGTAGCTATAGAGGCAGTTCATATCCTATATTTAAAATGTTGAAACCTTCTGGTCACTCTGCGAGTTTGAAGACGTATCTATTTTTCTTTAGCCTAGAGGTCCGTTCAATACGGGGTGAAGTGTGACCATCAATACTTGATTGGATTGAATTGAATTGCCTCTACTGGCCCCCAACGAATCAAATATGATAACTTGGGGTCCAGCAGAGTCCGTATATAAGGCGCAAGATGAGTTGCACCTCCCGATTCGAAGAAGAATTTAATTTATGTAAAAAAAAAATCATGACCAAAAAACACACAATTCTTCACACTTTCCTCTATAACCAATTATTTCCCACACCATTTCTAAACTCTTTAGTTTAGACGATTTGAAAGTCTATTCCCCGATGTATGTCCCCGAAATTGTGTTTAGCGCTCCATGGAAACAAAAACAAAACAAAACAAACAAACAAACAAACAAACAAACACCCCAACACTACCAAAAACAAATACAATGACAACAAACAATGGCATAATTATTTATGATAAACTTGTGGAACTGTTTATATTTACTCAAAGGTAGGTTTCTCGTCGCTGTGGACGCCTAGAAGGGAACTGCTGAAGCGGTTGAGGAGTTACAAAGATATTTATGCCTATTATTAAATTAGCTGCAAGTTTGTCACTGCGTGAAACGAGTGTAGCAGCTGGTGTGCTGCCGGTGGAACTTGCTTTTAACACGCACAGGGTTATGATATCAATTTCAGGACTCAAACACCGATTGGGGGGTGGGGAATTAAAAACATGTCTGGTTACAAAAGAAATTATGATATTTCATTTATCTTGATTATTCGACCGAATGCGCGCATATGGTACTGCCAAATTGTACTGTTTTGTTTGTGGAAAAGTAATTTATGTCGTTGTACTTTTCGAATGGTTAAGTAATTGCCAAATTGTGTTGTTTTGTTTGTGGAAAAGTAATTTCTGTCGTTGTACTTTTTGAATGGTTTAGTTCTGAGAACTTAAACACAAGTAAGAAACGCAAACAAACAAAACTAACAAAGAACAAGAACAACAGTGCCTTAAGTCAAGTGCAAATTTGCATCACAAAGCCTTGTTCGTACGTAAGAATATGTATTAGGGAATTAATTAACTACCCCGTGAACATCATGTGTAATTTTGTTGTTGCACAATCATAAAGTTTTACGTCTGAGTAGACACCTTCTGTATTCGAAAAATATTAATTCAATCGAGTCGATGAACTATTGCGGTAAGCTGCTTTTTTTGTGATGATGACTCTAATTGTAAAGATAACAAAACAGCATGCACTGCTCGACAAAGAATTGTTAATCTAAGCACATGGCGCTTAAAATAACATGAAAAGCTGTTCTGTCACAATTCTGACTTATTATGTTGGGGGAAAACGTGCTGTTCAATTTTCAGAATTCAAACGAAAGAATAATTGATAATTGATTTAGTGAGTGCACACTCCAAGCGAACTTAATGTTACATACAAGTACACAAACAACTAAATTCGAAACGCAAATTAAAAACTAACAAAAAATAAAAACAGACAACAAGAAAAACAACAACTAACAACAAAACAAACCCAAAGAAACAAAGAAACAAACAACCAAACAGCAAACAAACAAACAAACAAACAAACAAACAAACACCCCCCCAAAAAACAAAACAAAAACAAAAACATCCCCAACAAACAACCCAACACCCCAACAAACAAACAAACACCCCATGCATCAAACAAACACAAATATATTATTTTGATTTCACACATAAGATAATTATTTCACTTATACGATATCCAAGAAAATACAAATGTGACCGTTCCTGTTCTTGCATTTAAAGGTATCGTACACGTTTGGTAATGACTCAAAACAAATATTAACATAAAAAACTTACTTGGTAACAAGCAACGGAGAGCTGTTGATAGTATAGAACATTGTAGGAAACGACTCCCTCTGAAGTAACGTTGTTTTTGAGAAAGAGGTAATTTCTCACTAAAATAATAAAAACTTCTTTATTCCCATCTGAAAGCACACAAATTTGTACAACAAGAGTGTTTTTTCTTTCATCATGTTCTTGCAACTTCGATGACCATTTGAGCCCAAATTTTCACAGGCTTATAGTTTATGCATATGTTGGGATACACCAAGTGAGAACACTGGTCTTTGACAATTACCAAACGTGTTCAGTGCCTTTAAATGAAAACTTGCTCGACATGCGGGCTAAAATCACACAATGTTGCGTTAAGTTGACACGAATGTTAGTATACATTGACAAGTTAAAATATAGACATGTACAAAAACATGTGTTTTGTGTTGTTGTTTTGTTTCCTTCTGGTTCCCTTTTAATTGTAGACCAGGAACATGACGTTTTCTTTGTTTGCAAATTTCATCTATATATATTTCATGCCCAATATGGTAGGTTTGTGGTAGTACTTTATGATATATTTAGAAGCATTCAACAATTTGCGGTCCAACGAACGAATCGCATTTTAAATTCACAATTCTAAAAACATTATGTGCTTGCCTTATTTAGTAAAACTAGTGTTTACACACAATGTTCGAGCAACATTCTGCCATACATTTTTAGCGTCTTTTAGAATCAGCATTCCTTATGCAATTGAATTCCTTGTGCAATTAAGAATAGAAAAAAGGTTCCGAGGGAGAACAAACTGAAAAAAGAAGGTGAAGAAGAAGAAGACGACAATTTTTTTATTTATTTTATTGCGATTCGGGATGAATGCAGTCATCACGTAATGCATTTTTCACATGTTTTGGAAATGCATATAGAGGGAATGTTCGGGCGTCTACCCCGGCGGAACTAATTCCAATTGAATGGAAAACTGCAAACAAAATAATGATGAGTGGACAATAAGAGACACTCTAAATTCTCAATTAAATTTTCCATTTTGCAATTATCGGGACGGGTTATTTCCTAAGACGGAGTGTATTGGGTTAGATTTGAAGAGGGTAGACTATGGAGGAGGTAGGGATCACGATGACGGTGATGAGATGCCTGGGAGAGGGGTAGTTCACGTTTGAATGGGAGGCGTGGACCCAATTTTGTAAAAGTCTGTAGTAAGCAAATGTTTTCTGCTTACGGAGCGGCCATCAGCAAAGCTTATATTTTCATAAAGTTGACTGCTCTATATTCAAACACCCCTATGTTCCGACAACCCTATGTTTACACGCTACACAGCAAAAACTGGGGTGTTAAATTTAACACCCCCGGTGTTACTAGAGGACAACACCAACAATTTTCACCGGTGTTAAAATTGTGGGTGCTATTTTAACACATTTGGTGTTATTCTTTACACCCATGGTGTACTGACACACCCATGGGTGTAAATGAGAAACACCACAAGTGTTAAAATGACACCAAATTGGTGTAGTCTTCTAGTAACACCGAAAAGTGTTATTATTTTTTGCATTGTAGGGTTAGGGTTAGGGCTAGGGTTAGGGTTAGGGTTAGGGTTGGGGTTAGGGTTAGGGTTAGGGTTAGGGTTAGGGTTAGGGTTAGGGTTGGGGTTGGGGTTGGGGTTGGGGTTGGGGTTGGGGTTGGGGTTGGGGTTGGGGTGAGGGTTAGTGTTAGGGTTAGGGTTAGGAAAATACACTTGCGGTGTCGGAAAATAGGGGTGACTGAAGATAGGTGTGTAAGCTTCATAAACACTGCTAAACCGTAAAGCAAAGCAAAATGCATATCTCGCCAGCGGCTCTGGTAAGCAGACGAGCAACCACAAAGTGACTTAATACAGGAAAGTGATAATGGAACAGAGCTGGAAAATGAATGTCAAGGTCGTTGCGTGTACCTCCTCAAGGTCTGTTAAAGCCGCAAACTAGAATGTTAAAGGTATATGAAGTAAAATTGGCAACCATTATGAGAACGAAGATGTCGATTCTGTAACAGAAGCCGCTCAAGCTGAGAATTTTTTTTCTTCGGGGGTGCGAGAAATATTTCCATCAGAACTAAATTCTACTATCATTTCTTTTTTTTTATCCCGAAGAAACCTTTCAGTGAAACACTGTTAGGCAAATTTGCCAAGCAGTTACAAACATCCATTTATATAAAAATAAAAAAATTATATGAAACAATATATTACAGTGTTAATATCAAAGAACACATGGTATAGTGATGCAAAGTTGATAAAATCATTACATTAAGAGTGAACTTCAAGGACAATTGAAAAATAAAAAAAACCATATATGAGTATAAAAACAACATTATAATATAACTAAACAAAATAAAGAAAGAGAAAGAGAGAGACGGGAAAAAATCAAAACAATCCGAGCCACTCAGTAGAGAACACGTCATATTCTAAATGTCTACACAGGTCGTTAAAGCGTACGATTAAGACTTTGATGTTTGGATTAATATCTACTATTCTGATGTTTTTAAACTGCCTTTAAGAAAATATATGTGAGATTCCGGAAACAGTTTAATAATTTGACTTGTATTAATCTCAATACTGCATGCGCACAATCAAAATAAAGCGTATACATGCTGATAGCAACTGCCCCTTCTACATAATTTACTCGCCTGATTCCGTTGATCTAGCTGAAGGCTATACTTATGTGTTTCTTATCGGATACATATTTCTGTGTCACTACAGTATGAATATCTTTTAAATCTTATCTTAAATATCTACATCGTGAATTTAATTTTCCATCTGACCTTTTTCTGACTATCTTTCAATCTAGTTGAATTTCAAATGAAACAAACAGCACACCTCTGATTTTACTGAATATGATTTGCAGTTTTAAACTACCGCAGTACTTCGTGCTTTTACCAACCCCCTTTTCAGAACGAGTACAGGTCAACTCTCGGTCCGATGTCAACTCAGTCCGAAGTCAACTCGGTTTGGTTTCCAGGTCATCTAGGTCCCGAGTTAACTCGGCACACGTCAACTCAGAATGTAACGCGAATGTGTACTAATAAACTTTTTACATGGTCAATAATAATGGATGTCTAAGTTAAGTGAAGCTACACTGACTACTACTGACTTGATTATTGAAATCTTTCATCACCTTTCACTCAGTCTTTTATTTCCCTGATCGGTTTTTGCAAATTTGTCGATGTCTTTAGACAGTTTGTGTATAGGCTAAGTTATTATGTTTCACTCTTATCTTGGATTTCCAGTTAACTTTAATTAATTAACTGGAACAATATTGGTTTTTTTAGGTAATATAGGTAACATTAAAGGAAATCACAATGATCGGAGTCCATGTCAATTTTTACCAAGCTCACACTGTTTTCCAATTAATTAGTCCGAGTTGACTTGAGACCGTGATGACTTGGGACCGAGTTGAACAGAACAATACTATTGCAATTGTCTGTTCGTGCTCCCTGTTCATTTCTTGGCTATTATAGACCTAGGCCAACTTATGTTTAGTTTGTTCACAGTTGGCAGGAAGTAAACCTTCCTGATTCAAAGCTTAAGACCGGTAACTATTTTGACGAGTAGTTTGTGACAGCTCAAATTCCTTCAGTGACACGGGTTGTGTATGGTGGAGCAACTGTGCGCCGACTGTTTTGAAATAGTCACGACATTATATCATAATATTGCAGGCTGGCCATAGTTGTATCTCTCGTTCAAGACAATGACATTAACCCTGCGCAATGACACCCCTATCTTAGCTGACAACACAAAATCACGAATTAGTTGATTACTTATTAAATTGTTTTATCATATAATTAATTTCTGTCTAGTCTATCCTCATATCAATGCAATCAAACATGAACAAACAAATCACTTGTCTCAGACACTCCGTTCAGCCAGTTCAGCCGTGTGAATACTTGACCCCAATGCGTTTAGTTACAAACCCCAAAGGGTCATATACTGTAAAAAAAAAAAAAAAAAGGAAAAGGAAAGAAAAAGAAAAAGAAAAAACATACAGACACTCGGAAGACAAATTAACTTTAAACAGCTACTTGATGCTATTTAAACTTGTTTATGATGTGTTTCTATCATTTAATTGTAACTGAATCTGTTACAAATTGGGTCATCTAAAGGGTTACAAGGGCATAGGAATTCAGTTCAAATATGAAATTATACCATAGTTTCCTGCATATTTTACAGCTTGGTGTGTTTAAAAAATAATAATTTAGTTATTATCGTTCGAGTTTCTGAAGTTGATTACTTAACTGTTGATAACTATATCAAATTTGATATGTGGTCAATTTATAAGTGCAATCATGGAGATTCACCAACAAGCAGATTATATTATTATTTGTTTTGAATTTGGAAGTGGATTGTGTACTTTTCCTTCATTTTATGTTGTGTGTTTGTGATGGTACCTATACCGAGATGTTGACATTTCATGCGACAGAATCGATCCGAAATTCTTGTATACACATGTCGGAAATGAAGGCAAGATAGCCAAGGTCATGGCGAAGGTTATTCCCGATGCTGCGGGTTGCGCTGATCGTTTCGAAACCGGCGTGAGTCGGCGGCAGTGGGTCGTTTCGGAAGATTGAATTTCATGATTGTTTGCATCTTTTTCCGCTTTGGATGAATAAAACGACCAGTAAGGCCTACATACAAAAACAACCCCAACAACTTAAGAAAGCCATGTTGGTCTACAAGCTGCCAAAAGCTAAATGTAAGTCAATTCATCTTCAGGCCGAAACATTCCCCCCGTAAGACTATCTTAGCAGAAGGAATCGGGTTTCTGACTAAAATATGACCAGACTTGCAAGCTTGTAAACAAATTATGGAACAAGAAAGCAATAAGTTGCTCCATGGTTCCCTACACAAAGATCCATGCTGATGAATTGGTAAAATACAATTACACCATACATTTCAACTTCAACAAAAACGTCCATCTTTACATGAAAGGTTGTTTTCATTCTATGCCAGGTTCGAGGGATCAAGCCCACGACATCGCATGTAATTAAGTGAATAATAAACCTTCTCCAGAAGAAAAAAAACAATCTATGAAAACAAGACTATCCTCCAAGGAGGCGGAGATCAGACGTGGCATTTATTCTCACAAGGTACCGGGAGTGGTCATGAACGTACCATGTCACACACACAAACAACACGGCGAGCCATCGGTGGCGTGTAATTCACGTTGGATAGAGCATGTAATTGGCCCACTGTAATACACTAATGGATATCAATTCCGCAAATTGCTTCGAACTCCCGAGAGATTTTTTCCTCCTCATCAGATAAAAAAGTAATGTTCCTTCCCGAAGGACTAAAAACATGCATTGAATTTAATTGCCAAACGCAATGCGCATTCTTCTGTGTAAATGAGAAACGCGACGCGTATTTTCATACACTTTGATGGTTTCATCCTTCCCCTTGGAGTTATAATTTCAAATTCGAATTCAAAATTGTACCTGGTAGATTATCGCCAGTTAACACCGCACATGTAACACCATTTTACACCTCACACAGCCTGTGGTGCCGATATTAGAGACCACTATAGCTATAATATTCGCTGAGCGGCGTGAATTTTGCAAGTTAGCAGATTCAGCTTACCAACCAAAACTTCCCTTAACGAGGCATACTGTTTTTTTGCAGAATCCTTGATTTATTTTTGCTAAGTGGTTACATTTGTCTTAACGGCTCTTTGAAATTAACTTCGACCATAGCTCAACAGTGTATACCTTTTTGTTCCCTTTTTGTTGAGTTCAGAACTGACTGTTCTACTGTTGAAGATATATTTTTCTCTGTCTACGGAACCAAGATTTGGAATAAAGTTTCTTACATATATCAGAGATGCCAGATCATTCAACACATTCAAGAGCCTACTTAAGGCTCACCTGTTCTAGCAGGCTTACTAACCGTTCATTTAACCTGTTCTAGCAGGCTTACTAACCGTTCATTTAACCTGATCTAGCAGGCTTACTAACCGTTCATTTAACCTGATCTAGCAGGCTTCTAACCGTTCATTTTGGGCCTCGGCACCTAAGAGCAAAGAGCATACTTTTGATTTTGGCGCTGTATAACTTGACTTTTGATTGGTTGTTTGATTGAAAACACCGTCGAAGTGTTGGAATGTCATTCCAGGTAGTCAAAATAGAAAGATCTATACTTGTATGCTAACTGGAGCCTTTGAACCCTTAAACGAAACCCTTCAAGAATGATAATATCGCTTTACTGATGCGCTATTTGGAGCTTGGGAGCGAGGCGTATAGAGATGAGATGTAGGCACTGCCCGCTATTCCTATACAGCATACCTTTTTCGTTCGTCCCCAACCCATCCAAGACGGATGGGCTGATGAGCTTGTACAACTTTTTGTTCAGGATGTTGTGATGCACGATGGGAACGATTGTACCGCTGATGGACACAATGCGCACAATCACAACGTGTGTACACCCATACACTCACGTGTGTAAATCCTGTAAATCGAGGACTTTTCTTTGTTCTCCCATTGCTTGGACTTACTTTTTTTTTAGAGACGTCCCTGTTGGTTTTGTACACGAAAACGAAGCGAGGACGTCCTCGCTCTGTCAAACATCCGGATCCCTTTTGTTAAAGTCCTCGGTTTCAATGGATAGACACGCTCACACACACACACACAATCATAGTGCACACAAGGGGGCTAGCTCGATGGATAATGTACACGATCAATTAGCACTCTTGCAAGTTGCAAGAAGAATGTTGCGATCGAGTCCTGTTTTTAGTACAAGGCAAAGAATGACAATAATTATTTGCAATGGATTTACACAGTAGAGCTACATTATTGTCGATAGTCGAATTTTTGTAAACAGGAAGAGGTGAGGGGGAATGGTCAAATGCGCACGTGTAATGGTCAGCCCGTCCAAGCGACTTTGCATTGTGGGACCGAGAGAACTTTCTTCCCGAACCAAAAACGACAACCATCAGTGCAGTTTGGTGATTCAGTCGTGGGGTGGTGGAACTAGTGTCACATGGGAAATCAGTGTCAAACAAGTGATGACGCTTACCAAATAAACAACCGGGAAATAATAGATAGTTACTAGAATTGTGAACTAGAACAAATCCGAATGGAACCTCATCAGCTTTGACAGTTTTATTTACCCCCCTACCTGTTGGATTTCATTAAGACGATCCGCTCTCGCTTCAAGATAAAATTCATGACTGGTCATGATCCGACCAAACATTTTCAATTCGGAAGTAGTTATCACATATTTATAACACGTATATCATACCGAAATGTCACTACTATAACCATGATGAATGTTAGCGTATTACACCCTACGTGTTTGTGTTTCATTTTATACGATCTGCCCTCGCTTTAATGTATAATACATGGCCAGTCATGATCCAACAGGAGATTTCCAATTCGAAAGTACTTATTGCATAGTTATATAAATTATACACTATTACCGAAATGTTTTACTTGCACCATGACAAATATTTCCGTATGTTTTCCAGTTCTTGAATCGAACGTGCACAGAGTGCAAAGAAAACAATACATTTCATTAAAATTGTTATTGGCTGTTTTCTAATGAAACCATGAATATGATTGCAGGTCGGTTGTGGGCTGCGTTTATTGAGGACTAGACGGTAAGTGACATGCATTTTCCCACAACCAATGATGTATCATGCGACTAACTGGGATATACACAAATCTCGTTGGCGAGAGATAAATTTCATGCTAAATTTTTTGAGAGCAAGTTGTTTTGTTTATCAGATATTATTAGTTTGAGAATCGTCGCCACCATAATTATTTCTCAAGGAAACAACATGGATAAGGGGGGGGGGGGTTGTGGAGTGGATTGGAAGTCATTTATGCCCGAAGCCGAATCCACTAATGGACTCGCACTTTCCTCTTCAGCAACGTTTTCATAAACCGTCGCCTTCAATTCTTGAACTCCTATGGGGCGGGAGTGGGGGAGCTCGGAGCTATTTGAGGCAAGTCACGTTTTGTCACATGTTGTGACACAGATCTTTCAAGAAGATAAAATTCGCAGGCCACGGGCAAGACATAGCACAACATGTTGGAAAAACGGGTGCGGGCTTGTTGTCTTTGAATGGAAACATAACATTAAAGGTCGGAGTGTGCAACCATTCCAAGGAATAATAATCTCCCTTAGAGGATTCAGAAAGAATCATTACAAATCGATATTTAATATTTCTCTAAACCCCCATTAAAAACAAGGGATCTTGAACAACACTGGCCCTCGTAAAAGCGAGGTCGTCCTCGGTGTTCTCATGTGCGTACACAGCCTGAGAGACATTCTGTACAAAGCAGCGTACAACAACACCAACAATGGACCGACTGATGATTCCGGACTGATGATTCCGGACAGTGGGAAGTGCACGATTTAAAGGTAAACTATTCACACATACACACAACCTTACGGATTCGGTTTGTGGGGTCCTGTTAATGTTTTTCTATTATTCCCTTTTCTAAAGAATTCCCTTGTGGGGTCCAGGTTAACAAAGAATTCCCCTGTGGGGTCCATTGTTCCATTGTGTAAAAGACCCCACAAGGGCACTCCCGTAAACTCAAACTCAAACTCACACATGCACGCACCCACACACGTTTGTGAATCCCGTAAATCGAGGACTTTTCTTTGTACTTTAGAGACATTGGTTTTGTACACGAAAGCGATGCGAGGACGTCCTCGCTCTGTCAAACACCCGGATCCCTTTTGGTAAAACCCTCGGTTTCAACGGGTAGACACGCTCACACACACGCACACATGGCATAAGTAGAAAAAGGGTCAGTACACAGTTGATAATCGAAACAATAGAGGAGTATAGGCAGAAATACGCATGTGATTGCCCTGGCGTTAAACAAAAGAGGAACATAGGAGTGAAAAGATTCACCCGAAGTATTTGTGTCAACTTCTAGCAGGTCTGATAATTAACAGATTAGTAGCTTATAATGTGCTCGTTCTTCACCGGTACCCCTTTTTAGAAGAAACATATTAATGCAAACGGCTGACGAACCCATTATGCAGATGCGCTCGTTTTAAACGTGCATACTGCGCGTTGACGACCGTGTCAGCCGGGGAGCAGCAATAGCTCTGTATTAAAGTTCGCTCGTAGTCATGAAGATCAAGTTGAACCTTTCCTCGATGGTTGAACAAAACCAAACTGTCTGCGTAATACCACGCAGTTCACTGAACTTGTAATCCCGTTTAGTGAGGTGGGGGAACACCTCTGTTAAGACTATCCATGCGAACTAGCAACAGTTCTTGGATTATCCTGCACTCTATTTTTAATCCCGGAAGCTTTGTAAATATTAAATGTAAACACTGCATTTTTGTTTGTCTCCTCAGAAGCACACACAAGGGCCTTGCCCGAAACCATGACGTCAGCGTCCTTGGATTCGCCCGTCATTTTGAAACGTGTGTTCCACTATGGATTGACGTCATCATGCCGCCTTCTTAGGGGCAAAACGATGAAACAATGGGAAATGCACAGTGTGTACACGCGGCACACATCATTGTCCAATGAGCTACCTTCTTTTGATCTGTAGCCGAGGGCGCCCTACTCTAACGACGTCACTTGCATAATGTTTATAGCATTCGCAATACTAAAAATGGCCGACAAAGTCACTACCTTTCTCTATGGTTCTCCAAAACCGTTTATGTGTTGACAGTTTTTAGTACATATCTCGAAGGTACAGTCAAACCACTCGAAGAAGTCTTCTAAATGGCATAATGGATTGTTTTTTTGTATAGTCATACAAAATTCAAACTTTTAAATTATCATAAACAAGAAACATTCTCTTGCTTTATAATATGTACACCCTTCGAAGTATCGACCTGAACCAAAATGTGTTTTAACGTAGTTGTGCCATAGGTGGAATATATCAATCATACTACAAGTAATTGTTTAAAAATTATCTACTATTTTACACACAAAATAACCACACAGAGTAATTGTCACGAAATCATACTTTAGTATGGAACGCCTTTTCGTACTATTACAGCTAACCTCTGACAGATCTGTCTCAATGCATCGCTACATTACAGCGACAAGTTCTTTATCCCAGCGTCTGGACGGGCTATACATTGACACCATCACTCGATGTAGCCTTCCACATCACGAGAGGCATGTCGTGGCCGAGCGGATATAAGAACACCGAACTCAAGCTATGATGTTTCTGATCAGTAGAGTGTAGGTTCGAATCCCAGTCGTGACACTTTTGTCCATAAGCAAGACACTTAACCACATGCTTCGTCCTTCGGATGGGAGTTAAGCCGTAGGTCCCGTGTGTTTTGTAATGCACGTAAAAGAACCCAGTGCACTTGTAAAGAGAAGGGGTCCGCCCCGGTGTTCCTGGTTTGATTGGCTGCATATTGCGCCACAGCACCTTGTAAACCATTACATGGTGCTATGCAAATAAATAGGTCTTATACTTCAACACGTAACTCCACTTACCTTGCAGGAAAAATACTGAGCGCTTTGAGACACCCATCGGGAGTATAAAGCGCTATATAAGAACTGCGTATTATGATTATTATTATAACTGCATTAGCGAAGGGCACACCATAATAACTTGTCGTTATCTCTCTGGGTTGTTTCCTTTCCCCCCGAGTCAACTTGATTAAAACTGTAAACACACTTCGAAACTGTGCTCGCAACCTTAAAACACCAACACACTCAAACAAAGTGCAGTTATTACCAGAAACCCGTTTCTATTTACCTGAAGGTGGTGGCATATTTACCGAGCCATTACGTGTTGCATCCACGGGAGAGGCAAGAATAGACAGTTAAGTGCTACCTCTTATAATGGAGAAAGGTCAGACTCTACATGAGACGGTGTTTTGTTCTTTGTTTTATTGCGATCGCACTTTTTGCAACTGTTTCGAACTGCAATTTATACTACATACAAAGAGGAGATACGCTACTGGAAGCATTATGACCTTCGTGAAGGACTTTTACCTCGACTTTTATTAGCAGAGGCTTATGGAATGTCTCAAACAGTTAACTAGACAGTAATTATATAGATTACAGCGATTGATCAATAATGTAAATTAGTAAAGCGAGTCCTCTATTTTGTCCTTCGGATGCGACATTAAGCCGTAGGTCACGTGTATTAGGATTGATGGTGCACGTACAAGAACACATCATTTTATCATGGAAGAGTATTGGGTTAACCGGTGTTTTTGGTTCACAGCAGGCACCCTTGTTTATAGGTTTCCTACAGGCTTGCGAGCCACAGAGATTAAGTTCACTTATGAGGCATCCTTGGTTTCATTACCAGAAATACATATTAATAATAAAAATAACATCAACAATATCAGAGGGTGACTTGTGCAAGTCTCCACTGCAAGGAAAGTCATGTAAACAACCCAGCAGCAACACACGGTTTCATGGGGGAATATCAGTTTAAAAAATGCCACCCAATCTGATCAGTTAGTGATTTACGATAAGATAAACTGTAAACTTGACATAGCCAGTAGACGTAATCTCGTGCAGACTCGATCGTACTTATGTTTTGCATTCTAGTTGCATAATTAAATTCGTTTGCAAAAACAAAGCTTGACAAAAAAAAAAGAAACAAAGCAGAAGAAAGACCCCCCGTGTGTTTAAGCTGAGAGTGCTTTAAAATTCCGTGCCAGCTCGTGATTTCCCCCGCCAAAAATAGAGCATTGAAATGAATCAATGCTAAATTTGCCTTCCCGAAAAAACAAAATGTTTACCTCCTTTTTTATACTTTAATGTATTTGCATGTCGTCGAAACGTTTAGTGGATTTATGATTTGTCCTCAGTATTAACGTCGTTTTAGAATAAGTTGTTCAGAACCCTGGATTTTTCCCAAGCCTGTTTTTTAGTCATCGCACTTAGAAAATAAAAACCCCTCAAAACTGTCCACATCGTATTCACATCACGCAGGGTAAACCACTACAACAGCCCCAATACGGTGCCCGTCTATGCAACCCCGTTCCATGCACTCTCGAGTTGCTGACCAGCATAAATGGACCAATTAAGGACCAGAGTAAAAAAATAAAATGCGTAAAATGTGATGAAACATCCAGCCCGAGACCCTTTGCGTCTCCAGTGGCCCGTTGCCACATCCTTTTTAGCATCATGTGTTTAAGGGGGAGTTAGCATTCTGAACACGCGCACTGCTAACCGCTTATTTCCCTGCGGATCACGCAAAAAATGTTTGCCACTAAAGCAAAAAAAAAAGAACTATCGTCTAGCCTTGTTCAGACTTCGACGCGTCGCATGTCTGATTTTTTTCCACGTCGAGAGCACTTGTTTTGATCTCGACCCAAGGTCACGAAACACTTTTAGAAAACTGTCTTTAAGTAGAATATAAACAAAGCTCAAAACAAGTGCGTTAAAGGCACTGGACACGTTTGGTAATTGTCAAAGACCAGTGTTCTCACTTGGTGTATCCCAACATATGCATAAAATAACAAGCCTCTGTGAAAATTTGGGCTCAATTGGTCATCGAAGTTGCAAGAAAATGATGAAAGAAAAAAACACCCTTGTTGTACAAATTTGTGTGCTTTCAGATAGGAATAAAAACTTCTTGTAAGAAGTTTTTTTTTTATTTTAGTGAGAAATTACCTCTTTCTCAAAAACTACGTTACTTCAGAGGGAGTCGTTTCTTACAATGTTTTATACTATCAACAGCTCTCTGTTGCTCGTTACCAAGTCAGTTTTTATGAATATATATTTTGAGTAATTACCAAACGTGTACAGTGCCTTTAAGAAGGCATTCGGATAGGCACATAGTAAGCAAAGTGAGTCCGCCACACGAAAAACACACACCACGTGACATTTTGCAACTCTGTCTCTACATCCACCGGTGCTCTATCGAAGAAAAAATCTCATGCAGCGTGGCTGAGTGACCAGAAACTTCCAGACTTCTCATTCCCTATATAATGGTATCGCCCTTTATGCACTCTGGTACAATGCACCCTATTTTATAGATAGTGATTTTTTAAAAGCATAATGCACCGATCTGGCTGACATCTTATATGATCCAATAAGGTACATAATAATGAATTCGATTATAGTAAATATGATATTTTACTATTATTTCTTTTTCTTCACAAATAAGTGGATATCATGCATGCGTACTTTAATGTTGCGGTGGACACAGTCATTCGTTTTACAGACTGAGGCAGATCGACCTGAGAGTGCCGGTTTCAATTCGTGCAGACCGTATTAAATTTCTGCCATTTGAGCCCCTAAAATATAATGATTCCCCGAATACATCAGAGTAAAATACAACATTAAAGTATGAAATAGGCATAAATTTCATACCTCAAGATATAGTGTGTCGTTATACTCCATCAATTGTACGGATATCAAGTTATGGTAACAACTTTTGCTTTAAAATGATATGCATAGTCCTACTTTTTGTTTTGAATGAAGGGCCCTTAAAGCTAACTATAACACTGATTTGGAAACTGTTAAGGTGTGGAGGAATTCAAGGAAGGAAAATGTATTGGTGTTTAACTGGGACTGATTGTGGGTAAAACGCAATTTGGAAAACAGGTCGGAAATTCCAGAAAACATAGCAATGCAAGAGATCTCTTTTAAACGAACAAAAACAGCAACAGTATGGAAAAAGTTGGTGTGCGGCAACAACTTTATATGCATTAAATTGATAGCCTAGATCCATTACTTAGGCTGCCATGACTGAGGTCAAACAATGGAACTGCGCACGCGTGTACGCACCGCAAACACAACTCTCAGCCTATGATTGGTCTTCATTTGATCTCAGTGAGGTCGCCATTTGAGCATGGGGCGTCATATGCAGTGTGTCAATTCAAGTTACTACATAAAATGCACAGCACGGTACGTTGGCCAGGAACCAATAATAGGATTTGAGCTAGTCCCCCTTCTGGGGATTTATGTGTGCAACAAACCAATTATTAGACTTGCTTTTTACCCATGTTTTGCAAAGTTTCAAGGTCCCCTCAGAATTATCAGTTTGTATAATATATGAAAAGTGTTTGAATAATTGAACAGTTAATCGTTGGTCAAATTACGCGCAGACGTACAGCAGATGTGCGGGTATTATAACGTCACGAGATACCAACAGTATGGCGCCATTTTCGTTTCAAATTTGTGCGACTCGTCAAACTGCAACTTGGGAACGTCTGCCGATATTTTAAAAACTTCACAATAGTTTAGGAATAATTGAAACTCTATAACGGGTGCCCGGAGCAGGTGCGGCACCGTGATTGATTTTGTGTACAAATTGAATCTCTAACATGTTCACACGTTGAACTTCAAACTAGCTGGCTTCTTGGTCAAAAAACAGACTCTCGCTGTGGTGTAAACAAACTCGAGAAATCTAAATTGCTTTCGAAATGGTGAAGCTTCATACTTCTTCAAGACCTTAAACCGTTATGATGCCCGTCATTGAAAGCTGTGAAACTCGTGTTTGTTGTATTCTGGAACAGTTGTTGTTATTGCTTTTAAATAAACAGATGAGGGGGGGGGGGGACACCACAAAACATAACCACACCTAGCGTAAAACATCTGCCACATGTCTTACCATCATGGTCAAAACATCAGCACACACATTCTACCCTCTGTTGAAGTGGAACTATTCCAGCCATCTATTTATTGTATCAGGCGGTGCCGTTAATGTCTGGCAGGCACCCTAAGCAGCTCTTTTGTTTCCAGCAACCCCACCCTCACACCACCAATTAAAGGTCATTGTAACCATATGACATGTACCACATTGTTTGAATTTTAGCAGACGGCACTCAAAAAGGGTTAAATGTGGTGACCGCGAAGTAGAATTAAATTGTCGCGGACTGGTTGAACGTTGTGTTTCTTCCAAAGGACGATCATTTATTTCCTTATGAAAACAAAATAGACTTTCCCTTTAAAGCAAAAGTGATAAACTCTATGAAGGGACTACATATACAACCCCTTATCGAATGTTAGTTTTGACTTGGAAGTAAATATGACCGGATAAATATTTAAACACAGAGAAATCGACCGTATAGATGGGGACAAATTAATTCGTTGATTACTTTTCACAGGGCGTGTAAATACTTGTAATGGTGATGTGCCCACACATCAATATTATCATCATGCGTTTTTCATTATCACAAGTGCTGGTCAGGGCACGCTGAGCTGTATTTAGTTCCATGGTAGGTGTGCCGAGCATGCATTTTAGAACGATCATGAGTCGCAACAAATAATTGTTTTCACTGTAAATTCTAAAACACCCCACCCCTACATTATTGACTACTTAAAGGAATTGCATACGTCGTTTAGTAATTGGAACCCACTGTTTGTTTCAATCCTATATAGTTGTAGATATACCATAAAACTAACCTATGAAAACTTCATTTCAAAAGGTGGTAGAGTTTTTGAAATATTGCCGAAAATCTGGAGCGGTTATGTCCACGCAGGAAGAGTAATCTGCAATTGGAATACATTATCTGAAAAACGTTACTGCATTAACGCTTCTCAGATTCAAATTTTTGGGGATAAAAAGTGATACATTTGTCCATAACCACAGTATTTCGAAGTGAAAGGTTTCTCAATATGCATTATACTATCCAAAGCTGCTGTTCTTCTTACCAAGTAAGTTTTTATTGCCATTGAATTTCAGTGTCATTACCAAACGTATACAGACCCTTTAAAGGTGTGGTGTTCGGTTCGGTTTTTGTCAACGTAATGCTGATTCATCGGCAACATTATCGAGACAGATAAAGTAAAAGTTATATTTATGTGAACAGTTTTAGCTGAATACAGTGTCTACTTGCTGAGAAAACAGCCAACAAACTGTCACTGTTTCTTCATCAAGAACGTCGAATCCATCAACGCTTAGCGAGGTGATACCAACCGCATCAGCCGTTATCGATTAGTTATTCACAATAATTGTAATATTGTTGGGATTTTGTTGCAAACTATTTATATTTTTATTTATTAAACACTTAAAAACACATTTTCGCTGTCCGATAACAGAAATGCACTACATAAGTTTAAACAAACAATTACAAATATTGTTAAAACATAGGGATACACGTTTGATAAAATAATACGAAAACCCCCCAAAATCAATACAATTTAATATAAACGATAAACTAAAATGAAATTAAACAAAATGTAATCAATCAAAAATTTGTGTAATAAGTGTACAGTAGAATATTAATAAAACAGTATAATCAACTAACAACGAATGATTCAGCAGAAGTGTCCAGAGACAGATAAGCACACAATCAATTACCCGGTAGGGGCAATGTTATTTGAAGCCAGACACATCCTCAAAACCAACGAGTACGGGTCGTGCCCCAAGACGTCTGCTAACCAATTGCTAATCATAACGACTTCCAGTCCCCTTCCCCCGTACCGGCTCACCCAGGTGGCGAGACATCGTCTTAGCAGCGTGATGAAGCATATTGGCCAGTAAAAGTGACAGGGAAATATTTGTTATTTAATAATTGAGGATTGTAGCCAATTAATGAATGCGCGTGATGCTCACAGGGTGGGAAAGGCACAAGGACTGCTGGTGAGTTCAATTTTGTACATTAATTGAGTGTTTTTGTACGACAGGGTCACACGTTCGCTGGAGCCACCAGCGTGCCGTATACATTGTGGTCCGAACGTGGTTAAACATCGCCCCATGTAAAACTAATGCACTAAACGCGTACAAACAACAATGAGTTTGACATAAATCAATTAGCATAAACTACAATCACTTGGACATGTTGGGGGGGGGGGTATAAGGCTACCCACTTAGTAGCAGCAGTGATTGCTTTAGTACAATAATTCATTGCTTAGAATAAGGCTGGAATTCGTCAATGGGCACCATGAAATAATCCTTTGCATGGTTTATCCAGTCCGAGGAATGCCGGACCAAATAGCTGTACAGCCAGCATGTTTTCTGCAATACCGGTTTTAAACTGTAATTTGGCTCTTTTAAAAACATTTTATATAAATGAGCCAAAATCCAAACATCATTTGCCTGGCAAATTTTTCTTTGAATAGCCTGCTTACATAAATTAAAGTTGATTAGTAATTCAGTATTAGCAATAATAAGAAAATATATATTTTTTTCACAGAAGACTCGGAATACCAGGCATGTGATATAGGCTATCCAATAACCGAGTTACAAACGTTTGCTGTAAAACGTTAAAGGGATTGTATACGTTTGGTAATTGGAACCCACTGTTTGTTTCAATCCTATATAGTTGTGTGTACATATATACCATAAAACTAACCTCATTAAAAGGTTGTAGCGTTTTGAGATCCACACAGGAAGAATAATCTGCTATTTGAATACACTATCTGAGAAACGTACACTGCAGTAAACGTTTCTCAGATTCAAATTTTTGATATAAAAAGTGATGTCTTTATCCATACTGCAGTACATCGAAGTGAACAGTATCTCAAAATGCATTATACTATCCAAAGCTGCTGTACTTCTTACCAAGTTTTTTATTGCCAATATTTTTCAGAATCATTACCAAACGTATACAGACCCTTTAAATAGGTCCCCGAATAACCGATTACCGAACAGAAATTTCCGAATATACCTGAACCACAAAAATATCAAACACTCGAAGTAAAAGAGGGCTGCAATTTGCAATTAGAGGGACACAAAAGTCGACGCGGCAGAAGGACTCTTTATGAATTGCTCACCTTATGGGGAATGTCAGTCCATGGCATTTCGAGTTTGAAGTGCTTGGCTTTTGTGCATCAATCTTTGACTTGTTGGATCAAGGGGCTGTATCAACTCAGTTTAAAACGGAAGCTTTGAAAGCCCAATTTATTAATCTTTAAAAGCGTTGTGCTGGTTCGATAAAAAATAAGCAGTTGCGCTGAAATATCAAAGGTCTTACTGCCGTATACAATTTACTATAAAGTCCACCATAGTTAGCACAATCCTTTCTTGTGTACGGTGGCCCTGAAGGGACACCAACATTATCGTAAATATCTTTGCAAACATTTGAAATATCGCATATATCACACAAATCTTTGCATAGATAAATAATGGCGACATCGCAAAGGTTTGCAAGGATATTTACAATAATTATTTGCTTCATCGGAATATTCTTTGCAAATACTTAAGATAATATTTGTGATATCACATACCGGTATATTTTCGCTAATATTTGCAGAGATGTAGAGTGTACCTTCAGGGCCACCATATGGTGCGCCCTCGGGAGGTGTTGTGGTTCCTGGCCAATTTTCAACTTGTTAACTAGCGTTTAGCAATTAAAACATGAAGTTATACAAGTCAAATAAAGAAAATAAAGGCAGAAAGTGTGTGGACATAAAAGCTTATTTAAAAAATATATATATTAATGGTTAGCAGCCAAAATATCAGGTTATTTACATTGCTTGAGACTGGCTCCGTGTAATTTAAATTGGTCTCCACGATTTTCTGAAATCAAATTAATCAAAGAAAACAAATGCATCGACAAAATTAGCCAAAATCCCCACTCTGTTAACACGATTAAAGACCCGTATGCCACGGGACCTGTATTGAGAGTGAGCGGTGTGACCGTGCAGTGCCAAATCTGTCAAACACGGCCATAAAAGTTGATGGATTGTTAGTGTGTGGACAAGCCCTCTTAATGCTGAATATTTATCCCTCTAAGTTGCCCAAACCAGCATTGAATGTGATGTAAAAGGACGGTCGTGTCTGGGCAGATGAATTGCCATTTTGAACTGATGTGAACATTTGCTTTTATTGCGCCAGTTTGTGGTAAACCTTAACCCGCCTGGGAGTATCAATAGTTTCAGACACAATGAATAATTAAAACGTACGATGTTGTTTGTTCACGAAATATTGATTTTCAGTCTCTAAATTATTACTTACAAGGGGGTATTTCATTCTCTAAATTATTACTTACAAGGGGTAGAGATAATCACCAGAAAACGATTACAAAACCGTAGGAATGATTTAACATTCCTCTTTAAGCTTTCTAAGATTATATTGAAATACCTTATACCGGTTCCGTCAAGAGCCACACAACTCTCGATCATGCAAGGTTTCAAACCCAACTCACGTACATGGTGTTACAGCAAACCTTACTAAATTGTATCTCTACCATGCACAGTTTAAAATCCTACTCATGTACATGGTGGTACTGCAAACCGTACTACTAGATTTACCTCCGCCATGAAAGTTTAAAAAATCTACTCATGTATATTGTGTTAAAGCCAACCTCACTAGATGGTATCTCAGCCTTGCAAAGTTTCAAATCCTTCTCACATTCCTGGTGTTTCAGCAAACCTTACTATCTCCACCTTTTAAATCCCACCGATGTAAAAAATGGTGTTACCGCAAAACTTATTAGATTGTTTCAAACCTGCTATTTAGTTGACGTGGTGTACCACACGCCTTGATAGATTTTGATCTCCACCAAGCAAAGTTTCAAATCCTACTAATGTACATGGTGTCACTGCAAACCTTATTAGACTGTTTCAAACCTACTAATTAGTTTACGTGGTGTTACAACAAGCCTTACTAGATTTTAGCTCCACCAAGCAACGTTAAAAATCCTACTCATGTACATGGTGTTACCGCAGACCCGACTAGATTGTATCTCCACCAAACAAAGTTTCAAATCCAACGCGTGTTACAGCAAACCTTAGATTGTATCTCCACCATAAGGCGCGTTTCAAATAACATTTTTTGTTTTTGTCGAGGAGGCTAGAGCCTGTTAAAATAAAACTTCAGATAAACCAAAATGCAGCAGTATTATCATTAGATGCCAGGGAACATCCACAAGGTGAAGTGAATCCAACAAAAGATATTGCCATTGAAAATAGCTTTTAGAGAGGAGCTGTTGATTGTGTCACCACTCAGTAAAAATGAATCGCCTCTTCTATCCTAGGAAGAATGGTCAATAACCATGCGCCTATCCCTATTTATGAACCTCTGAACCTCTTTTTACGAACCTTTGAACCTTTTTTACGAACCTCTGAACCTCTTTTTACGAATCTCTGAACCTCTTTTTTCAAAGATCTAAACCTCTTTTTACGAGCCTCTGAACCTCTTTTTACGAACCTCTAAACCTCTTTTTACGAGCCTCTGAACCTCTTTCTACGAAACTATGAACCTCTTTTTACGAACCTCTGAACCTCTTTTTACGAAACTCCGAACCTCTTTTTATGAGCATCTAAATCTCTTTTTACGAAACTCTGAACCTCTTTTTGTGAGCACCTGAACCTCTTTATACGAACCTCTATAACTCTTTTTTTGGAACCACTGAACCTCTTTTTACGAACCTCTGAACCTCTTTTTACGAACCTCTGAACTTCTTTTTACGAGCATCTGAACCTCTTTTTTACGAACCTCTGAACCTCTTTTTATGAAACTGTAAACCTCTTTTTATGAGCATCTGAACCTCTTTATACGAACCTCTGAAACCCCTTTTTTTGAACTACTGAACCTCTTTTTTACGAAACTCTGGACCTCTTTTTACGAACCTCTGAAAATCTTTTACGAAACTCTGAACCTCTTTTTATGAACCTCTGAACCTCTTCTTACGAACCATTAAAGGTTGGAACCGGAAGTTTATATAACCACAATGAAGTTGGCTCGGAGTATCCCCGAGTTGCTCCTTATCATGTTTCAAAGCAGACACAAGATTGTGCAAAGAACCCCTCTTGGCCGATCACTCTGGCGCACCATCATCATCGTCATCATTATTCCCTAAGGCCCCACTCTCCCTGCCCATTCGTGTACACCGACAAGATTGTATCTCCACTCGGATACATTCTGAACGATCGTATCTAGGTTAACTGGAAGTCCCCCAATCCCCCTTCTTTCCTCCCTTCCTACACCCTACTCGTTCCAAACTCTACAAACATAATTGGTGTTTTCGGTTGTCACCACATTTAGGCGACGAATGTAAATATTTCCCCCGGGAATGAGTTCACGACCGGGGTAAAAGTGACACGGAGAAAGCAACACGTGGCCCTGGTGTCAAATACGGGGCTAATTGCATTCAAAACCAGGTGTTACTTGTGTGTGCTTTCGTCTTCTATTTTATTTACTCGCACACAAGCGATTATTTACTGTTCTACATTAAACATAAAACAAGGATCGCCGCAATTTACATTAATATCTCGCGGTTATTTAAACGAATGAACCCTCAGCTGGTGTATTAGTGCGAGAGAATGCACAATATTCATGGAATTTTCCACATGGGTTGTCAGTAACATGTAAATTGGTCGGATCGATAACATCACGACGTGGGTGTGGCCCTAGATAAATTCAAGCCAATTTGAACTTCCTTCTGCAAAGAGATCTAAAACGAAAGTAAGTTGAAAAGAGGCCAACCCCGAATTCTAACATATACTGTTTATAAACAGCTCCTTTAAATGGGAGTGGACAATTCAAATTAGTGGAAAGGAGGCGTGGTCCATCAATGGGGTTTCTAAATTGGCCACAAGGGACTTGAAATGCAACTACGTTGAGACACAAAGCATTGTTGCCTGGGTTAGTAAAAAATATTGAGCACCTCCTATCGAACAATAAACTCTATTATAATGAAAACAATTTAAATTACAAGGGCGTGTTTCGGGGCGTGGTTATTAGCAAAAAAACAAGCGCGTGAATCGTTACGGAGGGGCA
The DNA here is from genome assembly GCA_021014325.1 of Plazaster borealis. Classification (NCBI taxonomy): domain Eukaryota; kingdom Metazoa; phylum Echinodermata; class Asteroidea; order Forcipulatida; family Labidiasteridae; genus Plazaster; species Plazaster borealis. The sequence goes on from CM037468.1 coordinate 7,450,865, forward strand.
TGGTCAGTAATCAAGTAGACTCCTTCGACTATACTTTTAAAGGTAGGGTGGTAGATTGTTTTTTGTTGACGTAATGCTTAAAAATTAGGCAAAATCAAGATACATTTAAAGTCACATGTGAATGTTACAGCTAAATCAATGTTGCTGGGAAAAAAACCCTGTTATAGAATGTGCAAGTCAAACGAAGAACGGTTTTTTCTCTGAAATCAAATATTTGTTTTAAATTATATTCAATGATAAAATCTGAACAACAAAAATACTCATTACCTGTTTATAAAATCAGTTTTAGTGTTTATAATAAATACACCAATAATGTGTTAATTATTATTGAAGCAAAATTAATGCGCTGGGACAAGGATGCTTACTGATCTTAACTTTTCAGAAACCACTTTCGTGGATTCACGATGGTCACACGGTCGTAAAATTAACGCTTGACGCAGTTTATGGGGGACGCTGACGCCTCAACAACCACAGACTGCTATAAAAAGGCTTTGCGTTGCAATTACAACATCTGGCGATTATCCTCGCGCATCCAAAACAAGCGTTTACATAAGTTTTGTGATCGGAGATGAGCACAAAATTCTTATTTTTTCAGCAACCGGAAGCTGAGGTCAATTTTAATTATCGAGTTTTCTTCGTTATATTGTTGAATTGATTTTACGTTTATATTTTGTATCTCGAAGTATTACATTCCCAACAACATATATATTTTCTTGGTCATAAACCACGTTAAACTAAAATTATTGACAAAACAAAATCTTGCCCACGTAAATCCCCATATGGTTGGGACCACAATGGTCCCGGAAGTTCAAGTATGCGCGAGACTTGCACAGTCTATTGTCACAAGAACGTCGAATCCATCCACGTTTAGCGATGTGACAGCGGGTACCAACCACAACTCTGGCAGCAGCATTTGCGAACGGACACCAACCCTCAGAAATCTGAGAAACAATCATACATAAATCGTATCTCAGATTCAAATGCTTTTGGGTGAAAAACTATCGGAACCATATTACTTCGAAGGGAATCCTTTCTCAAAAAAGTTGATACTATCAAAAACTGCAGTGCTTCTCACCGAGTAAGTATTTTGGTCATTATTTTGTGGAGTATTTACCCATCTATGACCCTACCTTTTAACCCCGTTAAAAAACATCACTATGTAAATGAGATACAAACGGCGTGTTTGTCTCGGACCGTCAAAACTCTTTTGCAAAACCACCATATTAATGCAAATGTCATGCATCCCATGTGCGCCCCATATGGTATAGGCGTGGGTAAATAATATCGTCCCCGGCCTCCACAAATTGACCGTCACATTGTCGGTGAAGGTAAAAAGCTCACGAACACCATTAGTGTAAAGCAAATGCATACCATTTAATGGAGTAGGGCAGACGCTTCTTGGAGGCACCGACTTGTAAAAGTGTTACCCCATTAGGCAAACACAGCTATGGGTGAAGGCTTCATACCTCTTGTTTTGATTAATAATTACAACGTGTCAAAAACCTTCTTGTTCAATGCAGTGTGCGAGCGCATTTTCTTATTTGGAACGTCAACCAGCTCATGCTGAACGTTCAACACACAGAAAACATATTTACGTGATTTATTGTATTATTACTTGAATTATATAGGACTGCTGTTTCGGATAACAAATACACAAGTTTGTGAGTCTTACTCTTTCTTTGTGAAGAAGTTAGCTTTTGGAACTTGACAATCGAGTTTATCTCGAAGTAGTAAGGCTGGGGTCAGGCTATGGTTGGGCTGGGTTCGACATGAGATTGCAACCGTCTTCTCTTAGTATTGAATCGCAGCTGTCGAGTCTCCTGTGCGCCGTTAGGGGTAACAGCAGTTATAATTTTAGAATGTGGTCAGACTATCCCTTTTTTGGTCGTGTGTGTTTATCACGGAAGCAGTCTCGAAATAAGAAGGCTGCGTCGAAGGCCACACAAATGAACAATTAGGATATGTCTCAAATTATAGACTGCACTCTACGTACTTCTTAATGACCCAGATCTGGGTTCCGTGGAGCCTGACCAAATTCTGTGTCATTATGACCCGGAATCTATACATCAAAATGACCCAGAAAAGGGTCAACATGATGCAGAATCAGAGTACAAATCCCATTGAACTGATGTGAACATTTGCTTTTATTACGCCATTTTCTGGTAAAGCTTAGCTCGTCCGAGAGTGTCAATAGTTTCAGACACAATGATTAACTCACGATGCTATTTGTTCACGAAATATTGTTTTCAATCTCTAAATGATAACTTACAAGGGGTCAAGATAATCAAGAGAAAACGGTTACGAAACCGTAGTAAATGATTTAACATTTTCCTCTTTTATATATTGTACCTTTTTTTTTCTAAAACATGTTATACCTGTTCATTCAAGATCCCCGACAACTCTCGATCATGCAAAGTTTCAAATCCTACTCATGTATACATGGTGTTACAGCAAACCTTAATACCGGTACTGGATTGTATCTCCACCATGCACGGTTTCAAAACCTACTCATGTACGTGATGTTACAGCAAACCGTAATACCGGTACTAGATTGTATCTCCACCATGCACAGTTTCGAAACCTACTCATGTACACGGTGATAGCGCAAACCTTACTGCTAGGTTGTATCTCCACCATGAAAGTTTTTACCACTTTCCGGGTGAGCCTGACCTGGAAATTAGCCAGGTCACGTGGGACTCGGAATTCGGTTCAATTCTGACCCGGGAGTGTAAAGAGGTTTTACAGTCACGTAATGTTATGACGTGACTATGTGTTTGAGACGCCATATTGCCGGTCAATGACCAGCTGCAAGATCCTAACCCTGACTGGCAAGATGGCTGCCGTTGCGGTAGGCGGGGCTATAGTGACGTCAGCTGTAAAACCTCTATACCGTCTGTATACGTTCTCCTGGCAAGGTGACCAAGACTGAGGCAGTGTTTGACAGCACCTGTAAACACCGTAGCAAATTTTGTCCGGTCTCATCCCACACACCATTAAAGGTAGAAATTTGATAAAACGAAAGGGAACGTGAGCGGCATTTGATTCCATGATTGTGTTGCTTCATGGCCCATTCAAACGTTGAATAATTTAACCTACAATCCCTACGTGAAACAAAGCTGAAAGGCGAATGGCGAGGTTTTTTAATTAAACACCTCGATCTCTCCGGACAGGTTGACCGGAAACAACCCCAGAGAGATGGCGCATCATTGATCACATATACTTTTTATTCAGCCATTACAATAGCATCGACATATATTGGCAAGCTTAACCCTGCGTGACACCATCAAAACAAATTCACACGCTTACGCTAATCGTGTAATTTTTTTGTGGAGAACCCAATCACTTTCAAATGGCCGAAACCATTAAATATGGACCCTACTCAATTCATCCAAATAACAACCAGGTCACTGCTTACAGCCATTGTACGAGTATACAGAAAAAGCCATCTGGAAACTATATGGTTCATTTCACCCAGAAGTGCCTATTGACCCCAAGGTCAAGTACTTTTGTACAATTCCTATGGGAATTCCGGGAGAGCTGTTCATTGATGGATTTTGTTTGTTTGAAAAAGACCCCGGATGGTAACAAGACATTTACCATATGCTATTTGGCTTGGTGTAGATGGGGAATACTGCATTTTTTAGAGTATTTTTTTTAAAATAATGGCGGAGTACTGATTATTTAATTAAAAACGGACAGTTGACTGCAGTCCGATGGCATCATGCAGAGTTTTAATTGAAGAATCATCCTTTCCGGAAGTGGTTTAACGTTTAATATTAATGAATAACGTCACATAAAATAAAATAAACATGGAAAGGGAAACAGTTACAAATGTCAGCATTCAGATTGAAAAAGTAATACCGCATACACCAGGGTCTGTTACGTAAGCATTTAGATAATGTATACATGATATTTTCTTCGTGTCCTTCTCTGGAAGCCTGATGCCCCTGGTCGTTGATAGAGGTCGTCCCAACATGACCTTGAAAACTTCCATCGAGGCTGACACTGGTCTAAGCAGTTTATCTCTCTCTAAGACTAAGCTTGATAGAGTCAGATGGGCACAACTCGTTAAGTCATTAAATGAATGACCTTTCTATTGGCTCGTAAAACAAACACAAATAAATTTTAAATGATTTGTGAGAAAAAAAGATGTGCAGCACAAACCAAAAACTCAAAACAAAAGACTGTACAATTTTAACAAGTCCCTTAAAAAAAAAGTTTACCTAGCACAGTCATTTAAGTGAAATTAATTGTCCTATAGCAAAGAGGAAAGAAGCAACGGCCGGTGATTAATGGCACCGGGTTTTCACTGGCTTTTAAGGACGGTAATGACACGATCTATTGGGGTTAATTTTTAGCGTGTGATTCGATGATCGGTCACGCCAATGGAGCATTTACGGAAGTGATTTCTATTGGACATGTCAATCCAGAGAAATTAATAACCGATGTCTTATATCGGATCACCTTGAACAAAGTGGTAATTTTCATTACGCTTAATATCATTGGCTTTTATTATGTCCTGAAACTATCCGGGCCTCAGCTTTAAATAAGGAAACTAAAAGTTTTCTAAAACTTCATAGGATTGTATGATTAATGAGGCCGCGTCTTGTCTAGAAGCGGACCAATTAAACCCGTAAGCTGAGTGAGCTTTAAACCGTGCACCAAACTGATTGGGTCGACGCAGTTTCGCATCAAACGATCAAATGACTGCACAAGGCGGAGGGCGAACCGTTCCTCTCTATTGCTGAACTAGTTTGAACGTAAAACAATTGTAATGATCAACACATTCAGCGCCAAATGATTGCACGAGAAGCGGAACCACCCTCTTTCTTCTCTTCTTCTAAACTAGTTCATAAACAAATACAATAAAAAACAAAACAAGAAAAAACAACAAAAACAACAACAAGAACAACAACACAGCAGCAGCAGCAGCAGCAGCAGCAACAGCAGCAACAACAACAATAACAACAACAACAACAACAACAACAACAACAACAACAACAACAACAACAACAACAACAACAACAACGACACTTGCATGGTCCATTTGCGTAAAACAAACAACCTCAGTGACTGCACATGGCGGGAAGCGAACCATCCCCACTCTCCACTGCTAAACCATTTTTCGTTTTTTGAAATGCAACTATAGGAATAATCCATTTTACACAAACAACGTCAACTGAATGTGCAAGGTGGGAAACAGTCCACCCATTTTTCTGGACTTCTGAGCTAGTCTGAAAACAACAAACAGATTGCATGAAGGCAATTAGCGTTTGCTCCCTGTAAAACACCTGTCTTGGAAAAGGAGGGACTAGATCATTAACCAGAATAGTGATTGAAAATAAACGAACACACAGAAACTCAACACCAATGTCTCAAAACGTGAGGAATACAAACCGAGCACTTATTACATAAAATATACACCAATATATAACAAGCTCGAAGAGAAAGGGCAAGTTCAGATGTCAGTTTGCCAGTCGCGCTCTCGCTGCAAGTCCCGCAGGAGGAAGAGGAGCTGGGGCACTCGCCGTGTCATTTATTGATGAAGAAGAAGAAGAAGAAGAAGGACAAAAAACAGGTCACCAAGGCTGGCAAAACATCCCTAGCTGTTGCAGTCTCTGCCGACCCATGGGGGGAGTATTGAGTTACCATTAATACACATGGGGCAATGATTGCCATGTGCATGACGGGCAGCGGGCTGGATTAGTATAGACGTACCGTGTCTGCATTTAGAGTGTTCCAAACGCAAACCATTTAAAGTACCCCCTATTTTGTTTCTGCGAGCCGTTATTTTTCAAACATGAGCTATCGCACGTGGTTTTGTTTATTGCGTATATGAAAACACAAGTCTGTATTCGTGAAGTGTTTTAAGTAATAGACGATTGTCACGCTGTGTCCAGCTTTTGTTTTGATGGACCACTCCTCCCAATATCATCTAAAAACAAGCAAACAAACAAAAGCAAAACGTACAAACAAACCAACGAAACATACAGGTACCCATGCTGAGGGTAACAAAGGTCCACATCTAATTGCAGTACTCTATTTTGTTTTAACTTTTAATAATTATTGCTTGTTTATTGGAGAAACATTAAACACGTATTTATAAATTTGATAGTTCGCAATAACCAACAGGTCAACTTTTATTCCATAATATCAACGGAGAAGATTCACAATAAAAACACCAGTCATTAATATTCGCTGTTTCTAAAAGGTTAAGACGTGTTTTTATTTCGGGATGACCATGTCCTGAAAGTGTTATGTTGTCTCCCCAAGATAATTTATATTGGGTTCGTGAAATGTTTAGGATGTTATCCTTTTTATAATTATCTCTGTTAGTCGAGATCTAGTACTTTCGAGATGTCGACATCCCAATATATAAAATAACAACGGGAAGACGACATCTTAATTTATGATGTCTTCATCCCCGAGATAAATCGTCTCGAGATGACGTCATCATCCTGCTCTTAACTTTCTCAGGATCTCAACATGTCTGGTGGTACTTCCAGAGCTCCGTAAAAGTTTGTAAGAAAGTGGTAATAAGCCATGTTTGTGTCCTCATTAGCCTAACTGATGTTACTTAGAATAACAAAAATTAATGTTGAATGTTTGTTATTTCTGAACAGAAGTGTGGCCTTTGAGCATACGGGCAGTGTTGACGCAAGCTGTTCAGCAGCTACGAGGTATAGGCCAACATGTTTATTTGTTTTGACCCTGTAATTTTAATGATATTTAATGATTTAGCTATTTTTAAGATTGTGATGCCAGATGAAAGAAAATAGTCACGGAGTCATGTTGGGTGGGTAGCTTTAAATAATGTTGATTCTTGAACTCGTTTCCTTATTTACCCTTGAGGTGGGAGGAGGCAAAGCTGGGCGGGGTGGGGTGAGGTTGCAATGACGTCACCAAACCGGTGTTAATCCAGGCAATATCAATTGTTGATGCAATATGTCCGCATTTTTGACTGCGTATAGAATGACATCTGGTTTGCACCTGGGAACTACCGGCCAACGTGTTTTAATATAAAATCTGCTGAGAAGCAAGTCAACTGTAAGTATTGTTGCCATTGCCACAGTATAGTGCTTGCACGCAGCAACCAAAATGCGCCTGGGATACTGTTGACTTTACTGATATCTTTTTTGTTCCCTCTTGTGGAAGTGGTAACCCTAAGCGCAAAAGACGTTATTAAAGACCCCGTTCATTAAATCACGACACTTGGGTTTTTGGAGGTGGCTGGTCATCAATCTGTAGCAATGAGTGTAGTTTACCAAACACTATTAGGTTTCGGTGGATTTGAAAAACGTTGTTATTTGGGAAGCTTGCAGTCCCTCATCATATCTTGTTTTCAAGAAGCGTGCAACGTACATTTTATGGGGGAGGGGTGGGGAGAAATACATTGGGGGAAAGAAATACTATCAGGTTTTCAAACGATAGAAAATGAGCACGTGGTTTTGTTTTTAGTTAGATATGCTTGTAATATACCTCAAAACTTAATCAAAAGATTTAATTATAGCAGCTGATATAAAAAAAACCTATCATGATACGATAGGTGTATACTTTCGGTGACACAATGTAATCAACCTCAAAAGACTACGCAACTCTTGCGTGTATTTTGTACTTCCGGGACCAAGTCAGTCTCAACCCTAGTTTAACGTGTGCGCGATAATGATTCTTAAACAAAAGTAGTTCAACGTGGTTTATGGCTTTGAAAATGACATCGTATTGTTGGGAAAGTAAAATTTAGCCATGAAATATATGAAAGTAAATTAAAATCAACAGAGAAAACTCCAAAATAAAACTTGACCCCCATTTCCGGTTACTTGTAAACAATTAAACAAATTGCCCAGGGTCACACAAATTCGAGTGTGATTGGCAAATGGGGTTTCAAAAACAAAAATCAGCATTATCGTCCCAATTTGTTCTGAATGTTGATATTAACAAATTATTTGTATAATATGAAAAATGTAATTATATTTATAACAAAAATTGTTACAGGTAATTTTTAATTTTCAAGATGTTTGTAGAAATAGAATTTACAAAGAAGATTCATAGAAAATAGTCTTCTGTCGAGTTGTTTGCTTGTTTTCGATACGCGCGAGACTTCCACGGTCTGTTGAGTTTGTGTGGTTCTGAGAGAAACCGTAAGTAACTCTTACATTATTAAGTGGTTTTGCCCCGCCCCAATGTGTGATAAGCACAGCAAATACTCATTAACAATCCACGGGTATACCTCTGGTGGAACTTGTTAACGATCTTCGCTTTATGTAGCTCTTTCTTTTTCTATCAAAGAAGCAAGACAAAAACAAGTCAAACTTGACCTGGTACGCATCACTTTGCTGATCTTAGATATTATCAGTCACTGTAATTTTTGAAATCATCAAGACGATTAACATGCATAACTGTAGTTGCAAAGTAAGTTATCAAAAAAGAAGAAGGACAAAACAAAATAAAACAAATGCAAATCCACGTAAAAGTTGGCAGCGGAAACAAAAATCACAGCCACGGAAAAAACTCCCTTTTTTAATGGAACAAACAATTACCATTTTGACGGAATAATTAGCCCTTTTGTCGGAATCAGATTTTTTTTGACGGAATAATGCTCTTTTTTGACGGAACGATTAATTTGACGGAATAAATAGTCTTTTTGACGGAATAATTTGTTTTGACGGAATAATACTTTACCTTTTTGACGGTTACGTTTGTTGTGGACGGAATGATACTCTACCTTTAGGTATAGTCTCTTTGACGGAAGACGTTTTTTTAAGGAATAATACTCTTGAGATTCCGATGTCAATTATAAATATTTCGAAATGAAATTTCCTCCCATTTGTCTAACATGAAATAGAATAATAAAGTATATTTTATACACGACTTTTAATAACTGCCCCCTCTGGTAATAAAACGGTAGGAAACCAATTTCAAAACAAAGTATTATTTCGAGGAAAAATGTTTCAACTAATTACGAAGGTACTTGTGTTCGTACAGGCCTACATCAGAAATCCTTGCTAGCTTCCCAGGGGTGTTGTATTAAGGTCAGTTCGGAGTATGTGTATATATACTAATTATATACAATGCGCTTGATTCTTGGTATTTTAATTTCAACACTGAGTCTATGGCAGCATCCATATAACAGTGAAATTATGATGTCAGGGTTTTTGAGTCCCCAGGGATGAACATGGACGTCGATGCTTATGTGGGGGGATCTTCTCTTACGTATGTCAACAATTTTACAATCTCCCATAGACATAAATAATCGAGTGAATTGTTGCAAAGAACAGTATCATGATTTATAACAAACATGGACATTTATGAAGCAAATACACGGATTATTGGGAGGAAATACATTAATTATTTGACTGTAGTGTCCCAATGGATGAACATTCGGTTCAGTGACAAAGGTGCTGCAATTATTTGTTATTTTCGTAATTTTGTCTGACTTGCTTCCCCTCACCTCGGAGTAGATATCTGAGTTTAGATACCTGTATTGGACATTAACGCCTCAGGTGCGCATGGAGTGTGTCCCGTAGAGCGGGCGCGCACGGTCAATATGCCAATCCTGAAATAATTTAGCACAAACAGAATACCAGTTAAAATAATATTGTTACCGACTGTTAACTCAACGATTTGACTGGTGGGAATGTTATTGTGCTTAGCCAATCATTTATGTGCAACACCTCTGCGAAATTGGACACAAATCTCATTGGCTTGACGAAATCCTACGAACTGCTTTAAACGTGCACACTAAGGATTCTGCTGTTTTAAGGATTCCTGACTGATGGCAACTAGTCAAGAGCAAAATGGTAATTGACTAATGTCTTCGTCAGATCGTTGAATGACTAAGGTGCTTGACTAAGGTTTAAAGTCGCTAGACTAAGCAACAAATTCGCTGGACTAAGCCAAAATAGTGCTGGACTAAAGATTAGTCATTTAAAACATCATTTTAGTCTAGTCACAGGACTAATTAAAACTAGTCGCATTTTTGACTGAATCATTAGTTTTGTGACTAATTAAAATTAGTCGTGTCAGACATAACGCTGGACTAATTTTCTTTCCCAAATTGACAAATTTGTACAGTGTGTATTGTTTTAGTGAAACATCAACAATAGACTGTTTAAATATTCTATTTCTTTGCAACGTCACATAATATGCCACAGATTGTGTTAATTGAAACAAAATGAAGACTGAACATCCCTGACAGTCCGTTATTAGGGGGGAACAAAATCAGCAGAGATTGGATCGATTGCTCATCACGACCAATACTGTCAGCACTGAAATAGAACGGAATTAACCCGCCGTCAACACCCAGCATACCGTAAAGGTGGCAAAAACATTGGCAGCTGGTTGGTTTGAGCAAATTCGGTTGTGAAACTTACTCACGGTGCCTGACTAATGTGTTGCCCCTTGCGTGAAGGGTTGAATTCCCGTGAGGCTTTTGGCACAATTTTTGCGGGCAAAATATTCTCAGGAAATAACAATACAAAAGGAAAATGTTTAGAATATAGTGACAACAATTACGCAACAATGTAATATTGCACAAATGTTTGTTTAATTTGTGTTAATAAAGATGTCATCTTTATGTGTGTACTTATTGTCTTGCGTTTGCAATTGGATCACTTAAGTGAATATTGCAAAGAAAGTTACTGAATAAACGGAGTTTTATGATAAATAAAATAATAAGAAACCCCCCCAACAACTATATCAAAATCTACCTTTAATCTACAATATTTATATACACATGTATATATAATGATTTTGGGTTGAACAAAGAAAAATTGACTAGAGTGGGATTTGAACCAACGACCTCCGGTTTAACGTGCCGGCGCTCTACCAACTGCTATATCTGGCTATGTTGGCGGGTCTCCTATTTTGTAAGCAACAAATTCGCTGGACTAAGCCAAAATAGGGCTGACTACTAATTATAGTCATTTAAAAAATTTCATCTAGTCGTATATATATATGTATTTGTTTATTTTATTGGATTTCTTTGCATGTCTCTACGTCACTACTGATCCATTTATGCTTACATTATCTAGTTCAATCTACTCCTTTCGTCCATTCAGTTTGAGGAAAGTTCATTATCTTTCATAATCTATCTTTACGACGTTACATTGTAATGCAGTGTGTAACCAGTTATCATTAGACAAGACCCTAATAATCACCCTCTCCTTTTCCCTCACTAACGGCAGAGTCAAGTCAAACTGGTTTTCCTGGAACCGAACAACCCAAATCCTTCCAGTTCAAAGGAAACATAATGTGTTCATCAACTATTTTGAAGAGGTTGCTAGCTGAGTTGTAAAATAACTGTGGATTGACTTTGTGCCCGTGTTCAGGCAGATGTAATTTTCATGTTGGTCCGTGAGGAAGTGCCGAGTGAGTTGATATGCGCGAGACGTTCTAATCAGTTTGACCGTTTCATGGTAGTTTAGCGTCTAGTCTAAAGTTGCAGTGAGCATACTTTACCAACATGCACTGCTTAGTGGGGCAGATAGGGGACATTTTTTGAGGAATTGTGCCTCTGATGATAGAAACATGGAATTCGGTACACAGTCAGAGTATTTATCATGAAAAAAGTATTCGTCTATTGACCCGTTGCAGGCGCGGAATGCACCTCCGGAAAATATGTGTCCAACATTTCCACCATTTTGGGAGACAGGTCCTCTGTGTACATTTTGACTCCCGAAATGGTGGACAGGATATGCGCGTGTAAAGTGTGCTGCACGTCGTCCAAGGAGTCAATACGCAAATTTTGTTCTTTGAAAAAATAAAGATGAGAATAACAAGCAATTGTCAAAGTTTTCAAAATGGCTGCCATTGCTTGTTACTGTCCCCCATGCGGACAAAACGCGATGGCCCTGTAGCCAAATATGAAATTATTCATGACATATACTCTGACTGCGTTCCAAATTCCATTCTTGTATCATCAAAGGTACAAATCCATCACTCACCTGCCGTACTAGCCGTACAATTATTCATTTAATACCATTATGCCGTGCAGTTTGATTGTACATGCTTCATTTACGCGCTCGTCCACGTGCTCATCATTGTTTAGACAAGGCTAGTTCAGCCGATTGGCGCCATTTCTTATTTCAAAACAAATAACCGTCGACGGACAAAAAGACGAAAGGAGCGCACTGTCACAAAAATTCTTTAACCTCGTAAAAAAGACTATGATTGCCCTTGGGCATTTTTGTTTGTACAAGAGACATTGTGCGTTTAATATTTTAATGGGACCTTTTCGTAACAAAAATAATGTGTAATGGTTTTTAGTAAGATCGATATGTTGTTAGTTATAGGTTCATTGATCATTATTTTAAACTACTTTATATCGTGTCACCAAATGTAGGTCAATGTATAACCGCTTTTCACTGGTTTGTTTAACTAAAAGACGTTGCTGTGAAACGCTATCAACATTCACCAATTATCAAAATGTTCATGGACTCGTTTGTTGAGAGATTCTGAAAATGTTTTGTTAGCTGAGGGATAATATAACAAATAAGCTATATAGGTTTGATAAGTTTTATGTGTGTGTCAGGAAATAATTTATTGAGTGTCGGTAGAATATTGCATTATAACGAACACCTTGTGTGCTCATGGTCGAAAGATTAGTATTGTATACCCTTTGTTATTCATTATTTTATATTCACAAAATTTGAATATAATATTAAACGAAGTTCCTGCAAATATTATAATATAAGATTATTGCAAACGATACCGTAATTCACTGAGAGATGAGACAGCCAGGTTTATGGTGCCACCATCGGTAGAATTCACAATGGAAAATTTGGAGGTGCTACAGTCGAAGCATATATCACCTGTTCTTGTCAAAAACACTGCCTGCCAATCGCAGATGCAATATGTATTGGGAACGACATATGAACGAGTGGAAAACAGGTGCAATTGGCAGGGGCAGGGGTTACCTTTATGCACTCTCCATCGGTAAACGCACGGCAGCCATTTTGTTTTGTCTAGTACCCTTATTCCCAGGTGTGCATTTAGACGCTGGTAGCCAAAAAGCATGACCAAAGGGATCAGTCAGTGCCCTTTGTTGCATCGGTTTTAAAAACACAACGTACTTGAAATTAACACGATATGATCGTGGTAAGGTTTTTTCTGCAGCCATTTTGTTTTGTCTAGTACCCCTACGCGCAGGTGTGCCTTTAGACGCTGTTAGCCAAGGGATCAGACTGTGCCCTTTTGTTGCTGCGGTTTTAATAACGCGCTGTACTTGAAATTGACACGGATCACCGTCTGGGGTTTCTCCCCTTCCTTACAATTCAATTAATAATCCGCAGCTTCTTCCAACGGATAATTTTGTTAATGTGTGAACGGACATACTTTTGATTAATTTTGCCACGGTAAAGTTATTACATTTGTTCCTTGTAATGAACACGAAGGTTACACTAATTACAATCCAGGCCAATTTTGAGGAAAACGCCGCTCTAAATTATACTCTAATTTATGTGTTGGACCCATGAACATGAACACCAATAAAGATTGTAAATTAATTGAGTTATAAACATTTTAGCTAAAAGTCAAAACGCAGATCACCTTTCTTTCCTTTGGCATTTTTATTTTTATGGATTATGCCAAATTCTCCTTTGCTTCTCTTTGAAAAAATCGTGTATATATTTAGCATTTTCGTCCAATATATCCATACTAACAGGCTTTTCCCCCATGTCTTTGTATTGAAACTAATCTGCAAATGTCAAACTTCACTTTGAACGATTCTTTCTGACATCTTGAGGGTCTCAGACCGCAGAAATCGAAGAAGAGGAACAAGTCAAACAAAAAACCCACGGACGACATCGATACGATCTTTTGCCGCGTTTCATTTGAAATTGATACAAGGAACGGACGGCAAAGTAATCCGCTGCAATTAATGTTGGAGCGCATTCCGGAACACACGGACCCAGCGCCATCAATGTCGTCCAGGTTTTCTTTTTTTACTGAACGGCCAGACAATTCAAAATCAATTAATTGTCTGCCCTCACGAAACCTTGCAAAGGGTAAACAAAGTGCTTGTTTGCGGGCTCCGTCCCCCTCTCTTTTCAAATAATACAAGGAAGGTTTTTTAATTCCCGTGGAATGTTTGGAAGAACAAATATTGAACTCTTGGGTGCTCTTTGAATAAAACGTGAAGACGTTACACCAAAAAGTGATTACTTCCCAGATATCCAAAGCGGAGTCCGTTTGTGTGTAATTTTACAAAAAAAATCACCCATTTTCTTCGTTCAAAATCATTTCTTATGACAGAAACTTCTTATTCTGAGAAGACATCGGGTCTTTCAAGAACATATGTAAACGCCATTCCGAAGCTATTTCAAAGTTGTGGTATAACCTTCTACTATCAATGAATTATACTATAATTTAAAGATAATTTGAAGAGCTATTTCAAAGTCATGGTATTGCATGTCATGAATATCCGTAGTATTAACAAGGATATTTTGAGTATCAAATGCAACGTCAGAGTATTACAGATTCATGCTCTGTTACCATTGTGTTAAAGTATTATTTTAAGGAGACTTTGAATAACCAAATTACAACGTCATGATATAGTATGTCCTATAGTAATAGTCTATAATAATGGAATTTAGAGTAACTGCTACAAAGTCAGGGTATAACTGATGCACGCCCTATTACCAATGTAATAAAGTATTACTTTAAGGAGACTTTGAATAACCGTATACAAAGTCATGATATTTTAAGGAGACTTTGAATAACCAAATTAGAACGTTATGATATAGTATGTCCTACTAGTAATAGTCCACAATAATGGAATAACTGCTTCAAAGTCAGGGTACAACAGATGCACGTTCTATGTCCGTATTAAAGTATTGCTACAATGAGACTTCGACAAACTATTTGGAAGTTGTTGTACTGCAAGTGTTATACTTTCATCGAATTACGATATAAGGAGAATTTGAATAAATACTTCAGTCGTGGTATTATAGAAGTTCTACTATTAGTGAAGGGGCCTACTAAAAACAAAAAACTATTTCAAAGCCGTGGTATTACAGTTATCCTGTTATTCCTTCAATTAAATTCAGAGCGGGACTCAAAATACTGGAATTGATATCCCTTGGAGTCGAATAACTCGCGGGGGAGAAAGATGAAACCGCTGGGTAAAGAATCGGATAATATCAAGCAAACAGTTCACGACGGTCGGACTGAGGCCGATAAATAAAACAAAATAAAATACTGATCTCTCTATGTTTTGAAAGAGAAATGGGAAGATTTAATATCAGAACTTGAAAGGGGTTGGGCTTCGCAACAGTTTGTATTCCATTGTTCGGGCGGTGGACGAGGCTTTCAACTCCGTGAACAATTAAAATAGGCTCGATAGAAACATGGGGGAATTATTAAGCGACTGCATCCTCAGCGGGTTTTGAAAATCACCGTATACGTCCGTGTCTCTGATGCAAAAGGCTAGGAACTGTTTTTGTAAGAGCGGTGTGAAAATGGTTGCGGTTCTGAATGGAGGAAATACTGCATTGATTTTGTGTCAAGGGAATATACACAAAAATAAAACATGGATGCAGACTCGGGTTACGGGATGTCAGGGTTGGAGTTGATAACTTGAGTTAGTTCTTATTGGAATCGATGACTTGAGTTCTTATGAACAGAACACAATGGCATTTATATGGTTGAGTCAACGGCAGTTTCCTGGTCCGATGTTAATAGGCCACTACGAGGGGAGAGGAACGCGAAAGGGAACAGTGGTAAGAACTCGAAAATGGGTTCCGAGGTTATAGTCTTCAATCGGTGGAGCGTTGAGCTCAGTTAATAAATCAGATCAATCGATGAAGTACTTCTATTACCAAACTCAATGAGGTATGAGACGCCAAATACAGCAATTGTCCATAATGACAAATAAAGGGGGGGGGGGGGAGAAAAAGAAGAAAGAAAAAGAAAAAGAAAAAAAGAAACAAAGTCACACTTTCTGATAACTCCTATTTTTCCTTCAAATTTGCCAGTTTGCTATTAAAGCTAGAGCATTCAATGTGTCTTTAAATGCCACGGTTAGTGATAATTTGTTTAGCAATTCGGTTGGAGATTTCGATACTATTAAAGGCACTGAACACGTTTGGAAAATGTCAAAGACCACTGTTCTCACTTGGTGTATCCCAACATATGCATAAAATAACAAGTCTGTGAAAATTTGGGCTCAATTGGTCATCGAAGTTGCAAGAAAATGATGAAAAGAAAAAAACACCCTTGTTGTACAAATTTGTGTGCTTTCAGATAGGAATACAAACTTCTTTCAAGAAGGTTTTATTATTTTAGTGAGAAATTACCTCTTTCTCAAAAACTACGTTACTTCAGAGGGAGTCGTTTCCTACAATGTTTTATACTATCAACAGCTCTCCGTTGCTTGTTACCAAGTAAGTTTTTATGCTAAAATTTGTTTTGAGTCATTACCAAACGTGAACGATGCCTTCAAACTCACTGTTGTTTTAATTTGAAGTCGGCATTATTAATGTCAATCCAACTCCATTGTTAGTTACATCTGACTGCTGTACAGTGATGCTACTCGGAATATTTAAGTGTCAAATTAGCGCTTTGACTATATGGAGTATATCTGTGCCCCGATATCATTACTGCAAATCTTAAAACAAGAAGAGAAGAAAATAGATGCGATGGATCTGTTTGGTTGCAACATCCCTGTGGTTTGTTGTCCGCATATAAGCTGACAAGTTTGTTTTGCATTTTTTCAATGATTTTTTGGTATAAATCTAAGTGTGTTGATAAATAGTCCAGGTATTGACTAGGTTAATTAAAGCTTATTTGTTTGCTTCAGTAATTAAGTTTGGGTTTCATCTACCAATAAACATTGACATACCTATTTGGTACACAAAAGATGTTCGCAGAGTTTTGTCCTCCCCACCCCCCTTCTACCCAAATCACTGACCCCTGTTGATTGACACACCCTCTAGGACCTGTGGCACAGTCCATCTTAGGATCTCATGGCATTTGAGCTGACCTGTGGTTAAGACGATGGAAAGATTTAAATATGTCAGCATGTCCTGACAGCAGCCCACTCAAGGTGTCCGGTGTATAGGTTATCAAATGAACAACATCGTCCAAAATCATCATTTTCATATTAATAATAACCCGAGCACGCCGGCTGTACATCAGCCCCGGCCGCTGAACGGTATTGCATTATTTGCAAAATAAACACAAGGTGCTACTGATTAAAATTCCCAGTGACTGACAGTATCGAGTACCAGTGTTGATTTGTCTGAGCGTTGAGAGTCCGCAGATGGTGCCATTTTACGAAGACACCGTGAAGCCACATTGTGGAGGCATTTCGAAGCATGTGCCGTGAAACTCAAAGCCGAGGATCTCAAACAATGTCTTGGGTTTGATGATGAAATGTTGACACTAATATTATTAGATGACAGCGTTTGTTGTTTCTGTACATGATTGGTCTAAATAGCTGATTGAAAGAATTGGGTCTGGCTAATTGTTAACACTCTTTTGGGGATTAAAAGGCATTAAGGCGGCAATGTAACCCCCCCAAAAAACAAAAAACAAAAACAAAAACAAAAACAAAAACAAAAACAAACCCCTAATTATAATATATAACAAAATGCTAGATTTACGAAGAATGGACTTCATTTTACGGTATGGCTGTGTACACACGTGATCTCGTGCCTCAACATACTACAGTCTTATACTTTACCTTTGTGCACCTCACCATTAAGAAAGTACGGAGCTCAAGGAATGCCATGTGACTAATCCAGATAACGATACCATTTTTCTCGCCAAGTCGACTAAGATGTCGACTCGCTCTGAAAAGGTATAGGTATATATTCAAGACAACTTATTTTAAGTCGAACAAACAACTAAGTCAACTTACCTCGATATTTCATCTCACTGAGTCGATCAACTTACTAAAACTTAGAGGTCGACTTGGTCGACTTGTCCTGATAACCAAGACAACTTTCGGTACCAAAGAAGTTAACTTACTTTTATTATTAATTTATCTCACCAAGTCGACTTACTGAAACTTAGATGTCAGCTTTTCTTGAAAATAGTTATCACAAAAAAACACATTTCAGTTAGAAGTCGACTAACTTGATAATTATTCACCTCACCAAGTCAACTTACTGAAACTTAGATGTCGACTTGTCTTGATAAAGTATTTCACCATGACGACTTTGGGAACCAAAAAGGTTGACTTCCGTGATAATTTATCTCACCAAGTCGACTTACTGAAACCTATATGTCGACTTGTCCTGATAAGATGTCTCACCAAGACGACTTTCTGAACCAAATAAGTCGACTAACAGATGGTAAGTCGACTTCTCAGTTTCAACAAGTCGTCTTGGGCTTCAGGAGATAAAGTATCACGACAGGTCGACTTATTATGTTTAATAAGTTGTCACTGCGTGATTGCAAGTCAACTTTTTCGACGTGTCGAGATCTGGTATCTGAATAACTTGTATGGCATTTCCGGAGCTCCGTACGGACAAGTTTAACGTACCGCACAAGTGCCAAACTGTTTTTTTCTTCCGCATTGGGTGAAATAGTTGTTGCTGCGACAGCTCATGCAGTTTTTCGTAATTGATTATAGTCATACAATTCTACCACCACCTTCCTTGTTTACCTACAGACTGACACCGCTATTCTATCATTTTCCTTCCATTATAACCAAGAACCAAAATCAAATGCGAGAAGACAAAACAATAATAAGATACTCATAATAATAAATGCCATACGCTTGATGCGCATAGTAACGGATAGTGTTTCTAACACCCAATCAGTTGTGTCAATACTAAAGCGATATCAGTGAGCACATTGGAACTGACAATCTAATAAAACCCTCTCGGGAGACCATATTATCGGCAACATTTCCCTCAACCTGCCATGGTGATGACGAGAATGGAAAGCTGATCATAAGTCCGGGGTAGGCCTATAGAGCCGGGACAGTCTAAACCTAAAGACCAAGTATAGTTTGTTGGTAATCACCGAGACGAACAGTAGTCTAAATCCGAGAGCTCACTCAGTGAAAGCTAACACCAGTGCCAATCCTTCAGAGAAAGTTAAAACACTTCTAAGGTTACGATTGCAAAACTGTCAAAGTCGGTCAAATAGCATTTTGAAGATTTCAAAAGGTCACTTTTGCTGATTTCAAATTGCAGCAACCGGAATAATCTCCGTATTGAACGTGCGCCCCCCCCCCGACAAATCACGGAGCCCAATCTCATAAAGCCCGTAAGCACACGTTTAAGTTTTCACAAACACCCCGTTGAAAGCGCAATAGATTTGAGTCACGAATGTGTACAAAACATTTTTGAGTCATAATTCATCTTTAATAATACGCAACAAGTAACTTAAATCCCATTTGGAGATCAATCTTTTGTTGTTTTAATCTCATGGAATTAAATTGTAATGCCCACTTTCCAACACGCCGAATTTCATTTTAAGTTCTAATCTCTCTCTATTAAAGGCACTGGACACGTTGAGAAACGACTCCCTCTGAAGTAACGTAGTTTTTGAGAAAGATATAATTTCTCACTTAAATAATAAAAGACTTCAGGCCTGAAGTCTTTTATTCTTATCTGAAAGCACACATTTGTACAACAAGGGTGTTTTTTCTTTCATCGTTTTCTTGCAACTTCGATGACCAACTGAGCCCAAGTTTTCACAGGCTTATTATTTTATGGTTATGTTGGGATACACCAAATGAGAATACTGGTCTTTGACAATTACCAAACGTGTTTAGTGCCTTTAATCCTTCCGTATGAAAGAATCATAAACAGTTCGTGCGTTTTGTGCTCATAAATAAAGATATGGAATTACAAATCTCTAAAAGACATTTCTGGATTACGACGTAAAACCAATGAATACAAAGTTATTGAAGTCTCCACCGTCAATGCACTCAACCCACGGTTAGTACACATTGTCTTAGAAAGCAAAACGGAACCAGTTGTGGATGTTTCAGTCAAGAATATACACGGCATTTGCATTCTGTGTGTGCGCTAAAAGAAATGTTTGTAGCGTGCAAAGTTATACCCCCATATAGGCTATAACATGACTATGTTTCGTGGCGTGTAAAGCTTTTTCTATTACAAAGTATAGTTGTATTATTACGAATGGTTGCGTTCTTTGTGAGTCTGTGTTTTGTTTTGTTTTATTTTATGACGTATTAGTGCACGTCTTATACATATAATGATTTTGTTTTCGTTCCTAAAGGCCCTGTCACACCATGGCGTATCGCCTGAACGTATGCCAACGTATGCGAAATATCGAAAATACGTTGGTGAACGTTGGTGTACGCTGATATAAGTTTGGGGTAAGCTGGGGATACGTCGTTTACGTAAAGAGCACGCTGTGATACGCTGTTAAAATTTTGAACACGTCGAGCACGCGAAAAATTATTGAGCATGTTCAAAATTTCACGGCGTACTGAACGTGTGCTTCATACGTTCTGCATAAGTTCCCCGTAAGTTCGTGGCACGTTAGACATACGTTGACATACGTTGACATACGCTGACATACGTTAGAGGAACGTTACTCGTAGGTTGGTATACGTTGATGTACGTCGGCTGACGGGGAAACGTACAGCCAATGTGTTTGAGATCGGATCGATATTTATACGTTATACAGCGGCATAGGTCACGTGTTCGTTGTACGCCGAGGATACGCTGAGGATACGTTGAACACGGCAGACAAATGCTACGAAGGCGTTCATCATACGTTACTCACACGCTCGCATACGCTGCCATAACTTTGTTATAAGTTAGTGATACGCTATCAATACATTAGTCATACGCTATGTATACGTTCAATACGCTATGAAACCGCTATGGATACATCCTGTCCAACACCGATGTCGTCTTTTCCGATGCAATTCGTTGGGAAGTTGGACGTTTTTGGACTTTGACAATTTTTGAACTATTTTGTGTATACGTCGGCATACGTTCAGCCGATACGCCATGGTGTGACAGGGCCTTAAGATTTAAACATATTTGTTTAAATAAATAGTTTTACATATAAATATCGCTTTATTTCTATAATCTAGATATAGGAAGGCTTTATGTGACTAGTTCTAAAGATATATACAAGTTTTTTCTCTACTTAAAGGTATTGTACACTTTTGATAACAGCTCGAAATCAGTGTCAACATTTTGTGTGATTCAACATATGCATGAACAAACAAATCTGTGAAAGTTTGAGCTCAATTGGTCATGTGTTTTCTGTTTTTTTCAAACATCGAGTTTTTAACGCGCGTGATAAAAACTATTGTTTTACTCATTTCTCAGAAACGATAGCATTTTAGGCAGAATTTTTTAAGGAACCCTTTCTACCATTACTTACTTTAAATCATGTAAGTTATGTGTGAATCTGTGAATATTTGTGTTTTTCGATCTTACCAATAGTGTACAGGGCCTTAAATAACGTCAACGCAAATGGGTCTTTTTTCCCAAAAATGTATTTCTTTGTCTCATAAAATGCTGTCGTTCAAGGTCATATTTCTCACTCCTTCCCATTTTATTTCGAAGGAGCTGTTTGCCCACAAATATGTTAAGGTGGTCGTCCTCGCTTAATCGAAATTATAAATTGCCCCCAAAAAAGCAAATAGAGGATGAACCATCGGACGCCGGGCTGCGAATTTGTTTTCCCCCAAACGACATCGCTATGATGACCTTTTTTTGTTATGATTTTGATATTTCTTTTTCGATCGGAATGCGGATGTGGGAAAGAAATAAAATATATAAAAAAGGTAAATAAAAAAAAGTTTGGGAAAACAAAATTCGCCACCGGGCTGCTTATAGTTGAAGTGATGTTTGTGTTTCTAATAATGGTGTGTAAACGCCATGTATAAATGTGTGATTTCGTTATTTTTGATTAATTAACTGCAATTGCTTGTCACTCCGTCGGTGTGACCATAATTTGTTTCTTGCTCTATGGTGTGACTCATGATCTGGGCCCAATTTCACAAAGCTCTTAAGCAGGAAGTGGTGCTCAGCAATTTGTATGCTAAGCATAATTAGTAAGGAACCAGTCACAAACAATATACATTACATGGTATTCTCGCTGGTAACCTGTTTCCAATATTTTTCTTCACTGAATACAATTTTTTGCTAAACAGCTTTATGAAACTGGGCATTGGTCAAATCTACGTGACGTGTACTGCACACTGATTGACCTCTGACCTCACGGGCCAAACGAACACCCCCAGCTGAAACAATTCGTATACAACAAACCCAAACACCATTTCTTAATAATTGGAAAATTCAATTGCCACCGCGTGTGCATTCAAGAAGATGTTATGACAACTGGCCAAACTTAAAGCCCTCTTAACATAATGTTATCAGGCGAGGAAGGCAGCTTGCACGCTCCGGGGGCATTGACTTAAAATGCAATTATTACTGAAAAAGGGGCTGGCTCTGAAGTGACACGTAAAATGTTTTCCCTCAGCTCAAAAATAATAAGTTTTGATGTACTCCTATAGATTCCAGGATATTTAAAAGAAGCCAGGTGCTGAAAACGAACGGTCCACAAATAAAAGTACGTGCTTCTTATAAGATTGATGTCAATTTCAGTGCGTCGCTAACGTCAGTGATGGTTTTCACAACTTGTAGATTTTCCTCCCGGTACCGACTCCTTTGTTATTCTGGTGAACATGCACAGTATCGACATTAGTTTAAAGGTATCGTACACGTTTGGTAAAACAAATACTAGCATAAAAACTTACTTGGTAACAAGCAACGGAGAGCTGTTGATAGTATAAAACATTGCAGGAAACGACTCCCTCTGAAGTAACGTAGTTTTGGAGAAAGAGGTAATTTCTCACTGAAATAAAAAAAACTTCTTGCAAGAAGTTTTTATTCCTATCTGAAAGCACACAAATTTGTACAACAAGGGTGTTTTTTCTTTCATCATTTTCTTGCAACTTCGATGACCAATTGAGCTCAAATTTTCACAGACTTGTTATTTTATGCATATGTTGGGATACACCAAGTGAGAACACTGGTCTTTGACACTTTCCAAACGTGTTCAGTGCCTTTAAGCCAGGTCAATACTACTTTCGCATGTGTGAATGTACACCTGAATGATTACGCCTCCAACATGTAATAAGCAAGCAACAACTTTTCCTTTTTTTTTTCAAGATCATAACTAAGCACGAAGTTGTCGAGTGAGCTAGACTATTCAATCCCATAGTCTCCAGGGAATTCCTGCAGACACTTTTTTGATAAATAATTAAGTAATGCAACACATTTGAACCTGTTTGGTTTTCCTGAAGAACAACTGTGACAAACGAGGTACATTTGCACCTGCTACCCGTCATTCAATTAATGAAAACACATTAATGTTCTTTTTCTATTATTAATTATTACCATTTAACACAGAAGAAGCTGCACTCCAAGATGTCTATTTGTGCAGCATTTCACGTATTATAACGTATTGTCATAAAATTGTTTTCTGTTTTTTTTTGTCTTACTGTTCTGAGTACCATGCTGGTGATTTTTGCGCTTTATAATAATAATGTTAAAATATTGTTATTGATTTTATTATAATCAGTACGATACAATCAGTAAGGATGATACAAAACACAATACAACTAGTAAATTGTCAATTTTGATTTCAAGCTCACTCTTGTTTCGAAACTGAGACCGGTGCTAATATTTCTTGATAAATATCTTCGTTTTAATTTTTGCGACATAGAGGAGAATTGCCCCCAACGTTCAGTTTCTTATTTCGATCTGCCATTTCGAAAAAGTACAGATGAACGAGCACAAACCACAGTTGTTAGGTTGGTATAACATTGTCTCACACAGCTTCTGTGTGGATATGAACAATAAATACGTTACTGCTTCAATACAAATGCATGACTATACTTTAAAAAAGAAATGTCTTCAACTAAACTTGACCTCGTCGCTGCTTGGAGGAGACAAGACTTTTCAAAATATCAAACTCAAAGTTTAAATGAATGCCATTAGCCTTTTTTAAGATTTGGTGGACACTATAGGAGTGCACTGTAAGATGTGGGTATATACAGACAAATTTACCCAAACCAAACAGTGTTATAGTAATGTGTCCGCCATATCTCAAAATGGCTTATTTCTCCGGCTTTTCAAAATATCAAACTCAAAATTTAAATGAATGACATTTCTCCTTTAACTTTCGTGGATTTTTATATTTCGCTGTATACAGGGACTAAAGAACAATGTGTGCGTTGCTTTCATGAAAGCCATGAATTGTTGAACCTACGGAAATATTCCTTTCAGAAGGATGATTTTGGTAAATCTTAAGTTTCCACCCACAAGGGAATTTATTGATCTCCATCTGTTATCAAATTACGGAAAATGGAGATCAATATTTGACAAAGCCACGGGACTTCCCCCATTATTAACTTTTGCGTTTTTCCCGATTTAAGAGATCGAGTTCTTTGTGGCTTGTTGACAATATTTTGAACGATGTCTTCGCCATTCTTATCTTTAAATCATAATTATATCAAATGTTTCTCCCATCTTCCTCCCGAGATCGAGTCAAGTCAACAATTTGACTTTCTTGCCCGGAGGGTTGCAGAACTCGAGCTGAGATATGTTTGTTATGTTATTTTTGTTTTACACTTTCGTCGCGCTTATTTTTTTCTTGTAAATTAAATTATGCACCGTCAAATTGTCACCAACGGAAGCAGCGCGTTTTATTTTTTTGTTTTGATTTATGATTTTTAAATCAATCGAAAGGTTTCATAATTTTTTGTTTATCTCTCTCTTACTTCTCCATTTCATTGGCACGCGGGTGAATCGGTATGTGACTATTGTTAACCCCCCACTGCAGTTAAAATATCACAGTTTACTTTTGAACAAGGTCATCAACGTTTGCTTTGAAGAGCTGAGGCAAATCAAACCAAATGCTTTCCTTTGAAGAAAAAAAATATATATATGTACAGGTTTTCCCGGTAATTTTCGGCAAATTAAGAAAAATACTCTACACAAATATTTGTTTCTTGTCATCAATAATTTATACTGTATACAAAACATTGGTTACCGTGTTATGTGATTAGACTGCAGGACTTGCAATCACAAGGTTGTTGGTTTGAATCCTACCAAGCTAACCGCCGATTTCACAATGACTAGAATAAGTATTGTCGTCTAGTAATACTGAATGACAATTTCTTGATTTGTGCAATTCATAATCATAGACGTTAAACCAATGTTTGTATGAGAGAGATTGGCTGTTGCTAGCTTGGTGTTATATCCCCTTGTGGGAGTTTGCCGAGTTCCCTTGACATGAAAATAAAAAAATAAAATAATAATAATTAGTCACTTGGGCTCTTAGTCGACATGACAAATAAACTGCTCACAAAAAGTTAGGAAACTTTTTTTAATCATGTATATTTTTTATTAATTATTACCCTCTTGTATTATGTTGCATATCAATAGAAAGCTGAAGTGTTCTTCTTTAAAATGATACCAAATGTGCAATGATGACATGTTGCTGGACTTGGCCACATTAATGAGAATGAGACAAAGTCACAAATCAAATGTGCCAAAATTAGCAATTTTGTGTTACTGTGTGAACAAACAAATTGACACTGTAATTGAAACATGCGGTAATTTTTGCACATTTGATTTGTGACTTTGCCTCATTGTCATTCATGTAGCCAAATTCAGCAACATGTAATCATTGCAAATGTGGTATCATTTTAAAGACGAACACTTCAGCTTTGCATTGATATATAACACATACAAAGAGAGTAATAAATAATAAAAATGTACTTGATTAAAAAAAGTTTCCTAACTTTTTGTGAGCAGTTTAGATCAGTCGACGTTCTATGACTAAGTAAATCAGGGCAGGATTGGTATGAGGTCGATAATTACTAACTTATGAAGCTGATGATTAAATTTAAAATAAAAGTCTTGTTTCGTGAAGAAAACGTCTTTGTTTAATTACCCATGTTATTTTTTTATTTTGCACATTTCTTTGATCAAATTAATATGTGTATCATCTCTCTTTGCGTTGTACACGTTAAAGTATTACATACTATACATGTGGTTGTTCAACAAGGGCAAAAATATAGGACGACGATATCACGGTAATTCTTGTATATCCGTAATTAGTTGCTGCATAGTCAACGGACTAGTGGTTGTAGTCACAACTATGTGGGGGAAGAAAAACAAACCCGAAATCAACAACGCGATGCCTCGCTTCATAACGTTGTGGCGAGGTCTGTCTGTGCGTCAATGCAGTTTAGATGTCCCCCAACAGCTCTCCCCCAACAGCTCGGTTGGGGGAAATAAAATAACACACGCAGGCTGGCTAATACTATTACCGCTCGTATCTAAATATTGTCGACTGGTGTTACTGCGAGGGCGGGTAGGACAATATATAATTCGGGCTGGAAGACCCAAATTTAGTTTGGATAAGTGTGGGTAATTCTGGACGACTGTGCCCTCAGTTCTGTCTAATATCACAGCGAGAGACCTTTAAAGAGAGGTTACAGTATTTCCTCGTAAGTTGAGGGTGTCATGCTTTGATGACAAGAGGGAATATTTCAACGCAACAAGGAATTGGTTTTTTCTTCATGAATACTCAGATTTGCGATAACCATGATCGATTTCATCGGTTTATTTTTGATGGCGCGGTGAGATCGATCACCCCTCGGAACGAGGTTGATTTGCAAAGGAAATTGACTTCCGAAACGGCGGAAATGGTACACGCGCATTTTGCGGAGGTGCGTTCCGCGTCGTGCAAGGTGTCAACTTACTCCCCCAAACAACACGAAGTTATCTTTTTTTCTATAGATTCTCGAAATGTATATATAGGCACAATACCATTCCAAAGATATTGAATCTTGCAACAACACATGTAGCTACTGTCTGCAACGCTCGCCGGCCATTTTGGTGGTCAAATTGCACGTTATGGTATAACCGCGTGTAAACGGGGCGTCGCCATCGCGTGTAAATCGCTGCGTCGTTTAATGAAAACTGTTGTATAACGAACATGCAAATACTACTGCTTTGGTCTTGTTGTTTTCGCATGGTAACTTATACAGTCTCACCTTTATTTGTTTTCAAAATCAACGTAAGCTATCCAGAATGTTAAAAACCAGAACACGACGCCACCAAGAGTACTGTGATGATGACGTCCGGTGAATTGGGTCAGTAGATTTATGTCTTCGAGAAAATTATTTATAGATTTATAAATAAATATAAATAAGATTAAATTCTAGATATAGGTGTGGTTTTTTAAGACACTAGTTGATTAGATATATGATTTCATTTTAAATCTGTGATCACACAGATTTGGATGAATAGTAACTCAATAATCACCATTCGGGCTGCGCATCTGAAATGAAACACACACATTCTGAAGTTAATAAAAATGAAAAGAAAAGTTGTACTCACGAATGATATGACGTTAACTGGTACTATTTCATGGTTGACCGTCACTGAGACCGACTCGTTAAAAACTGGACGCACTAGTTTGTTATAACCATTCAGTAAATCACGTATCAGAGGTCTGGTATCCGCCGAACACACTGAGAACAAAATGAGAGAATAAGAGAATAGAATATAAGTCTAAGCTTTCTGTTGAAGACCATCAAAACTTACTGATTGAAACGTCGCGCTGTCAACTGTCATTCTCAGAATCGTCACAGCTCAGAAGCAAATTAGTTGGGCAGATATGAGAAATTGGAGAAGATGTGCCTTTGATGATACAAACATGGCATTTGGCACGCAGTCAGAGTATGTCATGAGAACGACATTTGGCTTTGGGGCAATTGCGCTCATTTGAGTATAGTTGGTAGAATAACATGCACATTTTAAAATTTTCAATATGACTGCCAATGCTTGTTAGTCTTCCTATACATTTTTCAATGGACAAAACTGCGATGGCCCTGTGGCCAGATATTTTGCTTGTGACACACCGTACTCTGTGTGCCACATCCCATGCGTGTATCATCAAAGGCACAATCCCTCCAGCGATACCTGCCGCAATACATCTTATTTTACATTATTAGTTCACATTTACACACCAGACTTCTTACAAAATGGAGCCAAAAATGTATTACAAAAAGTCGCCTGATTTCCTGACAAGAAAATATAATATAAAGAACTGCCATTTTACTTTCCATATTTGTATGATTTACGGAATAATATTCACTACAAAGGACATTGTCCAATAGATTCGCTATATTGAACAATGAACGTTATAACTTATAGTTTACCAAACAATGCAATGAACGGCCAGGACGTTTCCTAAAATTACGTTTTACTTAATAAAACACACAAATAAGTTCAATGATATGGTTAAGAAGGCTTCCAGGAATTCAAGTGAGATCGATCGATGCCCAAAAGGGTTTGTATTGATCGGGTTTCGGAGGAAATACGGAGTATGATTATGACTAAGTTCCAAGAACTGGTAGAGACGGAACGATAATTATGTGGGGATTCATGCAGTGTAGAATATATTAATTTATACATCTGTGCAACAGACGTGTAATTGGGAGCCTCCTATTGTCTCTCTTTTTTGTAATAACTTTGTTGGCAAAAGCTCCAATAGTCCTGCACTTTCCAACCGGGAACTTAACCTAACCGGGTAATTGTCCTCTATTGTTATAAACTCAGTATTACTTTATCTTAGTGTTGCCTTTTTTGTAACAGTTCAAGTTTTAATGGTGTCGTACTTCATGCTGGAAAATCCATCATTTTGTTTACTGCGTCAAAATTCAAACTTAATTTCGTATCTGTCTTGAGGCCTGTTAAGCAAACACCACAGGTTGAAATATTAATTATGTCTTCGGTCAGACACTGACAGGTATTATATCAAGCGTGGTGTGTTTATTTTGTTACTAGGAAAATGACTTCAGGGTCTCTGTAGATTGGGTAACTCTCGCCACGGGGCGAAAAAAGGTTAATTATTAAAGGTGCGTGTGTGTGGGTTTCATGTTCTTAAAAAAAATGATTTATTTATAATATTATCTGACCTGGAGTTTAATGAAAAGCACACATAATGGGATAACCATTTCCTTCTAGGAGGACGGGGGCACTTCTGGCCAAATAAAACTGTTAGTATTCATTTTAATTTTCTTAAACAAAAGTATTTTATTTATAAGATTATCTGACCTGGAGTTAAACAAAAAGCAGACCAAAAATAAAATGTATTGTCTGTGTGTAAATAGAAAGATAGTCCTTACAGAGCTGCTCAAACAGATCATTTTGCCTGAATTTTACAATTTACAAGGATAACCTTATTCACTTGCTTGTCAAAAATCCTAAATCTACAAAAAATTAATATAAGTTCGTTTGTGATCCACCTTTCCCCGTAAAGTGTTTTGATTATAAACATTTTTGTGTGTTTTCCGGCTGTTATTTTGATATCTCTCGGTTAGGAAAAAAGAGAAAGACGAAGAAGGATTTCGTTTAAATGAGGACTCCAAGGTCAAATTCAGTTTTGTGATGCACTCAGTTCCTAATAGATAGAGTCCTCGTGAAAGTTGGGAAAATTACAAGTCTCTATAAAAAAAAACTCACGTTAAAATGGTGTAAAGTGCCATTTTATTTTAATACTCTTTCGGAGCGAAACTTGAAACGTGACGTCATCGGACATTGGAAACAAATGGGTCTCTACATTGCAAAGTTGAGTCTTTACACCAGTCAAAATGATACACTCAATGCCATTTTAATTTGAATGCCATCCAAATTCAGGAATGAACTAAACATTCTCTGTACAAAAAATGTAAAGACCGCATATTGAGGTGTCACGTACGTCAACGAACGTTTTTGGATTTTGACAAACATTGCACTTGAATGATATCAAATAAAAATGGACACATTAACATGCCATGATGCCATCGCACTGTGGTCCACTGTCCATTTTTAGTTAAATAATCAGTACTCCGCCGTTTTATTTTTTTTAATCTAAAAATTTCAACATTCCCCATGTACACCTAGCGAAATAGCATGGTAAATATCTTGTTACCATCCGGGTTTTTTCACCAAAAACAATCCATCAATGACCAGCTCTCCCGGAATTCCCATAGGAATTGTACAGCAGTTACTTGACCTTGGGGTTAATAGCCACTACTGGGTGAAATGAACCATATAGTTTCCAGATGGTTTTTCTGTGTACTTGTATAATGGCTGTAAGCAGTGACCTGGTTGTTTATTTGGATGAATTGAGTAGGGTCCATATCTAATGGTTTGGGCCATTTGAAAGTGATTGGGTTCTCCACAAATATTAATTACACTCTAATACAAACGGACAGTAGCCTACTGTCCGATGGCGTATAAGCGTGTGATTTTTTGATGGTGTCACGCAGGTTAACACATTTTAAGGTGGGGTAGATACTTGTAAATTCTCCCATTTTCATAAGGACTCTATCTATTGGAAAGTGAGTGGATAACAATTGAATTTTACCTTGGAGCCCCTCTTTAAGGACATGGACCAGTTTAGTCTACGCGTACATCTTTAACAACATCTGCTCGCATACGCTCACTAGGCGGTAACCACGACAGATACTCCACAAAAAGGCAATGTTAGTTTTATGGATTTAGAGAAAGCGAAAAAGTGCTCCGAGCTGAGTTCGTCAAAATTGATTCCGGCCGTAAGGCGAAGCGAATGTGCAGAAAAAAAAGAGCGAGAGAGAGAGAGAAAAAAAAAGACCCAGAGAATCAGATGCAATTTGATTAAAGTTCATTCCGGGAGCCTGGCATATAAATTGCCAAATTAAAAATGTGCTGGGGATTTATTGTTGTGTATTGAGGTGCAGATTTGTGGTCAAACACCTTTTTTTCCAACAACATCTTGACTTAAATACCACTGTAATTGTTTGTTTTTGTTTTTGTGTTTGTGTGCAGGTAGGCCTACCTTAAGGGTATAGGGTAATAGATTGGTAAATACTGCAAATAGTAATGACCTTAACAACTTATTTGGTGAGAAGCACTGCAGCTGTTGATAGTATAAACTATTTTGAGAAGGATTCCCTTCGAAGTAATGGTTTGGATAATTTTTCACTCAAAACATTTGAATCTGAAAAATGATTCTTGAGAAATGATTTCTGAGGGTTGGTGTCCGTTTGCGAATGCTGAGGCAAGAGATGCAGTTGGTGCCAGCTTGCGTCACCTCGATAAGCGTGAATGGATTCGTCTTTCTTGTGGAAAATAGCGTGAAACGTGTCTCTGTTTCCTGTTTCCCCAGCCAGTTCACACTGTATTCAGCTGAAGCTTTTACATGTGACTTTTGTGTACTATTCTTTATAATTTTCCCTTTAATTTAGTCAGTTGGGTTGACACCAATCTTCGTCCATACCTTTATATGAAAGCTAATGACTTTCTCAAATCTATAAACAATAGCTATTTGAAATTTCAATCTATATTTTCCCGCCAAATCTGCCAAAGATTTGACCTAGCATCTCTAAGCACAAAAGTTATCAACGCACGAAGCATTTCTGCTTTCAAGAAATAGTGGCCAGCCAAATCACGTTGTATACACCATTTTGTCACTGGTTTCCTGCATATTTTTGCTGAGCAGAAATTTGTTCCCCCACATTGTTCTACTATGGAAACATAATAGTGAGGGACCTGTTTTTATTTTTATTTTTATTTTTTTAACGACTTTTTTAATATAAGTGTGTTGTTAACATGTCCAGGGGCCGATTTCACAAAGAGATAAGACTAGTCTTATCTGAAGTTAAGGTAGACCAGTAACTGGTCTTAACTTAAGACTAGTCCTATCTCTTAGCATTGCCTAAGACTAGTCCTAAAGTTAGGAAGAATTTTGTGAAATCGACCCCAGGTATTGCCTGCGTTAATGTAAGCATATCTGTTTGCTTATTAATTCAGTTTTATAATTTGGTTTCATCTACGATTGAGAATGATCATACCGATTTTGTATACAAAGGATACTGGCAGAGTTTTGTCCTGCCCCTTCTACCAGTGGTCCTTTCTCTATAATGCTTCTACCCAAATCATTGACCCTTGTTGATCGACACCCCCTCTATCGACACCCCCTTTATGATGTGTGGCATGGCCCAGTTTAGGATATCATGGCATATGAGCTGACCAGTGTGTGCAATGTGGTTAAGACAATGGAACTATCTATTACCCTACAATGTCAGCATGTGCTGACAGAGGTCATCACTGCAGGGTTTTTAAGTAGCTCGGTGAAGTAGGGCCTATATACGTGTTTGGTGTTAGGTCAGATCACTCTCGATCTGTGTGTTAATCAAAAGAAAGTTCCCTTTTGCTTGCGGGCACAAATGGTATTGTTTCAGCCTTTCAACCCTTGTTTCGTTAGGCGGGTCGAAATGACCAACGTGTCCGAAGGCTTAACACTATAACGAACGGCATTTAGCTAACACTATAGCAATTGATCGTTTTATTTGTCGCCTCTTTGGGACTCGCGATCCAATCTGAGTGTCTTAAAATGAGAGTGCTAAGCATGTGATATTTCCAGACAGCTGTATATCGTACCATCATACGAGGTTGCTGTGTTTTGAAACTATGACTTAGCAAAATAGATCAGTAGAGGATTGTACTATTAAGTTTAGTTTCTCTGCAAATTAATTCACCAAACATTTTGTTGTGTGTTTTAATCATCAGGCCATTGCGTTTAATTGAAACAGTGGAAAGTCGAATCTCGATCCCCTCAATTTCATCTGAAAAACAAACAAAACAAAGACACAACAAAATGTGGAATTCAAACAGCTCATTCGCAGACCTATTTCTTTGAGATGGACTGCGGCTGCGCATCAAGGAAGGTGTCGGGGGCGTGGCGGGGGGAGGGGAGGGGACACGACGATTTAGGAGAGTTGGGCCCAAACTGCTCTCTTCATATGGTGTCACAACTCAAAATGAAATGAAACCCCTTCGGATAAATAGTTTATATTATCTCTTTTATATAAACAAACATTATATATGATCCCTTTCATGCCACTGGGCCGCCCACCCCCATCCCAGGCTGGTCGTTTTGGGTGTTTTTTACCAGCTAGTTCTTTGGAAACAAAAATTAATGTTAGATTGAGAAAAAGTACTCCCACATTCTTAAACAAACCCATAACATGGTTGGTATGCTGTGGAAAATCACGATTGTACCCCTGTGTCTTGATACACTGCGTGGGTTCGAGGTTGTTACGTAGATATTTGAGGATTGGACTACCCTGTCTCATAAAAAGTTCTTTCGATAGCAATTATTTCCCCTTCCTTTTTTTCTCTCTCTTATTAGTAATCGAAAAATCAAATACAAAATAAAACAGAAAAGTTCAGGCACCTTTGGATGCTCCAGTTATCATAATAAAGTTGTGTCACAAGACGGTTTCAAGTCCACGACTCCCATCGGGAACATTCTAAAAAATGAACACCATGGTAATTTACCGCGCCTCTAATTGTTATTATCATTGACTGCAAATAAGAAAAAAAAAGACGTCAGACGACATGTCGCTGACATTACCAGAAAAAAGACGCCAACATCAGAGTCTGTCGAGACTCTTATAGCTAAGACACAGTCCTGAATCAATAATTAGCAGTGATGGTCCTGTGAAAAAGACCACAATGATGTGTATAAGGAAGGCTTGCCGGAGGATGGATTTGATCCTAAAATCGCGCACAACCTCTGAATAGGCCACTGGGGTGTATAAATTGACGTTTTGAGTGGCAACAACAGACCCTTTCCCCTCAAAAGTACCGTATTTTTCTTGACACATTTAACAGGGAAAGTACATACTAATTAATAATAATATCCACCATATCCAGTTATGATAAACAACCTGCAAAAATACATAAACTTCTACGGTCACGTTTAATTTAAGAGAATACAAACACATTTTTGTGAGCAATTAAAATATGCCTTAATTGAAGTATACTGCGGTATTGTGGGTTCTTCAAGTGTTTGTTAAAAAAAAAAAATAAAAAAAAACATTTATTCATGTTTTTATTATATTTTTCATATATTACATTTATTATTTCGTAATCAGCAAATACACGCCTGAACCATTTTTGGGTCAGTATAAATCAGTCGGAATCAGTGTCAAAATGACTCAGAAATGGCTCAAACTAGCCCAGAATCTGAACTTAAATCCCAACGTTTAAGCACTTTCTGGGTCAGCCTATATATGGGTCAAGCCCTTGTGACTCGGAATCTGGGTCAACTCTGACCTGGGGAGTATTTAAAGTGTAAGACCCGTGAGCAATTAATCCAAGTGGTGTACTTTAATTAATAGAAGCATTAATTTAATAACTATGATTGATAAATGATGGCGCTGTCCAATTCAGAGACACCCCAAGACTAGTTGACTTGAAAAACATCAAACCGTAAAATTGTGATTACATGTTTTATGGGTGTGGTTCATGTCGGGGTATTATATTCATACTGTGTCATATTGACATGTTTTTTTTAGTGAATAATTATAATGTGACCAGGAACAAACAAGACTTTTTAGTTAGTGGTTATAACTGGGATAATGAGACTGAGAATTTGTTTTTCAGATTCTCGGGGTTGCAAAATAACTAGAACCCAGAAAGCGGTTAGCATATTTCCTCGATAAAGAAAGCGATTTGGTTGAATTCCTGCTTTTCTTTTCTTTTTAATATCACCCGGGAAGAAGTAGAAGTAGAGAGAGTGGGGGAGGGTTTTCTAACTTCGAGGTTAAGGAAATATTCAGCGCGGCACAGTGCATTATTTAACGGAGTCCAAGAGTCACGGTATTATTCCATTACCGTTTGGGCTTGGAACCGACTGATTGGAACTGACGACGGGGGTATGTTATACATTCTCACCGTTGGGATCTCTGAAGGCCTTTTAGGGTCTGGACGTCCGTGGCTTCAAGAAAGAAGGGGGAAAAAATAACCCCTTCTAAAAGGCCACTCAATCATCTTGAGAACAATCAAATAAATTGAATAGATTCGGGGGGAAAGTGCATGTACCTCAAATGGTCATGATGCCTCCTCCCCATGTGCCAATGTAATTCGATTTGGCTCATTGATGTGATTTATATACAATATCGCGGCAAGATTTTGCCCGTGTATTTGCGCACCCGTCACACCAATGAAGTATATTTTCCGGTGTCCATAAAATGCGATGGCTCACTTGAGGAAACCGTAAAACGAAACAGTATTTCACATACACAGACGCTCTGCTTTACATGTTAATTACGAAATAACATGTGTTGACCGGAAAATGTCAGAGGTAATCTACTCGTTGATTTTTTTTTATGAGGAGTAATGAAGGAATATTTGGCCCAATTAAGGTTTAAAATAAAATAAAAATATGCAACAACACTGATTGACCGAATACTCAATGAGAATAACAATTAACTGGAAACTCATTGAGTTTAAAGGTTAGCTGGAAACTCATTGGGGGTAAAGGAAACCTAGACACTCTTTAAGGGTCTGTATATACACGTTTGGTGATGACTCTGAGAATGAATGGCAATAAAAACGTACTTGGTAAGAAGTACAGCAGCTTTGGATAGTATAATGCATGTTGAAAAAAAACCCTGTTCACTTCGAAGTGCTGCGGTTATGGAAAAAGATTTCACTTTTTATCCCCCAAAATTTGAATCTGAGAAGCGTTACTGCAGTAACGTTTCTCAGATCGGTATTCCAATTGCAGATTAGTCTTCCTGCGTGGACAAACCGCTCCCGATTTTCGGCAATATCTCAACAACGCTACCACCTTTTGAAATGAAATTTTCGCAGGTTAGTTTTATGGTATAATATGATTGAAACAAACGGTGGGTTCCAATTACCAAACGTATACAATCCCTTTAAGTATGAAGATTGACCAAAGACTTATTGAAGACAAAGGTAAACCAGTTGACTCCTTTAAAGGCACTGAACACGTTTGGTAATTGTCAAAGACCAGTGTTCTCACTTGGTGTATCCCAACATACGCATAAAATAACAAGCCTGTGGAAATTTGGGCTCAATTGGTCATCGAAGTTGCAAGAAAATAATATTAAAGAAAAAACACCCTTGTTGTACAAAAAATTCGTGTGCTTTCAGATAGCAATAACAAATTCTTGCAAGAAGTTTTTATTATTTTAGTGAGAAATTACCTCTTTCTCCAAAACTACGTTATATACTTCAGAGGGAGTCGTTTCTCACAATTTGTTATACTATCAACAGCTCTCCGTTGCTCGTTACCAAGTAAGTTTTTATGCTAATAATATATTTTGAGTAATTACCAAACGTGTACAGTGCCTTTAAGATGAATGAGATACATTTAAGATACACCATGAACTCGAAACTCATGAGCTATAGGTGCCCTTATAGTCATCTATAAAGGGGACAAAACACACAACCGGACAGAAAGGGATGAAGCAGGAGTCATACCATCACGATAACAGATTCTTAGGCACGAAACCCACCCATTCACTGATGGATGCTCACGGATGACGAATTGCTCCTGCGGGCCAAGTGGAAGTGGGTAAACCATTTGTAGCGTAGAGGAAGAAAAATACAAAAGTCAGCCACCACGCTTGCTATCTTTCAATCAACATTTCAAAATGAACTTGTGAATAATATCTGGTTGATAAGCCGCGTCGAAAAGATTGAGCAAAACAAAATTTGCACTCCAAGATAAATTTGATGTAGGCTTACTTCCGTTAGATTCAATTTTGTGGTCCTATGTGAAAACGTTTTGCAACTTTGAACTCATTCGTGTGTCCCCCCCCCCCCACCACCGAGACAGGTCTATCATGTCGTGCGTAATAATGAAAATGAGGGCGTGGCCTCGCTACAGCTATCTCAGATTATCACCGTGTCATAGTGAAAGGGGGCCCGGAGGCCATCTTGAAGCGGTGCTGATAGATACGATCGCTTGTTCCAATGACGTCGACGATGTTGTGGAGGTTATTACTGGAAGGTTGTAAACTCGTTTGATTCGTACCGTGCGTCGGTGTGTGCATGGGTAGGTTTACACATTCAAACCGGGGACCTAGTATAACAAAAGGGACAGTCGGGTATCTGGTTGGATGGTTGAAGGTCCCTAGACTGGTCCTCCTGTCTTTATCCGCAAGGATACAGACAGGCGCTGGTCTTAAAGACCCAGTGATTTCATTAGATTCAATTATTTCATTGGATAAACGTGCAGTGACGTAAGCTTTCCATATCTGCGTCATGATTGGTCCGAGGTGATCTAGTTTGTCAGCTTGCACTTTCATCGTCTGCACATGCAGCGTGTGCATCATGTTTGTACATGCATGTACGGTTGTTGTATTCATTATGTGTACATATATTTACGTGTGAATTGACTGCGAATCTCCCTGTGAAATGAATGCGAGGTCAAAGGTACATTTGGCAACATCCGGTCAGGCAAGTATCTAGCGTTATTCACGAGCCTCGAAGTGTGACGTCAGATGTTCAGGCTAGAAGGTCCCACTTGGAAAATGTGTAAAACAAAAAGTTTAACTACAAACAAAAGAGGGACAACAGGAGGTACCCAATTGCAGGTACTTGAGGTAGTGAGGGGTTAACCGTAAGAACAGTTCCGTTAACCCAATTCTGACTTCGAACCCTTTGTATCTCAAATTACTGAAGAGGAAACTTTTGAAGCGCGCAATAATGAAGCAAGCTTGCGTGCGCACTAGCAGCGACACAAGAATTGTTAACTGGGGGGAAGCTTAAATGTTATGTAATTTGTGTACTGTCGAAAAAACCCACTGAATTAAAACAATGACAGACTTATACCAGTGGTATAAGCTGGGGGCAACCAAACATATATGCTTTAATGTAGGTGCAATGGAAAGGGGCGAAATTCAATGTTGGCCGTCGGGGAAATCTGAGGTGGGAATTGGAGGGACCCTCCCCCGTAGCGCCGCCTGTGGTCATCTATAAATTGATAGCTTGCAAAAGTATTTATGCAGCTAGTTCTAGATTCAAGCAAAGGACTATGCGAGTCCATTGCAATGACTTCGACAAGAAAAGTCGCACCGCAATAGCACCTCTAGCGGGAGAGTGTACATGTACATGATTCCCATCCAGTTTTCGAAATTGGAAAGGGTTTGAAAAGGCTTACAGTTTTTGTATGCAGTACTTTTAAACGTGTTTGTATTCTTTATTGAGTTTACACAAATATTTAAATGAACCTTTGAACTGAATTATGATTCAAAAATAATTTTTTTGTTTTAATTTCTTTTTTTTTTAGAGAATAGTAAACGTATTAGTTGACAATTGTTGTTTTAGGACGGCCTATAGATGTGCTGTCACCTGTTCCTCTCTGCCACTCAAGTCTTGGTATTTTATAAAATGTTGTAAAATTATATCTTAGGTTTAATTTTCTCGGCAGTATTTATATTTTGTGTATAGACTAGCCTAATTGTTGCTTTGCCTGTGCAAAGTTAATTTGTTTTTAAATTGGTTGAAGTTAAACTATTTTTATTATCATTTGTAAGCAAAACCTACTTATTTATTAATTTTGTTTGTGTTTATTTCTTTCTTTCTTTACTTTGGGGGTATTTCCCTCCAAACGCAAAACAGAAAAAAAAGTGATGCTATTTTTTGTTCTCTCCCGGTAACAGTCGTCGTAGAATCAATGAATGAAATGATTTCAGAGAATTTCAATCAATCGCCGCACCAGCACAATTCGAGAATGCATACGCCGCTGCAAGCCACATACACATTCTAAATTAAATGAAGAAAGAAGAAGACGAAAGAAAAATTTTTTTTTATAGCAAAATACGAAGAGACAGAAGTCATCGACCGGCTGTTTAGAGAATGATTAAATAAATTTTTGTCACCATGGAAACGCCTGAGGAAAGAAAAGAAGAGGAAGAAGAAGGAACATTCATCTTTCACTCCTTTTTCCTTTCTCCTCAACAATTACGATTCGCCGGCCATTAACCGTTCAGTTATCTGTACTCATGCGTCCCCAGATTGCAGTTTCTACATGAAGTGATCGACAATTCGAATCAATGTCTTTCCCCTTCAATGCTTCCCTCAATGCAGCGCACATCTTCTTCCCCTTTATCGTCCACTTACCTCCGCGAGACATAAACAAGTCGTTTTATTTCGACCCCATACGAAAAGAAAAAAAACACCCCCAAAAAAAAAAAAAAAAAAAAAAAAAAGCGAAAAAGAAGAAGAAGAAGAAGAAGCGTTGCAGCAGAGTTTCCTGCACCCCCCCCCCCGCTTGACCACAGTACATCTTGTCTCATGGTTCCAATTCGTCATTTCTTGTCAACACTTTTGAAGGTAAAGGTCATGTTTCACCAACTTCCATAGCCCGATTTTAGCAAAAGTTTATTTTTTACGATTTGTTTTTCTGTGAAC
This sequence comes from Plazaster borealis, assembly GCA_021014325.1. Taxonomy (NCBI): domain Eukaryota; kingdom Metazoa; phylum Echinodermata; class Asteroidea; order Forcipulatida; family Labidiasteridae; genus Plazaster; species Plazaster borealis. The sequence continues at coordinate 7,490,092 of CM037468.1, forward strand.
GAAATTTGACAGATATGACATAAAAAATGCTTTCGCATATTATCACGGACATTACACAAAATACATTTATAATGGAAACATTGTTTGTACGTGGTTGATGTACTTGAGAGAATGTAGGGACGTCGACTATAATTCAAGTGCAATACCTTAACTAAAAGCCCATTACTTTATAATCTATGAAAATAGCTATTTAAAATGAAACTGTTAACTTAACTCTTATTTTTAGGGGCGGGCCAAATCGGCAAAACATTTGACATAATAACATCATTCTTTACTTTTGTCCAGCTTCATGTCCACATACCTTAATGAAACCTCTTGTAGGAATGTTGACTTTGATGGTAATGGGTTGACGACATAATTGGAAATAAATGTGAACGTAATCATGTGTTTTAAATTAGCGTTGGTGGGTTTGGAGCGGGAGGTGGGGGGGGGTATCAATATCTCACAACGTATTATAATCAATTGTTAGAAAATATCAACGGACTGCTCAATAAGTCAAACTCTGCGTAATGATTTGCCCATCCTCCCAGACTCTAGGTTTCTCGTAAACTGCATCTTATACAGGTACCTAAGTGTACACCTTTTTTTTCCCTCACTCACTCTCATTATTCACCACTCTGTTATGACTACTCTGTTATGTTTTTCCCCACTTTATTCTTGGTTATTTTTATTTTACTGTGTTAAGTTTTATTTGCTAACTTTGTTAAAGGAACGTTACAGAACTGGTAATTAAAATTTTATTTAAGATCACAGATTTACATAAAACTTACACGGTCTAATGATGATGATAGTAGAAAAAATCCCTAGAAATATTTCTGTCTGAAATGCCATATTTGATGAGAAATAAATAAAACTAATTTCCGATTGGAGTTTATCGCTCATGAGCGTTTAATTCATGCATTGTATAACACATGCAAATGTGTAATCGGTTTTTCACTATTTTTTCGTGACCCAGATGGCCGATCGATCTCAAACTTCTACAGGTTTTTCAGTTTATGTATATGGTGGATTATATAAAGTGCTTACACTGCCAGCAACTGTTTTGTTTGCAAAAACCAATTCTGTAATGTTCCTTTAAATACTCTACAATCATTGGCTTATTCGGACCTAAGCAGGAGCCTAAGTCTGAGCCCAAACCTTAGCCGGAGGCTTAGCAGTCATCGTATCTGTGTATTTATGTGGTCTGTTGCATACTACCTGTCTCTTGGGCTGCAGTCTTAACTTCTTTTCAGTTAATGTTTCCGTTTTCACTTTGTTGTTTGCCCTGATGATGTTGTTTTCAATTGATTTGTCACGTATTTACACCTACATCCTATATCTATGGTTGTTACTATGCAATTGACCGTGTTTGCATATCCCTGTTATACGATCATGTCTATTGATTTCAAGCGTGTAGGTTGATATCTCTGTGTTTGTACCCTTTTTCGTAGACTTGACTAACGACAGGAACTTAAAGAAAGTTGCAAAGCGTGGACGAAGAAGAAATCTATATGACAAAAAGGAAAGTTAAACAAACGAACGAGCGAACACTTAACTATCGTACAATTTTTGTCTACAAACTGCCAAACCTCAAGAGATCACCATTAGCATCACACGCCTGATGGGAATATGACAATGTATCGGAATCAAACACCCACTCGACTCAAACCGTCCTGGCTTTGCTCTGGCCGACCATCAAACCCAAAGCACGTAAGGAAACACTTAAAGTAACAGCTGCTCTGGAGTGTGGCAACTTTACCCCAAGCCATGAAACTATACACAATCTACCCGCCGAGTCAAGCGGGCAAATCTTCTTGTTAGTGACGTCTTTTTTTTTTGTTTTTCAAGTTTCTTTGTGACATACATATACTAATTTGTCTTTATTTCATCTTCTTTAACTGTCCATCAACTGTCCAGTTTAATATTAATTGTTTAATAGTTTAGAAGAATTGTGGTTTAGTAAACATTTTTACCAACCACGCATCTCGTATGAACAATCAAGCATGTTGCAGCATTAAGGCTTTGCCTACAAATGTTGTGCATTGTCTTGATTCATAAGGAAGAACAATACGCCATGGGGAGCACCCCGATCACTGCTATTATTTTTCTATAAAAGTTTTGTAAGCATCGCCCACGCGGGGGGGGGGGGGCGTCTGGAAAGAATGATTGTTAATTGATTCTTAGATTGATAAAACAAAATTACCCCTTCCACTTTTCGGCTACGTTGGAGCAGCAAATGATACAAAAATCTATCCGCTCCTCTTTTTGGCTGGGTTTGAGGAACAATGGAAACAACAATCTATCCCTTTACTTAAATTATTACCACTCAAACCACAAATAAACTCTTTTTTGGGGGTCAGCTTTCCCAATAATGAAGTAGGCCTATACATTGTAAATAAAAAGGTGTGTGTATTTGTCTTTGATATTATGATGCAATAATAGTTTGGAGTACAAAATGTGGCAATTCTTTTGCTAACAAAAGGTATACATCAAAAGACTGTTAAACATTATTTTTAAAAATGCACCGATTCTTACTTTGTTCCTCCAGCAATATTTTATGTAGAAAAAACAGCATGATTTAAATATGTTGAAAACAACTTTAAGAAAAGTTGCTATATATTACCAACAAAAGTAAAACATGAAACATTGTAGTTAAACATGAACCTGCTCTGTACTCCACTCTAGTTATCATGGACTTTGTGTGCTACTTGCTTAACCGGTTTTGTGTCTGATGTTACTATGCAATACATTTCGTTATTTGTTTTTGGCTGTTCTTTCTGAATGAATGGTTAATTTGATAAAAAGAACCAATTCGAATTCACCGTCCCTTTATTGCCATGGGAACATGTCCCATATCAATTTCACCGAGTCACTGTCCTCTGTTTCTGCACAAAAGTTTCATTCATTGTATTGAACATTAAAGAAAGTATGTGGGTTCTGTTGAGATCGATTTCCTATAGTTCTTTAAATACACTGGACACTATTGGTAATTGTCAAAGACCAGTCTTCTCACTTAGTGTATCTCAACATATGCATACAATAACAAACCTGTGAAAATTTGAGCTCAATTGGTCGTCGAAGTTGCGAGATAATAATGATCGAAAAAACACCCTTGTCACACGAAGTTGTGTGCTTTCAGATGCTTGATTTCGAGACCTCAGAATCTAATTCTGAGGTCTCGAAATCAAATTCGTGGAAAAATACTTCTTGCTCGGAAACTACGTTACTTCAGAGGGAGCCGTTTCTAACAATATTTTATACTATCAACACCTCCCCATTACTCGTTACCAAGTAAGGTTTTATGCTAATAATTATTTTGAGTAATTACCAATAGTGTCCAGTGCCTTTAATATGGAAATCATAAAATAACATGAGCTCATTAGTCTGCATTAATTTCAATATAATTCATATTATTTAGGCACCGAATCAGCATTAGTAAACTTTGAAAGTATACCATGATTACCCGTGGAAATTAAAAACTTGTGTGTGTTTATTTGTAAACGTTTATTGATTCATTTGTCCCTCGCAGTTTTCTCCTTTTATTTCATGATTGTTTTATTTAGGAAAATGTAGATCTTGTGTTCATGTGCATGCGAATTGAATTTTTTGTTTTAAATATAGCAACTTTCCCACCGTTAACAGGGCCCTCAGTTCCCTGTACACAAACCTGTGTAACTATGAACGTCAGTTTACATACCAGCGTAAATCTCCCGGATGTGGTGACGTAGCACCGTGTTGGGAGCCAACACTCCTCCAACGGAGATTTTACACATGGATGTACCCGCAAGTTTACTGTTACTTCTTATTTTTTTCCACACCATGCAAAGCTTCAAAGACCACTTTAGAATAAGACACATTGACGCCTACGATGTCCTTGAAGAGACATTTACTAATTCACTTACTAAGTATGTTGCATATAGTCACGACACATTTCGGGATTTATTTATTTATTTATTTATTTATTTATTTATTTATTTATTTATGTATTATATGTTTGCAAACAAGCCATGGTTGTGGCCGTCAGTCAAGATAGGTTTCAAGTGTTGTGGTTGTGATTTTAAATGTGACACAACGATCGATTCACATTTTGGTCGCCAGAGAAAATTATTAACACGAGTTTGCCCCGAAGCTTTTGTTCTCAGAGGAGGTTGACGTAATACGAAAGAAGGACTAACGAGTTGAAGGTGAATTTCGATGAGAAATATACTCAAGCTTAAGTAATACTCCACAATTTATATCAGTACATAAAAAGGAAGTGCACAAATTGATGTCTAGAAATCGAGCGAAAGTCACGGTTCTTATTGTAGGCCCTACTTGAGAAATAATGCAGGAACTATTTTCGAATCAATGTTGGTTGTTATCGTTTGATCTCCAGCGAAAGTGAAGCCATTAAAATGCAGTGGTACGCTGTGTCTGGATGGCCTCTACTGCTTACGGCAGTTTTAGAGCGACGAAGTACGGTTTATGGTGAAAACTATACCCAATAAATATGAAGCTACCTTGAACATCGGTAGAATTTCCACTATAATGGGCACATGTTTTTTCAGTAAACATGGAAAGACTGGTTCTATTTTCCGTTCTTTCTATTAATTTTAACACCGTTGTTTCTTAGTTTTGTTTTGTTTTATTTATTTAGTCTTCTTCTTATTATTATTCTTTACGGTTTTAGTACATTTCATAGTTTTAATTAATCAAGAAAACCCCTTGCCATGCAGGAATTTGTCATTGCGAATAAATGCAAACGGAATCCGGGTACTACAAACATTGTGCGACAATGAAATAACAAGTTGCAATCCCGTCAACAGTCAAATGTCGGTTTTTGAATAAACACTTAAATAAATCTAAAATAATGAACAAATAATAATATAAACAAAATCGAAGAAATTGACATTGAAATATCATTTTTAGTGGTTGAAATAGATGTAACCTCGTATTTAAATACCTGCCATGCTTCCACGCAATACGTGTTACCCTTGTCGTTGCCAGTTCATTTTTACAACTCCCTAACACTACTTCCATCCAGGTGCTTGTTTGATCCAATTTGATCGTCCCTTGTAACTTATGACATTTTTTTCATAACAACAATTCGGTATACTTTTCACTAACGTATCGCTGTCACCATACAATGTTGTATAGGGGAAAGTAATCACAATGTGAGATATACGTGTGTGGTGTTATTCGATCGCCATTGTTCTATAATTATCGCCATAGATCAGCCACCTTGGGTTTGATTTTGTTTACCTTTGACGCTCATCAAGGACTCTTGTTGGTAAACAATAGCATGTATAAAAACAACAGTTGTTTGAATAGTATAGAGGTGGAATATTGTTTAAGGGAAGAGATGTTAAATGAACGCAGAGAAAAGGTAGGGAAAAAAGAGCAAAATGTAGGTCAGTGAAAGACACAGCCGATCGATTTCAATTAACACATTTTTTTTCTTCTGGAACTGCTTGACAAAATTTGGCTAGACCAAGAGATGCCGTCTTCTTAGCTCCTTATTTGCACTTGAGTGGTTGTTCAGTCGGTAAGTACATAGGTGTTTGAACTGAATCGACATTTCCAATGAAAGAAGTTGCCTTGGGAGACGAGTTCAGTGGAGGGAAATTCTATTAAAATGGTTCTACTTTCGGTCTAGAACTATCATGGGGGTGGGAAATATAACGGAAGAGAAAAGAAAAAGAGAAAATAATTAAACATAAAAGAAAAAAAGGAATTAAAGGGAAAAGAACAGGGAAGGACAGACATAAGTTTCAGTCAGAAAGTTCTTATAACTTTATCAATTTGGTGTACTCGAATATAATACCCGTAGACGAAAACAATACAAATATAGTAACAATACTAACAATAATTAAAGCGATTATTCAGACCTCATTCTAGTCGAAATAATTTTTTTAAATTGACGCCAACAACAAAGAATTGTACAAAATGTACTCGGAATCGAAAGTTAAAACGGGTGTGTGGTCTCATAAAAAAGTGAACATATTATTATAACTGACGGAAAATAATATGCTTATTCCACTGCTATGTTGCATCCTAAATAATAGATATTAATAATTATACTATTATAATTATTACTATTTTGTTGTACCGTGACAATAACTTGATTATTGTTATACCAAGAGATGAAGATGAAGCCGGGGTTGACTGGGGAATAAAGCGAAGTGCGGCCAATTTCAAGTAGGTCTATCGATTATCAGTGCAATATTCGTGCAAGGTAACTGGGGAGGGAAACCCAGCGTACAATACGCCCATAATGTGATAACGATCAATACACATTTCGCTCTCTATATCTATTTCTCTTGAGGGCAATATGTGTAATGTATTTTAACACAATTACCGGTAGTTCAAACTAAAAGCATTACAAGGACGTCATTAAAGGGATTGCATACGTTTGGTAATTGGAACCCACTGTTTGTTTCAATCCTATATAGTTGTAGATATACACCATAAAACTAACCTGTGAAAATTTCATTTCAAAAGGTGGTAACGTTTTTAAGATATTGCCGACAATTTTGAGCGGTTATGGCCACGCAGGAAGAATAATCTGCAATTGGAATACACAATCTGAGGAACGTTACTGCAGTAACGCTTCTAAGATTCAAATTGTTGGGGATAAAAAGTGATATCTTTATCATAATTGCTTCGCTCCACCCATGAGTACAAATGGGTACCGGCGAGAGCTTGGGAGTAACCTGCGATGGATTTGCGTCCTGTCTCGTTTAAGGCCAATGAGACCGGATATATACACCGGCCCGATGAGCCTCATTGGCTCGGGAAAGACTGTATTTTGTTTTACTAGTGGCGAACGAAGTTGTCACCGTCAGGTAAAACCATATTTTTTCCCCACATTGGTGAATAACACGTAGACCCCATGACTACTCTCTCCCACGAGCTTTACATTCTAATAATGAATTCTATCCAAAGTGTTAACTGACACGAACCCACTCCCATCTCCATCTACATCTTTAGACAACCACAACATCCATTTCCTATCAATGCTATTTTCATTTCACCCAATCACAATAATATTCTCTCAGTATCTTGCGGATGGAACAAGCAAAAAAAACGTCTGTACTTGATAATCTTTCGAGGATGGGGGAGACGCTTGAATTCCCATGGTAACAAAACAATCTCCGTATCAACGGATGAATGGAGGTATCGTGTTTGAAAGCAAAAAAATGACATAATAAAACGTCAAGGGGACGCAACAAGATCATGTAGCACGCCTTCTGATACAGCGGAAAGTGAGTTTATTAATTATATTGTTATTTAAATTATCGGCACTATTGTTATTATTATCATCAAAAAACAATATGATAAACAGCAAAGGTTTTCAGCTACACATTTTGTTTGGAAGATTGAAGGATTCCGAGATTGTTCAACGTATTCTGCATGCAATGAAATTGCATGGACATCTCTGCGTACAAATACAAAGCGATCAAACTTAATAACTTCAACATTCGTTAAAACAGATTCAAACTGTATTTGCTTTTTTTTTAAATGACCAAAAACCTTCCCAATAAAATACAAAAACCAAGACAAAACGCCTCTATGATGTAATTAATAGCAAGGCCAACTGCCGTAGATCAAAATGATATCAGTAGTCATTCAAACATCAGATAAACAAATACATACAAAATTAATAAATAAATACATAAATCAGTAACAGAAGGCATGCAACTGTGATCTTAGCCTTAAAGGGTCTGTATACGTTTGGTAATGACTCTGTAAATTAACGGCAATACAAACCTATTTGGTAAAAAAGACGCAGCTTCGGATGGTATAATGCATTTGGAGAAACTTTTCACTTCGAAGTACTGCGGTTATGGAAAAAGATATCACTTTTTACCCCAACAAATTTGAATCTGAGAAGCGTTACTGAAGTAACGTTTCTCAGATTGTGTATTCCAATTGCAGATTATTCTAACTGCGTGTACATAACTGTACAATAATATTGCCGAAAATCTGGATAGATATTATCTAAAAAACGTTACCACCTTTTGAAATGAAATATATTGACAGGTTAGTTGTATGGTACCTACAACCATATAGGATTGAAACAAACAGTGGGTTCCAATTACCAAACGTATACAATCCCTTTACAAGATTCGTCACTTGCATGTGTTTTGTACATTTTGTACATTCCACCCCCTTAATACGAAAAATATCTGCCAAACCCCCTCCCCCTCTTCCCCCCCTCTCTCTCTCTTTTAAAGACAGCTGCACATCTAATTTTAAGCACGCAGAGGAGTTCATCCATGGGTTTCTACCATTCATTCGATGAAGACGAGTAATTCGTCAGAATTCAATTGATTAAATCGGCTAGACCGATGCATGAACAAATCCATAACACAGTCACGAAGTGCCGTCCGGGCTTCGTTAGATCAATATGACAGTAACGGATATTGTATTCGGACTTCGTTCAATCAATAACATCAAGAGCGAAAATTCCGTCCGTACGTCGTCAGACAGTGCAACTTGATTTCGACACTGTCCGGCTATGGTAGATTCACAATGGAAAGTGTTCGTCTATTTATAAGGGATGTCGATTATGCATAGCCGACGAGGTCCAGGAAAAGATTCAAACGAAAGTTATATCTATAATGCATTGAAAACTTTAGGCATGTTGTACAATTAGCATACCAGTACAAAAATTGAGAGTTTGTGTTTTGAAAACAAGCAGAGGCAAAATATATTTAAATAATTAAATAAATAAAGCTTAAAGGGATTGTATACGTTTGGTAATTGGAACCCACTGTTTGTTTCAATCCTATATAGTTGTAGATAATATAACATAAAGCTAACCTGTGGAAATTTCATTTTTTCATTTTTTTTTTTGAGATATTGCTGAAAATCTGGGGCGGTTATGTCCACGCAGGAAGAATAATCTGCAAATTGGAATACACAATCTGAGAAACGCTACTGTCAGTAACGCATCTCAGATTCAAATTTTTGGGGATAAAAAGTGATATCCTTTTCCATAACCACAGTACTTCTAAGTGAAAAGTTTCTCAAAATGCATTAAACTATCCAAAGCTGCTGTTCTTCTTACCAAGTAAGTTTTCATTGTAATTAATTTCCAGAGTCATTACCAAACGTATACAGACCCTTTAGTGTGAATCTTTTTGAACGAATGCTGATGTTTTATCACTTTGCAGTTGTACACAAGATGTCTGTACATCTACGATGCATGCTGAATACGTTGAAAAATCGTTGAGTCCTCAGTCTTGCAATAAATGTTTTCCTGAAAATTGTTTTGCTGTTTATCATGTGGTTTCGTTTGTTTTAATGCTGTTGTGTTTGTGATTCAAATGACGTCACATAAAATAAATTTGACAAACCGCCATGCACTGTTTTAAGCTTGGAGCACAGTTTCCAATAGCTCCACGAACATGCATCAAAACCATAGCGAAGGGACACCGTGCTTGCTCCGTGTTCAAACTTCGATTCCGATGGTTTTGAAATCTCATTTAAGAGGAATGTGAGCTATTGATTTCTTCCTTCATGGATTCGTTTTATCGTATTGAATTGATTTTATTTTGTATTCTAACTGAAATTCCAAATGACGCCAGTCAAGGCAGCGGCCACGTATACACCCGTCGCCATCGCAATTTTCGCCCCTTCTTTTTCGAGAGTACATTGGTCAGAGTAGAAATACCGCTGATCCGTGTTGGGTGACCATTTGGGTGAAACATAACTCCAAATTAGGCTTCCAATTAAGGGAAAAACACTGTCTCTCAAAGTGGCGATAAATGCCTCTAGTTCTCGACGACAGTTTAATGTAAAACATAATTATGAAATGAAACACTGCAGGTTTTGTTTCACCGCGCGTGTCAACATTTAACGGGTACTCCAGTGTCCACAGCTGCAGGGAAAAGTACAACGGAATCTGGTTCCTGGCGAGGTGCATTTTAATTGAATTAACTTTCAAAAAGGGGGAAATGTTTCATGAAAGAGTCGTTGTCACAATATCATGAAGTGTGTTCTGTTAGATAGGGGGCGATGATTTAATTTGCTGTACGGAGGGCAAACACTTCAGCTGACAGATCGGTCGTTTTTTTTACCTCGCTGTTGTTTTACCGGGTGGTTCTTGTGTTCTGGAGGATCTATAATTATTGGGTATATCTATGGCTGATAGTTTACGCTGAATGTCAATGTACCCCCCATGTTACCAGGATAGTGTTCGCAGAGGTAAACCTCGGGGAAAAGACTCGAATTCATTGAGGACTCATAAAGTAGAGGAAATCCTCGTCAAGGACAAAACGATTACCCGTCAAATACACCGTGTAACGTGAACCTTTTCGGACAAAACTCGGCAGTTCGTTTCTGTTTCTTAAGTGTAGATAGAGGGCCTATGATAATTGACCTGGGGTCTTGCTAAACCACCAATAATAGGTAGAGTTTCGTCGGGTAGGGCTGCATTACAGAAAACGTGTGAAGATGATATGATAATGATGATTATGATGATGATAACAAATAATTGGTTTCCCCCATGGAATCAAAGCGCATCAGGAACTTGAACCAGATCCACGGCTGAACTGGAGTCATGGGAATTATTGGGCCCGGCGAAGGTTCCGGCTAAGGCTCCGGCTAATGCTCCGCTAAGATTCCGGTTAACATTCCGTCAGTTATTTTGAAAACGTGCGCCTCTTTTGGGTACTGGGCTACTTCAAATAAGCCGGCGGAGCCTCAGCCGGACCCAAATGACAAGCTGCGACACACACTTTTAACCGATTGTTCAAAGAAGACTGAGCCGGAAATTGGATCTGGATCTGCCCCCCCCCCCCCCCCCCCCACAAGGGATGCGCGGATTCTAGGTTGGGTCTGGTCCAGATGTTTGTTAAAATCCATCCTTCAGTTTTAACTCGAATATTATATTGTTATTTGTGTGGTTATTTGTTGACTTACGAACAAAAACACAAAAAGAAGAAAAAAAAAACAAAACATTTACCGAAACCAAATACATCTATTTAGAGAAGTTCATCCAGTTGTACGTTACATTAGTTATCAAGGTAGTGGGTTTAGTAACCAGATCTCATTAGCCAATTCTAGGGCTTCCCCCCGACCCTTCTGATCCAGCGGCGTAGCTAGGAATTTTTCGGTGGGGGGGGGGGGCATTGCTTCCAAGTGGGGGGGGGGCACAGGGAGAATGGGTGTGTCAGTGGTGGGGGTCATGTACTCCTAGCCCTAGAACTATGAGGCTTGATCCGCTATCGTCTCCACGAACCTCAAAGAGTGACATGTACAAAATCCTATTAGAAACTTGTTGCCCTTCAAATTTAAATGCACCTGGAGTTCTCTTTTGAAACCGGATCTCGCGAAAATTAGGCTCTACGTGTTTTTTGTTCTCACAGTGAGCTTGGCGCGGGTCCAGAAAATTCACTCCTCAAACAAACAAAGTTCAAATCTGGGGGGGGGGGGGGCTACGCCGCTGTTCTGATCTAACCTTGCTTGTTCGTATCTTGACACCATTCTCAAGGCAAAGTCCATCGATTACCTAACACAGACATGTAGATTACACCATCGGCAACTCATCTCGTCCCTTTTTGCAAACTGCATCACTTTAAAAATGATCACACTTTCCTGATCACCGTCCCCATCTTCTACTCAGAACGAATTGCGAAATGGCAATATCGCAACTTATAGGAACAGTTCAGAGAAATCTTTACATACGCCGCATTATAAAAGCACATTCGGCGTTTGTGTTCATGTAATTAATTATCTATCATAATTCCTTTATAAAGCACTATTTTGATGCACAATTTTCAGATGTGCTTTTTCATAAACCATGAAGATTTGGACCTCGCAATGAGAAACGAAAAGAAATAAAAATGAATACATAAACAGACAGCCAGTCTTCTTCTCAAAATCCAATCTAATTTGTGAATTTAAAGCTTCACGATTCCTGGCCTTTGACAATGGGTGATTTGCTTCAATCAAGAAAGGGATACGTTCAAATGATCACCGATGGAGTTCTCTACAGAATATATTTATAACAAGATTGACTTGACATGTAGAAGGACTCATAGATTTTCTTCTCGTTTCTCAAAATAGGAAGGCAGGGGAGAAGGGGTTGGACTTGCTACTATTGGAGTTAACATTTCGCATTGACATTTGGGTTTTGAGCAATGTGAACTGAAACGAAGGCCAATTCTTTGACGGGTGTAAATCTTTTGTTTCCAGAAGATATGCTGGAGGTTGGGTTGGTGGTTGTCGGTACGGGAGGACAAAACCTTTGGATCATAGTCCGGAAAATATATGAGCGGGTGGATTGGCTGAAGCTATTAAAGCTACATAATTAAAGCTACATGATTCCTGATCTTTGACAATGGGCGATTTGCTTCAATCACATAATAGATACGTTCAAATGATCACCGATAGAGTTCTCTACAGAATAAATTTATAACAAGATTGACTTGACATGTAGAAGGACTCGTACATTTATAATCATCTTTTTATGAATACTTGGGGGGGGGGCTGTTGATAAGCCCCCATATTTATCACCCCCCACCCCCCCCCCCCCGTCCTTCGAATCTAAGCTTGTCGGTCATCATTTTACAGTTCCAGCTGGTGCGAGGGTCACAGCATCAAATATTGACCGGGCAACAATATCAATAACATGGGTAATAACAGTCCGTCACCACGCGGCGGGCCACGCCAGGCCGTTCTTTAATCATTTTCACACGGCCTGTACCCCGGTGCGGAGATGATGATGGTGATGACGGGGGAACCGTTTGTGTCATCGCAGAGGCATCTCTCTGACAGTTGCAGGCCAATTGCGATCGATGGCGTATTCCGTTTCACATATGCAACGTTTACTTTTCTCATAAGTGGTTGGAATTACAGAGAAAATCGAGACTGTATTGCTTGTTTATGCTTCCTAGAAAAAATCGATAGTTATCAAAAAAAGAAAGACAAAAAATGGATGTCATCGACATTGAACCGAAGAAGATTGCATTTCATGTCTTCTTTTTTTGTCCCAAGGAAAAGTTGGGTATTTTCGACTGACAACAATATTGAACGGAACATGTTTGTTTTCTATAAACTAATTGTGAAAATACGAACCAAATCATTTTTCTGTACACTATTTGGACAATGGTTAAAGTGCGCGCAATAAGCAAAGATTTGACTATGAGCATATTTTGCAAACACAATAATGCAGATACAACACTCCCACAAAAGAGATTTTACACATGGTTGTACCCGCAAATTTATTATTTATTTATAGCTACTTCTTACAATAATGCATTTGCTGGAAAAACTATATCATAGTAAAACTTGCGGGTACAACCATGTATACAACTATTTTGGAAGAAGTGTTGGCTCTGAGAAGAACTGTTGTGGTCTCGACGTTTCGAACAAACTCTGCTCGTCTTCATGAGAAACATGCAAACATCGGTTTATATTTGATCGGTACTTGTTAGTCAGGATTTCGGAAAACAGGGACTAACATGGTATGGTAAATACAGGTTTGCTAGTTATCTAAAAGATCGCTGATTTTAAAGTCAACGGTGCCAATTTTCTAGAGAAATATTTTTACCTGAAACAATGTCACAGTCAAGGAAATGGCGTATGAAGACCACACTAATGCTTTAATTTCATTTATCGGAACCAAAATGAGCCCGAATGAAAGTGTGGGCTTACAGAAGGGCCCTCGTGGGGTCTTTTACACATTGGAACAATGGACCCCACAAAGTTTTTCTTTGTTCGACTTGAACCCCACAGAGGAATTCTTCAGAAAAGGGAATACTAGAACAACAGTAGCAGGGTGGGTAGGTAAACACATTCAAACCAGGGGACCTGTAACAACAGAGGACAATGGGGACCCCGGTTGCGAATTTTTTTCCCCAAACTTTTTATTTATTTACCTTTTTTATATATTTTATTTCTTTCCAACATCCGCATTCCGATCGAAAACAAATCAAGATCAAAATCATAAAAAAAGGTCATCATGGCAAACCTGTTTGAAAAAAAAAAAATCCGCACCCCGGTTGGGGAAAGGTCCCCAGTTGGAAAGTGTGTACAAAACCAAAGGGAGCTGTTGCCGTATAAACAAAAAAATGGACAATAGGAGGTCCCCGGTTGCAAGCGTGCGGGAGGGGGGGGGGTGACAACACATAAACCAAATAAAGAATCTATAAAGTAAAAGTAAACAAGGCTAGTTCCATGTGGCCTTTGTAAGGTAAAACAGCTCGTTGTAATTACGGGAACCCAGCTAATAAGACGCTTCACAACAGGAAGAAAAATGAGGACGCGTCCGAAATTGCGGCTACAGCTACGGCTGCATCGCCGCGTCATCATGCAATGAAGAATAGGACGTCCTTAGCAACAGTCGTAGCCGTAGCCGTAGCCGTAGCCGCCAGTTTGGATGCGGCCTTAAACTAGACCGTCAGCATGGTTGTCCGTGACGGAGCCGTGAAATCCACTATATGCATCCAGATCGATCATGCCAGCAATGCCACCAGAGACACGGGAGTAAAATTGATTACCTGAGACGTCACATCTGCCTTGGCGGCACGCAACTTGTGCAAAAAACATAATCAATGAATACTATTATATTATGCAGCACCTACCGTAAAACAAAAAAATAACTAGAATACATTATTAAAGACGATTGCCCCCCCCCCACACACACAAAAATGCTCTGTGTTGCAGTCACTTTGATGACATTCCTTTGTTCTGTACACTTAAGGAAAATCCTATTCTTTCTAGCTTAATCCTATCCTTATAAGATGGCGCTTGTGCATATGGCCTATTCGCGAAGACTCTTCACAAAGTCAATCTTACCAATTTGTAACACCTGACACTCTAGGATTGTTCAAATAATACTAAATAAGTTACCTTGGTCCCATGGGAGAGACCTGTGTTTGGCCATTGTGACCCATACGTCAGCGTGATAAGCACAGTCATAGCAACATTTCGGTCAGCCACACTAACAGATCAATAAACGAAAGTAAAACTAGTGCATTCGGTTCAGAAAACTGTTTTACTGACCCATCAGGTTGTTCTTAGAACGGGAATTGTGATATCGTTGGAGGAAAAACCCATGCAAGGTGAAAGTGTTTTAACGCTACATACGAAGTGTGGACCTGAAAACAAAAGAGTTCCACAAAATGTAGGGATTTGAAACACTATATGTGGACTTACACATGTCCACACAGTGTTGTTTACTGTGTTGAAGAATAGTCCAGCAAGCAAGTAAAGTAACTGGCCTTCAACAAGAGTCTCTATAGAGGCACTAGCACTATATAAATCTCTAATGTGCAATAGAATTAATTCTATTCTTCTGACCCCGACCATCCACTACTCTCCAAATTCCAGAACAACTCCAGAAGTAAACGTTTTTTTTTTTACAAAGAAGGATCAGAACACAGCGATACGGCAGCTCATTTGTTGCGGCAGCTATCAAATGGTACAATGAGCTGTTGGAGCGATGAGCTGTCGTGTGGCTGGCTCTGATCCCATTAGAAATTTCCTTCGTGCTGTTTTGTGTTAGATTTGTACTGATACAAATTAGTGTGTCTGCATTTTTAATGTAATTTTAAAAGTTGTATTATATCGTTACTGATTGTTTGTATTGTATTTTCATACAGTTCTTTGTCAAGTCCATTTTAATTTCCCCATTGAGGGATAATAAAATGTTATCTATTTATCTATCTATCTATACATAAACCGCGATGCATCTTGGGAAAACAAGTATAGTTAAAAAAGTAATCGAGCTGCCAAGATGGACGCCATGATGGACGCCATGATGTAGTTTACATGTAGCTATAATGCCAGGTTTTATAGCTGTGCACAACATTGCTTCAACACCATTGCGCCATGATGTTTGAGTGTGTTGCTTGGACTCGGATTTCACCCAGAGTCCTTTGCGCACCGATCATGCGCATTTGGGAGATGCATATGGGCTGTTGTCATCCAAATTATTGGTATGATTATCTCATGCTATTAAAAGTATTATGGCATGCAAAGCAAAGATCACAATATCCTTTGTGCTGGTAGAAAAAAACCGCATCGAGTCTGGTCTACGTCCCGTAGCCTTAGATCTCAAGGGTCTTTCGCTAGATTCTCGCTGTTCTCAGACGCCCAGCTTTCTGGAGCAGTATAATAGGCATAATAGTCCTCAAAATAACATCAACATCAACAACGCAAACAATAATAATAATGTAAAATACATTTATGAGTCCTTTCAGTTACTCAACGGCTCGTTACCTATCGAGAAACACTGTAGAAGCAGTTTAAACATTTTTTGGCCTCGACTGCTGTTTGCTGTATCAATACATATTAAGTCACCGGAAGCTCCCCCACTTGCATTTTCTTCGAAAAACACTTCAAGTCAAACGCAACACTATCAAATCAAAGATCAACATCTTCTCTTTTTAAATTTAGATTTACATCTTAATTTGGTAAACGCGTTTTAACGTTACCAATGTCATACAAAGGGGGGACGAGAGAGCAAGAGAGGAGGGCTTAAATTGACGCCTGTGTTTTATTCTGAATTCTGCTACAATTTAATTTGTCAAAATTCACATCTATGATTGCGAAATTATACTAGACACGTTTTTTTTTTAACTTGATTATTTTTGAAACGAAGACATCACCAGACTCTACTCCGTGGCAAATTTGACCTGGATTCGTTGTTGATGATGTGGAAAATCAAAGCTGAAAATTGGGTTGCGTCGTTAAGACTGCTAAAGCTTTACCATTTTCTCCATAAGCTAACTGCGACTGTTGGGCCCCCCTACACAATTTGCACGTCTGCCCCCTTTTAGATTTATATTGCCTTATTTAGAATATTGATTTTCTTTTGTCGGTACTACGATGTATCTCATATGCATTGTTGTTTGTTAGTGTGAAATAAATGCTTCTAAAGATGTCAAATCTCAACTAAGAATGAGTTGATTCGCTATTATTACCATAGGGATGACTCCATTAAGTCTCACTATCTCCGGAACGGATCTACACACCAACGACTACTTTGTACATTCTACTTTGTGACATTCCCTTGAATAGTCTAGTTCAAAATGCATTGCATTTTTTTGATTTGTTAAGAATTCGTAACAAGAAAAGAAAAGAAAAAGTGTAATTAACTCATTTTGAAAAGGAGAACGAGGCGTGACGTCCCGTCCCCATGCCAACATGGCGGCGCAATATTTGTTTCCCCATTTTTGTAATCAGTAATACACAAGTCTTTACTTGGACACACAATCGAAGACAAAAATCGTTCACCGTCTTTTGTTGAGAGGGGGGGGGGCTGGTGGTAGGCTTGGTAGCGGTAAGCGGAATGATGTCTGGAGCCACCTGTGTAATAGCTGAATAATTGTTTCTTTAAACAAAAATGAATCAATGACTTCAGACAATGGTTACAACCAGTGGCGTTTTAGAAACAAAACACACCGTATAATATCGAGATAAGCATTATAAGCAGTCTGCAGCATTGCTTGCAAAACACAGTGTGATGTTTGTGTACTAATCCCATATAGTTATGCTCAGCGCTGTTAAGCCGATTCTGAGTGCCAGTCGCTTCGTGTAGCATTACCGTACAGATTGTTGTTAAATACTGTATTTATTTTATGTTTAAACTAATGTTTGAAGCCACTCTTTTGTTTTTATTTTCAAACCATAAATTTGACGAATGTTGAAATAAGCGTGCAAAAACTTAAACACATATAGACAATGTATCCCTTAAGCTCTGTGAAAACAAATGCATTTTTTGACATTAATTTACACAAAAGAAGGTCCTTACTCGAATCAAAAACACAAGTTTGTGGTTTGTCTCTTTAGTTTGAATCTTTATAATACAGAGTGATCTTAAACGTTTAGATCAGCGGTCAGCGACCCAAAGATCGCCGGCTGATTAAGCCCCCCCCCCCCTCACTGCTGAGGTAATGACATGGAATTAGGCTAAACTAAAACGGAAGTGACCGGTAATTATTCATTGAAGCCGAGTTTTTTATATTATACATTTATGAGCAATTGCATTGAACTGAAGATACAAGTTAAGGAAAAAAGTGTGAAGCAATTATTTGATGGAATATTAACAAGTGTTACGGATAACTAATGAGCGCTAAGGACAATTTATTGGCGACCCGCTTGAATTTGTTTGCGACCCACTTTTGGGGTTACGAGACCCATGGTTTGCAACTCGTTGGTTCAGATAAAAGAACATGAATTTTGAGGTGAGTTCCAACATTTTGAAATACAATACACAGCGCATATTCAGCATGCACTCATAAAGTTTTAGACTGAAATTAAACCTATTCAATTGAGCCCTATTCAATTGAGACTGGGGACAAAATCATCTGCAGTTGTCACTAGTTTCAATCGATTAGAGTGAGTTTCAATATAAAACTTTAAGAGAGTGACGTCATCACCACATGCGCATTTGCACAGCCCGGTTTAGCGCCGAAACTACCCAAGTGGATAGGGGAAGTGTTAAGTGCCAAATCTGGGAAAATAACGAAGAAACGATACAAGAAGAAGCATGAATTCAGTTTTCCAGAAAACAAACAAACAAACAAACAAACAAAACAAAACAAAACCGACACAAATAAATAAATAAAAAAGAAACAAACAAACAACAACACCACCGCATTTACACAGCCCGGTTTGGCGCCGAACCTACTAAAGTGGATAGGAGAAGTGTTAAGTGTCAAATCTTCGAAAAGAGAAACGATACAAGAAGAAGAAGCATGAGTTTAGTTTTCCAGAAAACCCCCCCAAAACAAACAAACAAAACAAAACAAAACAAAACAAAACAAAACAAAACAAAACTAAACAAAAAATAAATAAATAAAGAAAGAAACAAGCAAACAACAACAACAACAACAACAACAACAACAACAACAACAACAACAACAACAACAACAACAACAACAACAACAACAAAAACAGCAATATGCTCCGGTCTTGAGTCCGTTGATGATTCAATCCCTGCCTAATCCAAACCATCGCCATGGTGCGCTGGTGCTCTCTTATTCGTTTGAATTATAGTCTGGTTTTTTCTGCTTTTTCTTCGTCTTCATTTTCCTCGAGAAACTGCCCTAATTTAATCTGCATGCCGACGGCAAATATTAAAGACGATTTAATAATCTCGACAGAAATGCTGACACAGTGATCCCGGCATATGGGAAGGAAGGAGAACAAAATGTAGATATTATTGAACTTCTTTGGCGCATTGATGGTAACCTCTACAACGGTATTTTCACACGAAGTGAGATGTGATGACGAGATACGCATCTCATTCGTGACATTCCGACGAAAGATGGACTTTCCTTTATGGGTACCCAATGAGAAATTGCAGATAACTGTTTACCCGTCTTCGCGGAATGGGCGCAGACACAGGTACTCGCGGTTTGGAAATTATAAACTGTATGATTATAGTTTGTATCGATGTTACATCTCAAAATGACAACAAATTGTGAAACAAACGAACTTAATTTTAATTCCTTGTAAAATAATTGCAAATCTAAAAAAAAAAACATAATAAATAAAAAAAAGGAATTGAGTTTGATTTTAACTTCAGTTGGGGGTTTGAGCAACGTGTTTGATGGAATATGTCGCAAATAGGACATAAATTGTTAAATTCCTGGGGTCTTATAACTTTCGAATGGTTTGTTTTTGCCACGAGTATATTTTTAGACAACGTCAATGAAGGTAAAGAGATAAGAGAAATGTATGGGTGTTAAAAGTTGTCCAACGTTAAATAATGCAACCCTCATGTCATTCTTCAGTGCTCCACGGAGCTCGAGTTGCACGGCGACGCTTGACCATATAATGACATAATTTAAGTCGACAATTTGACTTCTAGTAATACTACGACTACTACTTCTTATAATAATAATAATAATAATATTAACAATAATAATAACAACATTTATATAGCGCCTTTTCCCGGGGATGACTTAGAAGCACTTTGAAGTCGACTTGATCAGATAATTTTTGTTTTCCAAGATACCTTACACTCTTAAAGTGCGAGATTTAAAACGTTAATCTACTATGGGATTTATAAAAAAAATAATCTAAACTATTAAAAATTAATCTTAAAAGATTTAAAAAAGCTAAAATTAACCATCAATTCGAAAACGAGTTTTAATCCCCCGACTGATTTAAAAAGGACGCTACAATTATCGACAAAGGACCAATCCGGTGATTGGCTTGCATCACGTGATGAGCATTTCGGGGAGGGAGCGGGATTTTCAACTTGACATCCGCCATCTTGTTTTACGAAGGGCGATCGTCCTTTTGTTCTAACGTTGCTTTAAGTTGCATATTATTTGAAGATGGACGATCAATTGCTCCTGTTTTTAAACACAACGCTTGGTGACAGGACAGCCACCGTTCTTGAAATTTTTCAAGGTAAGTAAATCTAGTTTTTATGTAGAAAAACGGTATGTTTTAGGCCGTTAAAAGTTTCTTGACTAGCGTCGTTAGGCCTCGACTACAGTACCGTGATAGTACACATGGTACACACACAGTCAGGCTGTTTTAAAAAAAGGCGTGATTAAAAAATGTATTTGTTCTTTGCCCAGCTGCAAATCTGCAATATTACTGCACTGGCTTGCAGATTAAGACATCTAATACGATTCAGTGAATGTTTCACTTCTCCAATTACTTACTAATTTCTTATCACTTATTGGCGTATTGCCATAGTAATTAGTCAAAGATAGGCCTAGTGTCGTCGTAAAACGACAAAAGTGAGATGATAATCACCAGTTTAGTCACACACACTCTACGCCCGTGTGTTTTACGTATACGCGCATCGCTTGATCACGCACACACGGTATACACGTACTGATGACAGTGTGTGTACTGTAGTTCTTCATCGAAAAACAAGTTGACATGTACGTTACACACATTTCTGGTTCTTCATTGAAAATGTAATACATTGTATCTTTAACTTACAAGATATACTTTAGACATAGATAACTCAACATCTAGCTGATGTGGCTACTGTATTAACTAGACGAGTACGTCCAACGCTAGCGCTATGCCTAACTTGCTTAACACGATAATTATAGGGGGGGGCTAGATTAAATACCTAATTTTCTAATTTCCACAAAAAGCAAGAACAGATACACAACATTATCATGTCAATTTTGTTTTCCTTCTTTCATAACGAATGGTTTATTCCGTGCATCGCAGACGAAAGCTGAACTGAAAATGATTTGCAGAAACAATGATGTACAGTAAAAAAAATAGACACAGAACTTGGTCGTTTACTTGGTCGTGAAACGACCGCTAGAGAACAAAACAATAACATGATTTCAGCAAGTTTGTAAACAGCAAGGTCCAATTTCATAAAGCTGTAAAGCAACAAAAATCTGTTTAGCAACAAAAATCTGCTTAGCAAAAAATTGCAAGATGCAAAATTCATGCAAAATTCATCAAAACATTTCCTTACGACCAGAACAATACTTCCTCCCATTTAGTAACAGCAACTTTCAAACCTTGTCAAAATAAATCTCTATATTTGAATTACATCTGTTTGTTTTCTTTAAAAAACAGGCGGGGACACATATCGAACATGCAGTTGACAGCATCAAAGCGAAAGGGATAAGGCAGCCAGTAATAATCTCCCTGGGGCCAGAAAAGAAGCCGAATCAGTTTTTCTTGTGCGTGGACTCTTTTCCTATCAGTGGCGGTTCGACAGTGGTGGAAGCATTTGATAAGTTGTTCAAAACTTTCTATGTGTTCGGGTTGGACTACCCAAAAGTTTTGAACAGCTTTTTTGAATTCTTTGCCGCTTTCATCTATGGAGTGATGCCTCCCTCCAGGGTAAAGCCTCTGGTTCGATCTTTCGCAACCGCTGTTCAATCTGTTTAAAGGGAAAGTATACTTTTGTTTATTGGAAGTGTTCCATTGT
This sequence comes from Plazaster borealis, assembly GCA_021014325.1. Taxonomy (NCBI): domain Eukaryota; kingdom Metazoa; phylum Echinodermata; class Asteroidea; order Forcipulatida; family Labidiasteridae; genus Plazaster; species Plazaster borealis. The sequence continues at coordinate 7,511,936 of CM037468.1, forward strand.
GTTAATCCTATATAAGTTACGAGGTAAAAATAAAAATTAAATGTGAACATTTCAGTTAAAAAAGGTGTTCTAGAATTTAAAAAAATACCGCTAAAAATCTGGAGCGGTTATCTATGACCATTTGCTGGTTGTGTAATCTGAGTTCCCATGTCTGCACTTGTGTAGGACAGTGGTAGTAATACTTCTGCTCGGGTTGTACTGACTGCAACAGTGCCTGGACTGGTCGTTTGCTGTGGGCCTAAAAACTGGTGGTGAAACTGTTTACACTGGATTCCATTCCCTGTGCACTATCCTCTTCTTGAACATGTAAACACATGGCCCTTTCCTGGCTTTCGAGGCAGCTGAAGCAGACATGGTTCTCTTTAACAATGTTGAATCCGTTGTCTAAACTTATCCTCTTAAGCTTGATACACGTCGCAAGTGTACGATCCATCGGATATAAGTCAAAACTATTGGTGTTTTTTCTCATTCTTAATTCAATCTTTCGCACTTACAAAAACAGTTAACAATCTAAAAAATGTACCTCTTGTAATTGACGTACTATGTAAAGGTTTATCTGTGAAACTTTGTGCATTGTATTTATTTACTTGACAATAAAGTTAAAAAATTGGTCGAGAATTTCGATTGGCTGTTTCCGATTATTTTTATTTATAGGTAAATCTCCTGGTCCATAATTGGGTGTTTATATTTTAATCCCAAGGAAAGTTTATAAATAAATCCAAACAGACTAGGTTTTAATTATCAAAGGGTAAAGGTTAAATCTGTAAAGTTTGAAACATTTTAATCCACTGGGATTAATTTAATTAATCCTCCAAAGACTAATTTTTGTAAATCTTTTGAAAGATTCATTTTAAGTCCACGCAGATTGGTCCCTAACCACACTCCTTGAAAGATTTAAAATTTAATCCTGTGGATTTAAATTTAAATCCTTGTAATTTAGAGTGTACTAAAATGAAAACAATGTAGACCAAATTGTCCAAACCATAAGTCGGCTTCTTAATTAACGTCATCTTGGCGGGTTTAAACAAAAACGTGTCGACCTCTGAGATTCATTAGTCGACTCTGGGAGATCAATGACGTCTTTACCAGGGTACGTGCGGTAGTCGTGATCTTATGTATACATTTGTAAAACAACCCAGCTATCATCTTCCTTGCATCCAGTGATTGTGATTAATTCGTAACAATAACTTCATCTCATTAATGTTACTTTTTTTTGTCTAAATACAAGGCTGCTCTTACGTCACGGAGTATAAACTGATACCCAAAGTGGCCCAATACGCTATCCCTAACACTAACAGCCTCACATTATAATGTGGCCAATAATATAACCCAGACTATAACATGTCATGGCACAGCAAACACAATGTACTACCAACCGTTTGAAAACAAATTAAAATGTAAAGAGTTACTGCTTTAATCAAATAATGTATTCCTATTGAAAGTGTCAATTTTTAATTTGAAATAATAAATTGTCTTTTTAAGATGGAAGTACTAAGAACAATAACAGCACCTGGTCGACAGCTACTTTCGAAAGCTGAACATCATCATTTTCTTTCAATATCAAAATAATGACATCATCTTTGCCTATTCATATTTTACTTGAATACCCGGAACGAAATCCAACGAACTGTGACAATTAGTTGTTTCACAAAAACATAAATAGAAACAAGGAAAAAAGATGAAGAAATAAAGAAAAATATATAGAAAAATCCGGCAATACTTACCTCTGTTTCTTAGAAGTAACAGTACTGTAAACAACCATAAGTTCCACCATCTATCTAAGGTCACACGAAATATCCACTGGTTAGGCATCATGAAGACGGTCTATTATATTTTCCTTATACTCTTATTTTATTAATTTCAAAACTCAGACGACTTTTCTTGCCCCTTGATTTTAAGTTTCCAAATTCTCCTCAAGAACTTGCCGGAACTGCTGATTTATTCATCGTTTTGAATGAAGACAGCCGCGTACAAGAAAGAAAAACTGTTTTTTTTCTCTAAAGATCCGTGAGATTGATACAAACAAAACAATCTACCATTGCGTCATGGGTACAGTGTAATCCAACTACGTAAACGTAAACGTAAACGTAAACGTAAATGCGTAAAGGTGATTGAATTGAAGAGTTTGCCGTCAACCTTTGTGAAGTTTAAATTCAACCCACGAACTTGAAAAATGTCTCGCCTCCGGTTTCCGATATTCTTAGAAAATGCGTCGGTGCTTTTGGCTGTGTACATTGGCCGGAGAACTCTCCTTAGTTACCTTTATGCAAAGGTTATCTTCGTGATGAAACATCCCGAATTCCATGTTTGATTTGTTTTGTTTCCGGAGTTGCGTAACTGACATCCAACACCACTCACGATTCCATCATCTGAGAGACATTTTGTCGTTTTAACAATAAAGCGGACATTCAAATTTAAACTGAATCCCTTCACTTTGTTTGTCAGGATCGATACGAGCGGAGACACTGTATTCAAACACTTCCCAATAGGTGAGACGCTGGTATTAGTTATCTTTCTTTCTCCTTCCCGAATTGCAGATCAAAAGAGACAGACCCCGAAATAATGAACTTGATAGAATCTTTCCTTGTGGTCACGTATAGAACTAATGACGTACTCAGACAGGTCTTCCCGATGCATCTCCCATAACGCTATAGCTGGACAGAAGTTCATTCCACACTCACACACCGCACACGCCAATCTCTTTTCCCACAACGTCGTTCGCTCCCCCTTGTGCGGGCGCTGCTGCTTTACGTAGATTATGTTACCAATAAGATCCAGCGAGCCTGTTGGGCAAACAAGACGAATATGGTTTCCGGAATTCAATCAGAATCAGTGCGTAGAAGGAATTAGATGGTGTGTGATATAGTTTGGAATTGTCTTAAGAAGGTCGTTGTGTACGTGTTGTGCCATCATCACGACTTCAGCAGCGATTAGGATCCGCTATTCCTTGTGGTCGAAACATAATACATCTACACAAGCACCGATATGCCCCTGTCAAGTTTCTGCATTTGATCTGCCGAGAAAGTGTGCAACAAATATTTGGCATACATCATACTCAAAATTTTATCCGAATATTGAACTATTTCACGGAGCAGTGCATACATTGTTTTTGTTTTGTTTGTAGAATAAACACAAACAAATTATTATTGTTTACTTAAAAATCCACCAAGCAAAGTTTCCGATTAGAACACATACTCGACACACACAGACATCATTTGGTGAATAAATTTCCAACATTCGCACGCGTTAAAAAATGTCCCCAGCTACAATCAACCGGCCTTACGCATGCGCCACAGCCAACGGAAATAATTTTAACATAATGCATCCCTATAGTTCACTTTATTTTCGCGAAAGATCAGCAGGTCCGCGCGTGCGCAAGTTGCACACCGACCAGTCTTCATGGGGGGGAGGTGGTTTATGAAAAGTGACTTATACGCGCGTGACTTAAATGGCGATTCGCCTGTGTACAAGGTTTTTCACTTGAAGCAAACTAGCTCGTGTTTGTTTTTATTTCCGACCTTTAAAGGTTGTCACCACTACTTTCAATTTGCCACGTTTCATCAAGGTATTCGATACACAAAACATGCACTAGCCTTTGTGCAGCCGACAAAGCTGCAGTTGATCTAGCTTGAAGACGAACATTATGACCAGTGTGAATATGTTTCTACGTCATGGCGTGGCGTGACGTCATTGAAATCTGCTCAACCAGCCGGTGGATTGCTTAATACACGTCAGTTTTGACATTTTTGTGTGAAACAAAACAATAATAAAACATTTCGGAACAGAAATCGAAGACTGTATGCTTGGCGTATAATGCAGTATTAAGGTGGACCGGTGATGTTCTTGGTTTAAGTCTGCTGCCACCTAGTTTCTGGAGATGTATTATTCTTCATTTTTTAAACAGACAAATAATAACATTCTGTTGAAAATTCAGAGCACAACCAGCTCCGTAAATATTGTTCAATATATGGATTAAATCTTCTAGAATCACAACCAGAATCTTTGAGAGTTCTGTAAAAGGTAATCATAATTTATAGGAAGAAAAACAAAAACATGGTCATTTCAAAATCGAATAAAAAAACATGGACAATTGGAAGCAGTCTGCAGTAAGGAAGTTTTCAATGTTGTATTTTTATTTTCTTATTGTGTTTACTGATGTTCTATTGTGAAGCAGCTTGATATCAAGTCTACAAAAATCCACGCGAACATCGTAGATGACGCAGTGAATTACTCAGTATTTTCGCTAAAAGTCGTTCCATATCCTACAACCGGTAAACCTCCTTCTCAATTGTTTGTCTCTACATTAAATTGCAAACCAATTCCGTTTACTATAATTGGGATTATTAACAGCGTAGGCGTAAAACAGTTCCCAAATAATTATGTTGAACTGTTTTACGACAGCACTATTAATAACCCAACAATATCGATAGAGGGCGGTCGACATGCCTTCAGCTGACTATGTCGAGTAGCTCAGGTGGCGCTATACATAGTTGGTGAGAAAGCTAGATAACATTATTGTTCTAAACACTATTTATCTGTCTCAATGTCTATGTCTAACCCCACTTCTCCCCACTAATCTAATCTTGCACCGTGTCCAGGGGGCGTCGGCTCCCTGGAGTATCTCTCTAGAATACTGATCGTATTGTGCTTTTTAACACACCTCTTGCTACTTCTGTATTCTGGTTGGCTGAAACACGGTCACGTGGGGTCAACTAATTATAGGCTAGTGCATGAGATTAGCACCACCGTGAACTAGTTGAGTTAATCGTGAGTTAATTGTGAATTACAACAGTTTAGTTATATGAAACCCTGAAAATGTTTTTATTTTATTTTATATTTAGACACAGGTGTGTTAGAAAACACTCGGCCTCGGGAAATAGGTGCCTCTTTTGGTCACCCACAGTCCCTCGAGGGGATAGACGTGTTCTATAGTGACCTCATCGCTAGTTATTATGGTGTGCCAGGTATACAAGTTGCTACTAGCAATGGTCGATATTCTCGGCTTACACTGTCTATTCTTCCAAATGACAGTTTCTACCAGCAAAGTGTTATTTTTCAATCTCACTATATGTGACCAAACCAGTCAAGTTGGGCTTTGTAGATGCGTTGGGGGTGATTAACTCTGGTGGGTTACCATCAGTTTAAATTCTCGTCAGCAAAGAACGGTCAATTCCTACCGAGCATCGTATAGGGATTATGCACAACACCTGTGCTGTGCTTAACATATGATTCATTACGATTTAAAGGTATCGTACACGTTTGGTAATGACTCAAGACAAATATTAGCACAACAACTTACTTGGTAACAAGCAACGGAGAGCTGTTGATAGTATAAAACATTGTAGGAAACGACTCCCTCTGAAGTAACGTAGTTTTTGAGAAAGAGGTAATTTCTCACTAAAATAATAAAAACTTCTTGCAAGAAGATTTTATTATTCTATCTAAAAGCACACAAATTTGTACAACAAGAGTGTTTTTTCTTTCATCATTTTCTTGCAACTTCGATGACCAATTGAGCCCAAATCACAGGCTTGTTATTTTATGCATATGTTGGGATACAACAAGTGAGAACACTGGTCTTTGACAATTACCAAACGTGTTCAGTGCCTCTAAATGCTTTACCAAATTACTTGAAGACTTTGCCTTTCTATTTCTGATACGCGATCTGATCTGTCTAACTATCCGCCTATTCTTGGAATTATATGTGTAAAACAACCTAAACAGACAGGATTTTGTTTTAAGCGATTTTAAACCGACTGGCATATACTGCATCATGTATAGAATTAGTAATAGAGAAAATTGTGGGCAGTGATAAGACAAATTTTCACGGTTGAAATCATTGTCAGTTGTTCCTTTTGTGACTATACGAGGTAAGGCTGTGATGACACAAACCCCTAACTTTGACTACTCTTTTAGATAGGGGCATTTTTCAAGCTTGACTGACGTGCCTGTGGGCCTAGATAAAAAAAAGCATGCGATGCGCTTAAAGGCATCGTACACATTTGGAAATTGTTAAACACCAGTGTTCTCTCTTGGTGTATCCCAATATATGCATTAAATAACAAACCTGTGGAAATTTGGGCTCAATTGGTCATCGAAGTTGCAAGAAAACGATGAAAGAAAAAACACCCTTGTTGTACAAATTTGTGTGCTTTTAGATAGAATAATAAAATCTTCTTGCAAGAAGTTTTTATTATTTTAGTGAGAAATTACCTCTTTCTCAAAAACTACGTTACTTCAGAGGGAGTCGTTTCTCACAATGTTTTATACTATCAACAGCTCTCTGTTGGTCGTTACCAAGTCAGTTTTTATGCTAATATATATTTTGATTAACTACCAAACGTGTACGATGCCTTTAAAGTACATTGTGACCCTTATGTTTTTGTTTGTGCCAAATATAGCTGAAAGAGGAATCGGCCAAAGTGATACTGTAGAATGTTTCTGGAGTACTGTTTATTACTGAAAATACAAAAAGACGGACGAAAATTATATGTTTTTCCGTCTTCGTCCTGAGTTTGAGTGAGTGCGGGAGAGTCCGCCACCAACATTAAAAAGGTGGACTCAAGACTCAATTATGTAGCTTAGCTTTCTCTCCCTGTGAGTTCCATTGGTCCCTTTCAGCTCTTTAATTTCTTGTCATTAGTTTCTTCTTTCTTATTGCATTAGTTATACTTGTACCTAGCTCATCTAATTTTGTCCCGTCCCCTTTGTTTTGTCTGTGTTTGTTTGTGTCCCAGGCTGTTCCCTACAAGCCTGCGCTTATTTGAACAGCCTCCATACTCATCTGTATTTTTTTCTTTACCTGTATATTCATTAATTAATGGGTTCTCCAGTTTGGACCTGAAGCTAAGGCTACATTAGTTTTTTCTTTGTTCATTTACAAACTTCGTTTATTTATGCCCTTAATGTGCTTATTTAACATTCGGTTACTGTATTTTGATGTGAGTATGTGAGTATGGAAATAAATGTAATATTGAATTGAATTGAATTGAAGACTTGACATATTGAATTTTCATAAATACAGTTACGCAATGAATTAAATAGAATAGAGATTTAGGGGGGGGGGGGTTATATTATTATACCAGTCACATATTATATTAAGGGTTGAATGCTTGCTTAGGGTATTCATCGCATCTTTACATCAACACATTTGGGGGCGCTATTGGTTTATCCCTTTTTTTTTGGAAAACAAAAATTTTTTTTTCCCCCCACTAAATCCAATATTTCCGCAGGAAGACCCAGGTGCAAAAATGAGGCCTGGTTTTCTATATAGTGGTTCTTGGTCTGAAAAGTTGGAAATTACCATGTTAAAAATATTCCATTGATAACAAAAGTTGATATAGTTTGAACCCCTACATACTGGCTGAAACTACAAAATCCAAGATGGCCGCTGAATGTGGTTGCCATTGGTGCCACAACAATCCGAAACAAGTTAAAATTGTATTGAAAAAAACAAAAATTACTAAACAATGTTTTTCTAAAATATAGCTCTAGATGTGTATTGGGAAGAGTCCAACAATTTGGTAGTGATCGAAGCAAAAATACGGTCCAGATAGGGCTAAAAAAAAGAAAGAAAATTAACTGTCGAAGTGAAGGTTTACGATGATTTGTTTCTTCAAATAATGTAGTTATTGTTTACAAAAGGTTTCCCGAAGTATTTCTCGACCACATTGTAAGAGGAAACCATACTTGGCTGAAAGAACTAAACACGTATCAAAATACGTCTATATTGTATTTTTTATTTTATTTTATCCGTGAAAGAAAAAAAGAAAAAAACACCTAAATCTATAATTATGAAAAGAATTTTGTTTGGAAACTGTAGGCCTACTGGCGCATTTACAAACAACTTACAAACTTACAAACACCTTTGATAATAAACAAGATTGTTGTTGTTGTTATGAATTCATATTGTAACAAACGTCTAACCTCTCCTTTAAAGGGTTAGATCAACTTTCAGAGTTGCGAACAAACACTCGTTGAATACGTTTCCAGTGAATGCCATATATAGTTGAAAGTTCAACACTGTGTGGTAGCATAATTCCCCTTACAGCGGCGTGCCGTAAAGCAGTCATTAATAAGTTCCATTCATGGAATTTATAAAGCAAGAAGGATTTCTAATAAAAGGGCCTTTCAGTTTATGCTTGACCGCCCAGAGTCTTTATTCACCTAGACTCTGACTAGTTTTCTATTTGCAAGGTCAAAGAGGGTAATTGATAGATATATAGAGAGAGAGGCAGAGAGAACAGACACAAATAAGTTGTTGGGAAGCTGGTTTATATTACGTGTGTTATGCCCGTCTTGCAATCAGGGTTTTCTTTTCGAGTGAAATGGCTTTATGTTCTTCGCATCTGTGTTAAATTTAATGAAGAGAAACACTGCCATTTGGATGGTAACGGTCCCGAAAAATAACTGTAAAATAAAGCTCGAATCTTTGTCAACACAAATCAAGGCGTTTGCCTATCACTGTCTGAGCAAAACCGTGGCACGTCATTTTGATACGTAAGTTTTCACCCAAACTCTGTGAAACAGAGTCAACCCTGGTCTAGCTACTCAGAGCCCGACGGGGAAAACACCGGAGCACCGAGCATGGGGGACCCGCTTCAGGATCGTTTCCCCCATGAGGGGGAACCTGGTGGTAGGCCTACGGATCATGGCGGTCGAGTGGAGGAAATTTTGTGCGAGATCGATTCGGGTGATGGATACAGATTAGACGAGGTATTGCACCGATGGAAAGACGAGGGTTTCGAGGTAACAAGTTGCCGTGACAGAAGAGGGTTGTCTCTTTATACGACCGCCATCGAAAATGGTTTTCTAGGTAAGGATTTAGTGATGACTCCCATATACCTTGGACACACAGTAACAACAATACTGTTAGTGCAGGATCATGGGGCAGGGTGGGGTTAAACCAAAAACCTACGCCTTATTTATAATGACCTTTCGATCTCTCTAAGCTTGATTTCGCGAATACAGATTTATGATATGTCAATCTCGATTGCAGACACGCAAGTATATAAAATGATTTCCCACCAACGATATTTAACGAGACTGTGAAAGCGTTTGATCAGCGCTCATGGCATAATGTATTTTGCGAATATCATGTTTAATACTCCGTCGTGTTATTTCATTAAACAGATGTTATCAATGCTCTTTTGAAGCATGACGTTCCTTTGGGAGACGCCCTCATCCGTTGTGTTGAAGAAAACTTCAACGAGGCGTCATTGGTGATAAGCCGCTTTCTGTCAACTCGTCCGGTAAGAATTATATAAATGTTACAATCCACACAACATTAACGTTTCTTCCCATCCATAACCCGGACGATGCCCCCGCGCCATTATTTATTCTCTTCTCTGCAAAAGCTGGCGTGTTAAAATTGTCACCACGGGTGTTGTCACATTATAGACACCCAAGAGAAAATTAAATTTAACATCATAGGGTGTTAAAGTAACAACAATGTACTTGTGTTCACACTAGTGTTATTTTACAACCCTATGGTGTAAACGTTGATTCTTTATTCTGTATCTATACGTGACAACACTTATGGTGTCAATTTTAAGACTCAAATTTGTTCCGTGTTGCCTGGATGGTGGGTGGTGGGATCGTTCCCTTCTTTTCACCTCTGTGGTCGCTGGTTCAATCTCCCTTAGGATTATAACCCTTTTGTAGGTGGATTGATCTGTCAGTCCTTACTATTCTGTTGTTGAATTCAGGGTTGTTTAATAAAATACCAATAAACAATTAAACAATATAGTAATCTATTCCTATTCTAATGAGCTATTTTAAAATGTTGAGGATTTGATTTTGGCAGGACCGTAACGTTTGCCTTTTTAATATTAAAAGTTTTGTTTTGACTCTATTTTTGTGTATTTCTGATGTAATGTTAATGCAACGTTCTATGTGCACTGCAAAATCTGGGTGTTAAAATTGACACCATGGGTGATACCGATTTATAGATACTGACGTTTTGTTTTACACCTTTGGGTGTTTAAATGACACCGATACAATTTCATTGGTGTTACTTAACACCACCCATGCTGTCAATTTTAACACCCCAGTTTTTGCAGTGGCTATACACGGGTCAAAAGTTGAATGGAATAAACCAATAATACAAGCTTGCATCTTTATGGATTCGGCGTCTGTTATTGGTTTTATTGCTTCGGTGATTTATGGGGAGGGTACACCTTTGGTAATTACTCCAAAAATTAATGACCGTAAAAACCTTACTTGGTAAAGAGCACTATGGAGAGCTGTTGATATTGTAAAACTTTGCTAGGAACGACACCCTTTGAAGTATTGCTGTTTTAGAGAAAGAGGTAATTTAAAATAAAAAATTGAATCTGAGAAAAACTTAAGGTATGAGGCCTTTCTCCGGCATCTGAAAGCGCACAATTCTATGCAACAAGGGCGTTTTTTCTTTCATTATTTTCTTTCAACTTCGATGAGCAATTGAGCCCAAATTTCCACAGGTTTGTTATTTTATGCATATGTTGGGATATACCAAGTGAGGATACTGGTCTTTGACAATTTCTAAAAATATACCCTGCCTTTAAACTGTTATGAACTCACGCTATTGAGGAAAATGTGTATAATTTACATGCAACTGTATATGCGTATACAAATATACCAAAGAAAACTGCTGAATTGGAAAAGACCTTTGTGAACTTTAACTTTATACAAAAATACACTCGGGCTCGCTTGGTTTTAAATGGGGGAAAATGTGCAATAATATTTTGAAGGAATACACAATTACATTTTATTTTTTTCTAAAGTTATTCTACGGAATGCTTCAAAACGACCCAAATAGGCATATGAAATCAATGGTTTTTGGGATAGAACTTTAAACAAGAGAATTTATTGGACTCTTAATTAAATGTAGATTTGTGTACAGCTTGTACCCACTTTCAACTCGTCCATGTACGACTCTTGCCCTTCTCATCAATTTTCCTTAGCATAGAAAGAAAGATAAAAAGACCAACCAATTTGTTCCGCTTTACCTTTATACGAATGCATACAGCTATTCTATATCTCCCCCCCCAAAAAAAAACAACAAAAAAAAAACAACAAAAAAACCCAAAACATTTTAACGAATAATATGTAACTGTTTGTTCTAACAGGAACTTTGCGAGGTGGTCATAAATGCAACTTCAGACAATGGGGACTTCCACCCAGCTATTACACCCATCATCCTTGCCGCACAGAAAAACAACTACGTGGTCGTGAAAGTGAGTATATACAGTAGATTGTAAAGGCATCGTACACGTTTGGTAATTGTCAAAGGTGTTCTCACTTGGTGTATCCCAACATATGCATAACATAACAAGCCCTTGAAAATTTGGGCTCAATTGGTCATCGAAGTTGCAAGAAAATGATGAAATTAAAGGCCATGACCTGAATTTACATTTTTCGATGGTTCACATGTTAACATGTTTCTGAAACAAAACTAAATTTCTGTTTATTTGTATTTTTTAAGACACTTTTACAAGAACACAATTGTTTCAAAAAATTAACAATGAAACAAATGGTGATGATAGCACAGAAATGAATGGTCTAAACACAAACCGGTAAAAAAACATTGTTTATTATGATAAGCATTTCCCTGAAGCGCATTCATGAATGAACGCTGACATGAAACGAACGGGGCACGCATTTCTTGTTGAATTTAATTTTTACATTGAGACCACTCAATAATACATTTTCAAAATGTAATTTTTTTTAAAGTGCTACTACCTGTTTATATGAAATGAAATTGAATGGTTGTGCTATGTGCGAGAAGTGTATTTGTATGTACTTTAATTCTATGTACAAGTCTGCCCATTGATTACAACCAATCAAGCGAAAGCTATGACCTTGAATTTAGGACTTTTTCACCCCAGCACCGAAAATGCGAATGTCTAGCTTGCTTTGGGTTATTTTGAAATCCGGGGAATGTAAATTGTTGTAATCTTCCAAAACCCAAGCTATTTTGTTTTGCTGTTTTCTGTATATAGAGGTCTTTGTGCAAAATTTCTGCTTAGAAAAACAATTTTGTTCTGTGTTTTGTTGTTTTGGTCTTTGTTTTATAATATTTATGCACAATGTTTCATGTTTTAGGTGTTGATAGGTTTGGGGGCGACTATTACCGAACCCAAGGTGTTCACTGGGGCGGAAGTGACTCTGACCCAGGCCATCTCGACTCTCCACATCTACCGTGCCCTCTCACAACCCGCCTACATGATGAGCAGCACGGAGATAGATATCTTTGGATACGCCTTCAGGGTAGGTTGTTGTGATGCTTGAGACATAAACCTTTAGGTGAAGGGAGTAACCCCAGGATATACACAATTGCGGGAAGGTTCCACTAGTTACTGGCTCCCCAGTGAGCCTACAAGGGGCGGTGGGGGATGTTGGAACCTAAGAACCTAGCACAGGCTGTCAGCAAGACATCTGGAAGCCTGTTACAAAGAACAGATGGCCCCACTTTATCAGAGGGATTGAACTGGGTAGGTCTGTAATGTCTGTACAATTTTGTACATGAAGTATATGAGTGAACATATTTGTCAACCCCTCAAAAGAAAACTACACAACTCTGGCACCTGACCCCCCTCTTAGATATGCGGAATGGTTTAGTCTAGGATATGAAGGACTTTGACTCCCCAGGGCATTGCACTTTGGAGAAAACAGTGAAACGATTAACATGTTCCATTAATCATTGTTACCAGCCCTCACCAAAGGGTTTTAAACAAGGTTTGGTCGAACGAGCGTTTACTTCCGCGGGTGCGTATACAGTAGGCCCCTATCTGTATAATCCCTTTTTAGGTTAAATGTATAGGTTTTTAAAAGTCTGCAATGGAAGATTGTTTGTAGATGTAAGGTCGCAGCAGACCAACATGGTATATTCAGGACATTTGAGCATGCTCAGAACTACGTAACCAAGGGGAATTTATCTTTAAACAAATGTGCTACCACCTGTTTCATAGTCTCCCACTTCACGAATTAATATATTCGATACTTGATTCGTCAAATATTGTTCTGTTTATAAGGTTCGGGTTTGACAGATTTGACGTTGATCATTTCTTTAAATACATGTTTAAAACCTGCGGGGCACTAACATTTTCGAATACACACTAAGGCATGTGTGTTGAAGAACCTCTATGTTCATTATTGTTCCCCATATACCAAGGGCAGAGTAAATCAAGGGTGAACCTATACATGATTATGGTTACACTATAGTCATTTTCCCCACGACACCCAACACATCAACATGGGCACAGTCTCCATGCATGGCGTAGCAAACCTTCCTATATTAGGTGAAATAAAGGGTGTACAAACTTTCCGATCCTAGTCCAAACCTATGGTATTTAACCAATGGCAATGAGGGCATATCTAGCTTGAGGTAAGGTTGGACCATGTGGAAGTTAACCAAATCATGAATATTCATTTTTGAGTGGAGGTTTATCCACACATACATTCCTCTTTTTTTTCATATAAAAAAACCAAAAACAAAAACAAACCTGTGGAAATCATAGAAGAGGTTCCTCACTTATCAATGTGTTAAAAGTTCGCCTCAAGAAAACTGACTGGAGGGCAAGTTCCAGACAGCTAGAGTTCAAGCATGGAAGTTCAAGGGACTTGGATTCGGGGGAAACAATTTCAAACCCCCCAAAAATACTCTTAACAACCCTGATCTGTCAGGGAACATTAAAGCTTTTCTGATCAAATGCTACAGAAAAGTGGGAAAATTACAAACACACAAAACCTCCAACATAATTACGGCATTACATTTGTTTAAGATTAAAGTTCCTCCTTTCTCTTGTTGTTTAGATGAGTAAGAAGCTGAGGGAACTTGGCGACGCATGGGAAGAATTTGGGGCCGAGTTACATTCCATGGGCGACCACGTTGACCAATTTGCAGCCGACCTTTTGGGCCAGTCGGCTTCCACGGAGGAGGTAAAAGTGTTTAGTTTTACTATATAAGGCGGGCATTTCGTGAGCAGTAATTTAGGCGTGACTAAAAAAAAAAAAAAATCATCTTTAGTTAGAGATTATAAGAGGATGATAGAATTGGGCCGAAATTTGAAAAGGTAAAAAACTAAAAGCTAACTTAAAGGCATCGTACACGTTTGGTAACTGGAGCCTATTGTTTGTTTCAAACCTATATAGTTGTAGATATATTGCCATAAAACTTGTGACAATTTTATTTGAAAAGGTGGTAGCGTTTTTGAGATATTGCCGAAAATCTGCCGAAAATCTGTCCACGCAGAAAAAAATAACCTGCAATGGAATACACACTCTGAGAAGCGTTGCGCGTAACGCTTCTCAGATTCAAATGTTTTGGGGGATAAAAAGTGATATATTTTTTTTCATAACCGCAGTACTTCGAAGTGAAAAGTTTCTCAAAATGCATTATATTTTCCAAAGCTGCTGTACTTCTTACCAAGTAAGTTTTTATTGCCATTCAGAGTCATTACCAAACGTGTAATGGATAAGAGGACATCATGTCGAGCCGAACCGTGCCTAAAACAGTTAAAGGTTGGGTCATAGATTTTGTTGTGTCAACGTAGTGCTGATTTATAGGCAGAATTACAATACAAAGAAAGACACAATACAAGTCACATATGAAAGTTTCGGCTGAATACAGTGTCTACTTGATGAGAAAACAGCAACATCCACGTTTAGCGAGGTGACAGCAGGTACCAACCGCATCTCTGGCCGCAGCATTCGCAAACGGACACCAACCATCATAAATCTGAGAAACGATTAATTTTCATATGTTTTAGAGTGAACAATTTCCCACACCATTATACTTCAAAGGAAATCCTTTCTGAAAATAAGTGATGTTTGAACATAGTTTATACTATCAACAGCTGCAGTGCGTCTCACCGAGTGTACGGTTTTATGGTCATTAATTTTTAGAGTAGTCCTACTCACCAATCTATGAATATACCTTTAAACTAAGATTTCTGAAAACAAATGTATTTTTTTCTTAACGGGTGTGTACAACATTGGTAATAATGAAAATATAAATGCTCACAGATTTGCACTAACTTACATGGTATAAAGATGGTCATGGTAGAAAACTTCCATTGAAATAGTTTTGCTTGAAGTTGAAATGCCATAGTTTTTACGAAATGAGTAAAATAATAGTATTTATCCTTCATGATAAATTCCGATGTTTCAAAAAAAGTTAAAACACATAAGTTTTTTCCCACTGTTTTTCTCATGACTCCGAAGACTGATTTAGCTTAAACTTTCACAGGTTTGTTATTTTATGTATATGTTGGGTCACATCGAGTTTGGATACAGGTCTTTGGAAATTACCAATGTTGTACACACCCTTTAACTTTTTTTGTTTTTAACAATTATTTCAATGCTGTCATTCATTACAATAATGCACAATTATGTGGAAATTACACAAGTATAATGAGATTTGATATACATTATGTAAGCCCTACACACAGTGAGTCAATAATAAGCAGCAAACGATGATTAATTTGTTTGAACAGTTTCACAATCACATGTCCGTTCACGTTATTTACTGGTACGCACAGTTAGTACACAGTATAAGTTCACACAAGGGCACACACACACTAGTAATCCGTGGTGCTTATTATTTACTTTGTCATACTGATTTGGTTGTTTACTATTGTTGACGTCAATCCACAGTGTCAAGCTACTTTCACATAGAAGTACTGAGCGTTCTTTGACGAGGAAACAATGAATGTTTTCGAGTTTTGAACACTTTTCTGCTCTGTCTGTGACTGTGACGGGTCTTTTTCATAATCGAGTCTCAGTATTGTGTGGGTAGACATACAAACAGCTGTGGGGATTTCTGCACAGTTGAACAAAGGTCCCCACCGGGAAATTCTTCAGAATAGACCGTGTAAGTCTCGCGACGATAAGGTCACAATTTAGCTTCCGGGCACCTCTGAGCCATCAGCTAATGGAAGTTTAACGTGGATGCAATTTATATTTTTATTTTTATTTTGTCACATCACCCTTTTTCCAGTCCAAAAACAAATTGGTGGAATGATTACATTTAACACTAAAAATGTTATAAATAAAATTAAAATATAATTTGGAAACTTGTGAGAAAATTAAGATATTACTCGACCTCCAACATCCTGCTCGAAGTGTCAAGTTACGAATTTACGGCGACTGTGTTACCCAAACCGTGTCGACTGCACTATATCAAACCAAAGTTAGGTAATATTTTAAATCGGGATATAAGTGCTTTGTTATACTTAACACGAAAACAGACCTTGTGTCGCATGGATTTTACGCAACGTTGCATAGTGTTGCCGGGACAAGTTCCGTGCGGTTTTGGGTACCGTACCGGTAAATGCAGCAGCTTGTTCGAGTTTGCATGCGTGTACGTCAAGGATTACGACGATTGCCTTGTTTTGCATGTTCTTTATGGTCAAACGTTAAGCGGAAATTAAGGTCAGCTGTACACAAAATACATTTTTTCCAAGATTTGCGAAATTATTTACAATTTACAATTTCCAAATAAAACCGTTTTCAATAGAAGACATGTATTAAAAACAAGTTCTTTTTTAGAAGCAATTGCCACAATACACTCTGTAGCTGCTATTCGAGGTGCCCAGAAGACCAGATTCTCGTGAAAACTCGTAAGCTATCGAGGTCAACTTACACTGTCTGTAGGGAATATTATAACAACGATAGCGTGTCCCCACAACATAATGTGCACAAGACGTGTGTCTGGGTTTAGTTTGTTTGTGTTTTTCTTTTTTCTGTATTTCTTGTTACCTAAATCCTGCCAAACTTGTTTAGAATTCCTTTTTTCACAAAATGAGTAAAACAAGATGAAATCGTCATGTGTTTTTCGTGACAGGTGTTGGCATTGCTTCGCTATCATAAAGATGACACATATAGGAGTGCAGAAGGACAGCAGCACCCCCTTGCTAAGGTGTTTGAGGCAATTATGTATCAACAGAAGGATGTAAGTGTGCTCTCTCGGTTTTTTGTTTACCATGTTGAGAGTTTTCCTTGAGTAAGAGGATGGTGGCTCTGAAAAGAGGTTTTGTTGTTGTTGTTTTTTTCTTCTTTTTTCTCTCTTTTGAAAAGTTCATTTTCAGAAATGCAAAAATGTCGAGGACAGACTTTGCGTTGAGAAAGTCTGGAGATATTGGTGTTGTCAATATTTGATGGGACCCTTTTGGGGACGCTAGAGGGCAGCTCAGAATTTCCAATAAATCCATAATAATTCTCAAAAGTTTGTGCGCATGCCCAGAACTATCGATACAATAGAAATTTTCCAAAAACGCCAATTGCCTAATATTATCCTTTCTCATGAAATATGCTAATTACATTCACGTATGCGTACAGATAATAATTGGTTGGCAGGTGCTATAGAGTTGTGCACTAGGCAGATGCACAAACGCGTGTGCGTCACGCCACCATCGGCCCCATACAAACAGGCGCGATGTTCCCTTACTGTGCCCGCCAGTAGTGTTAGTGCGCACGCGCGATGTGCAATCTGCATATTTCATGGGAAGGGTCTGTTGTCACGAAGCAGCTATTTGTCTTATTGATTGTCCACACCATACAAATACAACACAGGTTGATCCACAATGCGGTTGCTCGAAATTATAGGCTGAGTCTGGTACCTGTATTATACCATTGTTCGATAGCTTCAAATATTGCAGCTGTTCACAGGGTACACTGAGACAGTGATTTTGACGGTTAGGAGGATCTTGCGGTTAATATTGGGCTAAAATTTGATAAGTTTTCATGTTTGTTTTTACTTTTTGAAATGCCCCTTTTCCCTGTCCCTTAATACAACACCAGTAACAACATGGAACTGATGTTCTGGCTGTTTTGTACAATAATAACCAATTCATGAAATAGTTTATACAAATTGTGTTTACTCCTCTTCTTCTTGCTCTTCTTCATTCGTGGTCTAATTAGTTTATAGCGCATCCGCACACGCAGAAGGTTTTAATCTCCCACTTCTACAGGAATCTGCTGTCATGGAATGCCAAGGGCGCCCTCAACAGTTTCCTCACTGTCTTTTTAGTGATAGTGTGCTACCCGTTGATATGTTTTGCGTATATCCTACTGCCAGTGAAGCAGGTCATTCGATTCGTTCGCATTCCGTGAGTATTAACATTGTACGGAAGACCGAACCGTTAAAACAGTTCAATATACATTTTAGTAACACAATGATGTACCTTTTCTTTAGGTAAATTGTTCATTTCCTCTGTGACCATACATTGGTGTTTTCATTACCTTCATTTGATTCTCGTTTTGATTCCTAAAAGCACCTGTTCCCCACATTCATTTACAAATATTTTTATGTGCAATCTCTGTAAGAAACATCTCTTAGTGAAAGTCATTTCGCTTGTGCTCTCTGAATTAGCAGAAAAAAAGAGATGGTTTATTGATAGATGTTCAGCCGTTTACCTTTACTTCGTTTTGTATGTGACTTCATGAGCCATAGCACTTGAAGATTTTTTAAAAGTTGCTCTTCTACAATATTTAAATTTTTGACAAGTACTTTCAGCTTTTTGTTTTGCTCTTACAAATTTAATTTTTACTTGCATGACTACGATATAATTATGTTCAACCGCAAGTTAAGTTTCTCCAGCCCTACTTCACGAAAACTGGTACATAACCTTGATACTTCAGTACACCTTGAATGCACTCGCAGTACATAACTATACGTAAATATGTGAATCTTAAATCGCTTAAACCCTCCGAGAAGCCAAGGGGCGCGGACCGAAGGACAATCCTTTTACCTTTTAAAATTACTACAACATCTGTGGGTCAATTCCACTGCAAAATGGTGATCCTGGGGGATGTGTTTACAAAAAAACCCAACACATTTCGACATGAACACTTTTTGCAAATCAGTGGTGAACCAAGGTATAAACTGCCAGAATGCTTCAATCTTTGGTTAGTGTGTGTCCATAGCTTCTTTTTATCTGTTCGACCATTAGGAAAAGAATTGTGTCCCCCAAACACAATTATTTACTCGTAAAATAAAACGCATTCCGCTTGCTTCCCATCGTGCCCCGTCAGAAATTTGTTCACATTGTGACTTTGAGCATTTTGACATAAGCTTGTTGTCGTATTTGAAGAATGTTCGTGAGTGGGATAATTATTATTGCAAGGACTTGGTGCAAACAGTGCTCGTCAGAGTGTAGAGTAAAATGATATTATTCGCTACTCGCTTTGCAAATTTCACATCTATCTTATTCTTAGTTCTATTGCGTGTTGATGTTGTTAAATCCACAGGTACGTAATGATGCTCCTGAATTTCGCCTCATTGTTGACTTTCATTGGGCTGATTGTTGCACTTGGAGTTACCGGGCGAGCATCCAATCCCAGCTTCAGCGAGGCATTGCGGCTTACCATATTCATTTGGAACATCGGTTAGTGAGACTTTTTAAATGAGAAAAAACAACCACTGTGTTCCTTCCTCACTTCACTCATTTCATCCATTTATCCTGGTTGTG
Organism: Plazaster borealis; assembly: GCA_021014325.1. Lineage (NCBI taxonomy): Eukaryota > Metazoa > Echinodermata > Asteroidea > Forcipulatida > Labidiasteridae > Plazaster > Plazaster borealis. The sequence goes on from CM037468.1 coordinate 7,531,390, forward strand.
AAACCAAGGATTCTCAAAAAAGCAGAACTTTTTACCACTCAATCGAGAATAGACAAGGAAGGCAGTTTCAGTTTTAGATGTTGGAGCCACAGCAAAATCCAAGCAAACAGGTAGCCACTGAAAACCCCATCCACATAGTGCCCTCGGCGGGATTCGAACAGGGGTCCTAGATGGGGAAGGCGAGGAAATATACCGCTGCGCCAACCCGACCACCCCATACTCTGCTCAGAATGAATCACCGCACAGTGATTGATTTTTGTACACTCGGTGTGTGTGAGTGCACTCAGTTTCGAAAAGCTGACAAAACACTAACAAGCACACACAAATTCACTACAAAGCACACACCTACAAGCAAATGAAAAATGAACAGGAACATAGAACAAAACAACATGTAACAATAACAGACATAGACTACTGCATTATGATGATTTGCATTGCAAAACATTTTACAACATGAGCTTCCCTCAATCAAATTTCTAATGACATTTACTTAAAAACGAAATCATACCGGAGAATAATGGTGATTTAGAAAGTGGTGTTTTAGTAGTTGAGTAACGACCTTTCTCAACATGCACGCAGGTACCTTTTGGCTCCACATTCAGTTCATATGGAAACGAGGTGGGAACCGATTCATTCAAAGTTCCATCAAGATTCAAGATGCCATCGTTGTGAGCCTTTACCTAACCATATTCTGTCTACAGTGGGATTGGAACGTACAGGTGAGTCAAAATGATAAATGGCGAATGAGGGTTAGGATCCCAACCTATCGAATTGAATTCTGTCCGTAAATATGTATTATTATTGTATTATTTGAAATGGGTAACTTCCCAAAGAACGTGTTTTGCATTCAAATTCCGGTAACCCCCCATACATGTATCGTTGAAGGGAATGGGTCTGCCCTGGTGTTTCTGGCATGGTTGGCAGTAGAGTTTGCCACATCGCCTTGTGGAGCATTTCAGTGTGGTATGGGTCTCATTATATATATACATATATACATATATATGGTGCATTGTAAACAAAATCGAATTAAAGCAGCCTAGAGGCCGAAGCAAATTCAAATTTACAAATATGAAAAATGCCATATACAGTAAAATTACCAATAAAAAACATAGCTCTTCATACTTGTCCGTACAAAATAATACACGCCTTGAGACGGTTGTAGATAAAGGTGCTAAATAAGAACATTATTATTATTATTAACAATATACCGTGCTGGTGACAGTTTCTCGAGCTATTACATTATAAACCATCAACTCCTATAAAGAGTGCAGCTTGAGGGCGCCCTCATCCGGTCAAGAACGGTCATTCAGTGCACATCAGCACACTTATTAGGCTGGTCACTGTCTTAACCTTGCGTGGTGCCATCGAACTGTAGTCCACTGTCCGTTTTTAATTAATTAATCAGTACTCCGCCATTTTACTTTTTTTAATTATTTTTTTAAAAAAATCTAAACCCCATCTACACCAAGCCAAATAGCATGTACACCTAGCCAAATAGCATGGTAAATGTCTTGTTACCATCCGGGGTCTTTTTTACCAAACAAATCCATCAATGACCAGCTGTCCTGGAATTCCCATAGGAATTTCACAGCAGTTGCTTGACCTTGGGGTCAATAGCCACTACTGGGTGAAATGAACCATGGTTTCCAGATGGCTTTTTCTGTATACTTGTACAATGGCTGTAAGCAGTGACCTGGTTTTTTGTTTGGATGAATTGAGTAGGGTCCATATCTAATGGTTTGGGCCATTTGAAATTGATTGGGTTCTCCACAAAAATTAATTACATGCTAATTAAAAACGGACTGTAGCCTACTGACCGATGGCCGCACGGTGTGATTTGTTTTTGATGGTGTCACGCAGGGCTAATCCGCAAGGATAAAGACAGGTACTGGTCTCACATGCCCAATGATTTCATTGGACACAATGACTTCATTGGAAAACGTGTAGTGACGTAAGCTTTCCATATCTATGCTATGATTGGTCCGAGGGTGGTTGGTCCGTAGTTTGTCAGCTTGCACCTTTGGTCGTCTGCATGCAGCGTGTGCATAATATTTGTAAATGCATGTTTTATTCACTATGTGTACATGTACGTTATGAATTTACTGCGAATCTCCCTGTGAAATGGATGTGAGATCAACTGGCAGGATCCTGCCAGGCGCTCAAGTCGGGTATCTGGCGTTATTCACGAGCCTCGAAGTGTGACGTCAGATGATCAGGACACACACTTATATAAGCCTAGATGGCCTACCACATTATAGTGTGATCTGTGTTTTCACTCTGAATTTCTTTTTTCTCGAAAACAGATTAGTCCAAACGTGGTTGTTGACCAGGCGCGCAGGCGCCGTGCCGCAGAGGACACTACGTACCTCACACTAAACGAAACCCTAGAGCTTCAACACCATGTGTCGTCGTCCCTAGACTCCATGGGGCAAAGGTTGACGACGTCAGTCCGAGAGCAAATCGACTCCATCATCATGCAGACGCTGTTGGGCTCGTCCTGCACGCATCAAGTCCCCCCGACTGAGCCGGTGGCTACTTCTCAGTCTCTTAAGGACGTTGTACCTGAGCACTTCCAGCAGTACCTTACCATGGACGCTTACGACCCTGTGCTGGTATCCGAGGCTCTGTACGGTGTCGCCATGGTGGTGTCGATACTGAGACTGACCAACCTCTTCATGGTCAGCGAGACGCTCGGGCCTCTGCGGATTTCCCTGGGCGGCATGGGAGGTGATTTCATCAAATTCCTGACCGTTTTTTCCATCGTGTGGGTGGCTTTTACACTTGGGATGACGCATAACTATGTGACAGTGGGACATACGGATAAATTAATCTGTATCAGTAAAGGTGGAGATGAAAACAGTTGTAGCAATACAATCATTTACCAAAGGTGAGTTAACTTCCTTGCCGGCGTCATAGGGAAATCTGTTCCCCGGAGATTCTGTCCCCCATGGGTATTAACATGGGCTAAAGGATGATGATTTAAAAGAGGTCGCTATCAGAAGATGTTTGTACACAGTTCGCTGTATAGGGGGGGGGGGACCACACATAATCTCCGGGGGACAGAATCTCCTGCATAACACCGGTAATTTTGGTACAAATGCGTATGCCCCACCGGCGAGGCTACAGTCCGAAGCTGCTTGTGCAACGTCACTGTTGTCCACCTGCCCATTATTCTCATTTAATTTACCTAGTCGAGCTCGATCTTGCAAAATAAACGCACACCTACTACGAACTTAGTACGATCGTTGAAATACAACATGAAGAAAATAAAGATTCCTCGAATCAAACACTTGGTGCGCACTGTTTTTTCAATCACCCGCATAGCAACCTCGTCCCCAAGGTGTGTGGAGCAGTACGAGGTTGACCGCTCTCTCACCCTGGTATTGGATCATTTGCATATCCAAATATTTTTTTGGATACGTATGCAAATTAGAATTGTCTGGCTGTACTGTGAACATGATGAATACTGAATGAGTACAACAGAATATGTTTACGTTAGACTTGTGTACACCAGTCATTGTCCAATCAGGGTCCAAGTAAGGAGTTTCCCTCCCAGGGTTTACTATTGTAAACATGGTTGGAAATAAAGTAAACCATGGAGACGAGGTTGCCCGCATAGACCTTTCCCATGAAATTATGTGAATCTATTAGCGCGCGTGCGCACTAACAACTAGTTGGCAAAATGAGGGAAAATTGAGCCTTTTTTGTAATGGGGCTGATCATGGCGTGACGCAAACGAGATTGTGCCTCTATCTTGCGCAAAAATCTAAGGCGTTTACGAACCAAAATGTATGCACGTCTGCATTAATGTAATTATCATGATGGGAAGGGCTAATCGTTTTGAAATGTTCGCACTTTATTATTGAATGTTTGATCTTCTTTTAACCTTTGCTGATGACCACAGTTTCATCGGAACACTCCAAGCGCTTTACTGGACGCTGTTTGGATACACCAACCCCAGAACTCTGGAACTGTCCAACAGAAACTACATGGTAGAGGCCGTGGGAACTTTTCTTTTCGCCAGTTACATTGTAATTGCGGTTGTTATTCTGCTGAACGCCCTCATCGGTATGTTATCCACCACCTACAACATTGTAGAGGTACGTGATAGTCGAGATTAGAACCGCTTGCATGAGATCATAAGCAACCCCCAAAACAGTGCCCCGTCTGGTGAAGACATCATGGCTTAGAGTTGTTTGTGTTGGGTAGGCCTACTGCGTGCATGTTTCCATTGCTTGACCTCAGTGCGATGGCAGCCTAGGGGGTCTAATGTGTTTTTAACTCATACCCATACATGCTCTATGCTCATACCCATACATAGTACCTCCTGTAACCTCTGGGAGGAGAAGTTAATAATCTCTATTATTATTTGTGTTTCTTATTGTGGTGTTGAGTAAGAGTCATTTTCGGTGCTTACCGGCCACTACTGACCACCGTACAATCCAATTATATAATGCTATAGGTTTGTTCAGCCGTATAGGGCGCGAGCCCTCACTGCAACCCCTGGGGATTTATATCTGCCACGTTGATACAGCTAATGTATATGCTGAGGCTTAACCCTCACGCCTACACCAACTGCGTTTTGATAGGGTCTATCCGTATCACTGTGGTACTGCTGAACCGCAACCTTAATGTCCACTCAATGTGTTGCAAAGATTCAACCTTCAGGTCCACAATAACCAATGATTTGTACCTTCGTCCCCGTATCATCAAAACATTAAATTATCGGCGCACTCTACTGCCAAAATAAACGACTCTTCCCAGTGGAGGCTAAATGCCACAGTACACAAGTCACGGGTTTTCCCACATGATACCAGCTGCATGCAAGAAACCCGTACAGCCGATAGGGTTGGTACTTTGTGGAAGTATGTGGTGCCTTTGTTTAATGATGGTTAGAACTTACCTATCGATCTTTATCGCAGGAACACGCAGACACAGAATGGAAGTTCCACAGGGCGGTTGTATGGGACGCGTACCTCCACCCAGTCGTTACTTTACCTCCACCCTTCAACCTCATACCCACGGTAAAGAGCTTATTTCGCCTTCTTCAATCTATTGTCGGCATATGGGTCAAATCGGCAAGAAGAGTTCTGAAGAACGCAGTAAGTTTTGTTTTAAACATTTCTCTCAAATTTGTATAGGCTTACCGGAAGATGAGTATTCCAAGAAGCCTTATTTTTCTTTCAGTTTGGTAGTCGACTGCTCTATGGTCCGATACCCCTATGTTACGACAACCCTTTGTTCTGATAACACCTCGTAATCTACACGCTAGGGTTAGGATAAGGGTTATGGTCAGAATTAGGATTAGGATTAGGATTAGGATTAGGAACATACATTTGTAGAGCTATCAGAAAGAAGGGTTATCGGAACATTCTCGCACCCCCGGTATTAAACGACTTGTTAAAATTCATCGCATAGTGACCCCCCCCCCCCAAAAAAAAAAAAAAAAACATAAAACATACATTACAAAAACACTCTAGCTTGCATGAGTTTTTTAAAAATATTATTCATTCAGCCTATTTTCTGATCGTTCAACTTTATTTATTAATAATGTTTATTCCAGAAACGTTCACGTGCTCAAGACGAGCTTGCTGACTACACGGTAAGTTTTGAATAATTTACTCTTACATTATACACCACTCTGCCACTTAAAGTTACACAAAGAGAAAAGATTGTTAACCCTCTTGTTACTAATTACTTCCTTTCCATACAAAATAACCCGTCTGAAATACAGAAAGATATAGGGCCTACTGAAGCTGCTTCCCTAAACCCAGTCACTTAAAAAACTTGCGTAATTGTTTTATCTGAAACAGGTTAATTTTTAACTACAATTTGTCATTTTCACAAATGTTTGTTTTGTAATCTATAGCAATCTTTCTTGAGGCTGTTTTCATAACGTGAAAATCATACCCCTTTTCTACATATTATCGCTGCAAGAATAAAGGAAGACAACGGTGTTTCCATTTTTTTCCCTCAAAACCAGTATATTGCACACAAATCACATGAATGTATTCATATTTTATTGTTAGCCTTGCAAACAAAGATTTAATTGTGGAGCATATTTTTGATTTTTAGGGGGGATATAATGGTAAACGAAAAATGTGTTGTTTTAAAATACTGTTTTGAGAGCAATTTTCGGACGATAATGATAATTTTAAGTTGTGTATTTGGAATTTGCCGTAAAAAATGATTCTGGTCTGGTCTCTGTAATCTCCGCGGTCTGTGAGGTCCAAGTTGATACACAAACTGATTATAATCGGATCCCCCTTCTGGGTCAGCTGAGCATGAAATGCTTGCCAATTCACCCATAGTCCGTATGGGAAGATAAATAACTCATTCCATCAGCACTATGTGAGTTTGGGTCCAGCTGACCTAAAAGGTGAACCCGTATTAGGGTGGAATCACGGTAAACTAGGAAGTTTGCTGAAACACAGTAAAAACACATACTCAACTCGGCCCTAAAAAGAAATCTGCCCTACGTTGCCTTTAGATGAAACAACCCAAAGCAACTGATTCAATTCATGACAACTTGAAGAGGTTACACATTTTGTTTTCTCGTACAGAGAGTAATCAAACTCATCGGCAGTCGCTACATCCAGAAAAAGCTATCATCGGAAAACCAGAGTTTAAATGTAGTCAGTCCCAAGGATTTATCACTGCTGAGGAATGACATATTGTCCGTTAGGTATGTCATTTTTGATATACTTCGCCTCAACATTTCTATGAGTTGGCCATTTCACGACGCGACCCAATGGGAGACTTTTGGACGGTGGGTGTCAGCAAACATACACAGGCGATTTTCCTCTGTTACTAAGTTGCAGAGCATGTGCACATTTCCGTGAATAACGAATTTATACGATAAGTCTGCTGCCACCTAGCGTCCTCACATCGATGGCCCACCATTGATCTCCATTAATACTGACAATGTTATTAATGGATATCGATGGATTCCATGCATTAACATCATCACGCCGCCATGTAGATGTTAAATTAGGACGAAGCATTGTATGTACGTGTGACGCACGTGATGGGCCAATGAGCAACATTCTTTTAGCCGTTGCGCTCTGCTACTCAAGTGACGTCGTGTGCCTAGGATCTATGGTTATTAGCCAGTCGAGGCGAACACTGCACACTGTTATTACTATTAGTCACACAAAGGCGAGTGTAACGATAGACTATTGTCTCTGCACCACTATAAATGACACCCAATGTCCAAAAACCGGCGTGCGTATTATAGGTGGGATGTGAACCATGGACATTATTATGATTACAATTTTGTGCATTTCCTCGTTTTCTCATTCCTCTGTAAACTTGCAGATATTTCATCAGAAACCGCCTAAAAAATTCCAATTCTTCGTTACGCGATACCAAAGACTCGTGTACAGGGGTTGGGGAGAAACTTCAGGAACTGGTTCCTGTAGACAACAGAGCCGACGGCCTGAACTCGGACTCGACCGAGCTCAAGGATCGGAGTGAAGAGATCAGAGAAGGCATCGAAACTTTGAAGTCCGAAATTGACCAGCTGATGACAAGACTCCAAGGCCAGCCTCGGAGGAGACCAGCTGCAGCTGCAGCGGCACCAGCACCGGCTCCGGAGTCTGAGGACGACTCAGTCGAAGAGACCGATGTCGTTCGCCGTATAGCTTCGATGATGGAGGAGGGTAACGCATGGGGGGCAGACCCTGCTTTACGGTCAGAACTGTCTGCAGCGGCTAGTCGCGCTAACAGTCGATTGAGGCATATAAATCAACCTCGTGAATGAAAATAGTACAATCGTGGGACAATAATTACCCCATATTCCCTATTATTATAAGCAAATGGTGAAGAGTTAATTGATTTGGAAAAACAAGTCAGAAAACCCCCAGTAGCAGGCATTATTTGGATTCGCTCACCTAATTAATTACTGATTGATGTCTACCAAAAATAACACCAATGATAAACAATATGTTAATTATTGAATCGGGGATAAAGAATATAATTTGTTTTTTTACCCTTACACCGATGTGTATGAAGCACTGTATACTCGATGATACCAATGATAACATACTGTGTCATCTGGTCACAGTCACCTTTAAGTTGTGGTTGTGGGGGGGGGGGAGGGGTGGTTCCACTGAGAGGGTTGGATGTGTGTGGGTCTCGTGGGCACTCGAAGCCATTGGCAGTTTTTGTACCCTTGCCATGGTGAATAAAGAAAAGAAATCCCAGCCAATCAAAAATAAGCCGCAAAACTTGGAACTTACCCCACCCCTTCTTATATATGTGAATTGGTCCAGTCTAGGATATCAAGGACGTTCAACTCGCTGAGGGCTTTGCAACTGGGAAAAACTTTTCAATAAAATACACAACTTGTGATCCCTGCAGAAAGATACGTGGCTAAACGCAGGGTGAAATATTTTCATGAACAGTTTTGTTGTGGTACACTTGAATTTGTGGGTATATCAACATTATTATTATTATCAGTATTATTGTATGTATAATTAGTTCATTTATTTTATGTGTCAATGACTTATACCAATCTTCTTCCTTGCTTCCATTAACTTATTATTTGCCGATGAAACTACATAATGGTCACACCGTCATTCTCAGTTATATTGTGATCTTGAGAAAATATAATTGGCTGTCGCAAACTGCCTACCAACAAAAATGACCTACGGTATAAATGCAAAACAAAATAGTTAGTGGTCTGACGTTTCGACCCGAGCAGAGTCTTTCTTGAAGGCTAAATGACTATATACAACACACATAAACAGGTATACTGGACAGGTGTAACATAAGCAGTCAAAGTGGAAAGAGATGAAGAGAGTAAAGGCACAGAAGAAACAATGGATGAACGATTAAGAGGGTGGGGTTGGTTAGAAGGAAGTGGCTGGTTTGACCACAAGAGGTTGGAAACACAAAATTACAAAATCAAAGGTTGGAAGAGGGAATAAAGTAATTAATTCGTGAATGAGGCAGGCTAACAAGGGGAATATCAGTGGGAAAAGGAGAATGCAAAGCCAAAAAATGTTTAGTCATTTCCTTGGATGGCAAGGGGTTAAAAGATCTGGAGGCATGCCTTATCCTCAGTTTCTCCCTACTTAGAGAAACAGTCTATAGCCCTTTTCACACTACAGAGCCATTTCCCGGGAAATAAAATCCCGGGAAAATCCCGGGAGTTTTTAACCCCACCGCCACCCCAGGAACCGTTCTCACTATCCTAATTTGGTAACTCCCGGGAGTACTATTTCCCAGGAATATCACGGTCGTTTCACACTTGCGATCAAACCCCAGGAAATGTGGTAAACAGGTCAGCCCTTTCGAGATTAATGACGTCTCAATACAGTGGACGCAAAAGGTGGGGTAAGTTAAACCCGCTTCTGTTCCCACTAGCTGCTTTTTCCCGGGAAAAACGTTTTACCCCGGGGTTAACTCCCTTAACCCTCCTGCGCAGGGTTAATTATTTCCCGGGAATAAGCCAATTCCCGGGAAATTCCCGGGAGTTTTTTTGTAGTGTGAACAGATCGACCAAAAGTTCCCGGGAATTTCCCGGGAAATACCTATAGTGTGAAAAGGGCTTATCTGTGGTTACCTAGAGCTTCAATGCCTTGTTAAATCATGTCAGAAATGGAGTGATTAGGAAGATTGAAGTGATGGGCTACAGGTGTACCCAGGGTGTTGACTGTGAATCAATGGCCATAGAAACGCCTCTTTGGTGTAGTTCTTGTTTCACCTATTTATTGAACACAAACTTTGCCAGACATTTGGTAGATGAGTATATTGGTGGTGCAGATGACATGAACCCTTGTCCTATGGGTGGTACCACCGGTATAATGGCTGTTGGAGGAGTCCGATTATATGATGTATTGTCCACAGACAAAGTATTTGGAAGTGTTGGAACACCTGACAAATCCTTTTCCCCACACATATTCCCCTAAGTCTGCCTCATTATTCGATGGTTTGTGCTTCATTGAACTCTATGATAGCCATTTTATCCACCGACGGTACCCGGTTATATAAAATACGAGAGAGTCCTGGCAAGGGCTAAACCAACGACCACAGCCTTGTTGTATGATTTGTTTGAGACATACGAAATATCAAAGGTCAATGTTCATATTTTAACTAATTTTCACACACAAAGTTGACAACACAATTTTGTTTACAGGGTGTTTGCATACAATCAGGCGCCCAATATTTTGAATGGTTTGGGTAGTTGTACTTAACACATTTTTCATTTATAATTATTTATATTATTATTATTATTATTATTATTATTATTATTATTACTAATAATGAATTATTTACTCTGGAGGTAGGCCTATATCCTTATTTGTTTTAATTTAAGAACACAATATTACTTGGTAATGGAATTAAAAAGAAAATGAGATCAGGTACAATACATTTTAAACATTTACCGTTTTTTTACCCAATAAAACTTTGAGAAGGGTAGGATATGGAACTGATACCGATGCTTGGGATTAATGTTCATTTACGGTATACGAGGTAATCTTATTGGTGGACCTTTGAATGAATCTCCTTTGTTTCACTTACATGTACATACTCGTTACGTAATGCAACAAACGTTGCCGCAGGTCGTTTTGTAGAAACATGAACAGAAACAAAATCTGACATTATAATGCCTCTAACCCCAAATCAAGAAGGAAATTGCAGGCAATACTAATGATCTTTGTTTCTATACAAGAAGTAACAGTCCCGTAATCAAGAAAACAATATGTACTTATTATAAAGGTATCGTACACGTTTGGTAATGACTCAAAACAAATATTAGCATCACAATTTACTTGGTAACAAGCAACGGAGAGCTGTTGATAGTATAAAACATTGTAGGAAACGACTCCCTCTGAAGTAACGTAGTTTTGAGAAAGAAGTAATTTCTCACTAAAATAATAACAAAACTTCTTGCAATAATTTTTTATTCCTATCTGAAAGCACACACATTTGTACAACAAGGGTGTTTTTTCTTTCATCATTTGCTTGCAACTTCGATGACCAATTGAGCCCAAATTTTCACAGGCTTGTTATTTTATGCATATGTTGGGATTCACCAAGTGAGAACACTGGTGTCCGATATGGCGGTTGCGGCTGTTGTTAAGGGCGTGCTCTATTTCAGCGCAAATTAACGTGGCGATCAATCCTCATGCAGCCTTTTATTTGGACACAGTGTGAGTATCTACGATAACAAGTGCGCCCTCAGTTTCAGTACCTTAACGTATTGCAATGGATTTGCATAATGCTTTCCGTTAGAATGGCTATAACATGCCGTCATGATCAAAGCAGGCCTGAATGAGTATACATGTACCAGGAATTGTGTGCTCTCTTACGTATCATATCTGCCTAGAGCGCGCACGCGCGTCCTGTAACTGGGTGATATAGTTCATAATTTTATGTACAGCCATGCCTGCTTTATGACAACACAGCCCGTTGAAACACTATACATAATATTGACGTAACCCCTGTACTTCCTGGCCCATTATCAGTGTCCTTACACTGAAAGTAGTCAACACTCGAAAACCTCTCGAATCAGCAACTTCCATCAGAAAGCTATAGAACACCACACGCACTAGTCTTGGTTCCAAGACGATCCAGTTGTGTAGTCACGAAAACCTAATCGCTCTCTAAACCGCTATCACCCCACGAACCACACGCCACTAGAGGGCGCTATCATTCCTGTATCAAAAATCACATCACGAACCACTTACATGTATCAACAGGACCAAAACACGAAAGCAACAAAAGGACACGTTTGAGTGACCCCATTTTGAAGGCTGCCTGACCCGTAATCTTTTAACAATAGTTTAAAGGCAGGTATCCTCCACATTGCATCTTCTGAATCACAAAGCAGTGTTGATTGCATTCTTCATTGAGAAAAGACATCCTCAATGTGCATTTTGGAAGAGCTGCACAGTTGTTGAAAGTGTTTTACGCATGGTTTATTTCTAGGAAGGAGAGTAATGGACGGGGAGGGGGTAAGGGGTAGCGACATGTATAGCATCTTTTGTCAATCTTTGGAATCACGAGAGTCACATGACAGGGCGTTTATGAGACGGTGGTAAATTTATACAGTAGGTTTTTTCAGTTGGTTTTAGAGTAACACTGACACGATACAGACTATCGTGCTTTTATATAGCTAAACTCTTCTGCTCTGGGAAAATCATTGCTACGGCAATTATACATCTCCCTGGGATTAAGCATAATTATGGAATAAGGAATAAGTAAGTTGCTCGTTATTACCGAGGCACAAACAAGTTCTACCAGCTATGCGTTGGGTGTTTACTCCAGTGAAAGTACCAAAGTAAAACCAACAAAATGGATAACGAAGCATATGAGATGGACGGGTTGGAAAATGGACATCGAACAAACGGAAATCTCGCCCACGAAGCCATTCGAACGGAAAATGGCTTACATCCAAATGGGATGTCTGGTGACTACGATGAGGATAACCGGGAAGGTGGTGCTCTGGTGCCAAACGGGAAATCCACGCAGCAAGATGAGGAGAGTAGACGGTATGATGTGGTGAGGGACATGGCCGGAACCGGGAACGGGCCGAAACTTGATGAGCTTTTGGTGGAGTGGGAGGAACTCGGCTGGTTACGGGATTGGAGAAATGAAGAAGGGCTGACGCTATACTCTGACGCTATTGAAGATGGATATATAGGTACAGTATGCCCATTTTTCTGTGATAACCGCCCTTAAAGGCAGTGGACACTATTGGTAATTACTCAAAATAATTATCGGCATAAAACCTTACTTGGTAACGAGTAATGGGGAGCTGTTGATAGTATAAAGCATTGTGAGAAACGGCTCCCTCTGAAGTAACGTAGTTTTCGAGAAAGAAGTAATTTTCCACGAATTTGATTTCGAGACCTCGGAATTAGATTTTGAGGTCTCGAAATCAAGCATCTGAAAGCACACAACTTCGTGTGGCAAAGGTGTTTTTTCTTGCATTATTATCTCGCAACTTCGACGACCAATTAAGCTCCAATTTTCACAGGTTTGTTATTTTATGCATTTGTTGAGATACACCAAGTGAGAAGACTGGTCTTTGACAATAACCTATAGTGTCCAGTGTCTTTAATCCTCCTTCATGATCTCATATAAAGAATATAAACTAATATAAAAACAAATAAACAAAGTTGAACAAATTAAGTGAAACACGAATACTAAACTTACGATCATTTTGTTTTACTTTATATTGATACAAGTCGATTATTATTATAATAATTAAGGGTTTATTTTATTTCATCATTACTTAGTAAAAATACACTCCCAGTATAAAAACTGAATTAAGGTCTCTTATGTACAAAATGGTAGTTTAACCCCTCAGTTACAAGTTATATCATTTTTTTGTCATTCCAGTGATAATAAGCTTGGGTATGGAAGGTGAACATGGACAAAACTACAGCTTTTTAACAATGGCCTTTGTGCTCAGGCTTGAGTGCTTGTTTTTTGTGTTATCTTGGGCGACTAAATTCGCCATTGGGGCTCAGGCAGGGTATAGTGCACAGTTGACCAAAGTCGTCATTGGGGCTTAAACGAAACAAAGCAGTTAACGACAAAATGCACATACGAAACAAAAAAGTACCTACGAATATAAGGGCAAATGACCCGGAAAAACACGAAGAGACAAACTTAGCACAGTACACAGATCAGGAGAACATTGTACATTAAAGATAACAGTTAACAAAAAAGTCACAGACAGTTCTCATAGGAACATCAGGCAATTCGCAACAGCAACCAACATAATGATGGCGAGGTCGCGCTATATTGTTGGCCTCGGGTGAATTTTACCAACTTTATAAAAAAAAGAAAGAGATATCGCCGTACATCACAAGTCCGCGGCCATTTCAAAGTGAGGTATACATTTAACTGATTTGGGCTGTCAACCCAAACCAACTGTCATCAGGGGCACGTTGCCACCTACTCCTTCACAGTCCGTAATGATATCATCCACTATAGAGTAACTGGTAGAGCAGAATGCGCTACCTTCCCAACTTTTTACGAGGCAATTATGGTTAAGTGCCTTGCACAAGGGCACAAATTAGTGTCATGACTGGGATTCGAACCCACACTCTTCTGCTGACAACACCAGAGCTTGAGTCCGGTGAACTAGACCGCTCGGCCACGACACGCTAGGTCCGTAAAACCAGCTTACCTCCACATCTTTCGAGGAAAACGAGGAGAAGGGTGAAGTAGGGGATTGATACCTATGCTTGAGAATACGCTGTATACGCTGTATGTTTAATCTTTTTCTGAACCGCAGTGATTTAGCAGTGAACGATTCATGTATTAATATCATAGTAAAAGTAAAACAACACACACTTTAAATAATTACTATTAAAAAATAGCATTCAGTGTTTTTCATTTTGTGTTATATTAACAAAGAAGTCAAAAATTTTCTATGCAAAACTGCTTGACAAAATGGTTCTCTGTTTAGTATTAATACTGAATTGATACAGTTAATACTGCGTATAATGCTCCTGTTCCAAAACTTTTTCAGTTTTTCTACAAAGTATCTAACAAGTATAATTAACGATTATGTAGCCTGTTTGCGTCCATTGTAAATGCAGTGACAACTACTCAGGGCAACTTTGTTAAAATTTCACTTTCTTAGATGTGCAACAAATAGTAAATGGCCTGACGTTTCGACTCTAGCAGAGTCTTTCTCTCAGGGAGTCTGTCTCGAACCTTCCGAGAAAGACTCCTCTACGGTCCAAACGTTAGGCCATTAACGTGTTTTTTTTTTTTTTTTTTTTGCATTTATACCACAGGTCCTTTTGGTTGGTAGGCATTCTGCAACAGCTAATTATATTTTCCCTTTTTAATATAGATGTGATCAACTCGCTGATGAAGCATGACCTACCATTTGGTGACGCCCTCCTACGGGCAATTGAAGCAGACTTCGGGGATGCTGTGGAAGCGATGTGTCGCTATCTGCGAAGGCGGAAGGTAAGCTGTCACGCCCTCAAAAGCCGCCTCACTTTGGCCATACACGTGTATGGGAGGCTATGGTGCATTGGAAGAGGGAGAGAAGATTTTCTCATATTTACAAACTATAGTTCAACAACTTTTTACGAAATGGATGGCATGCGTGAGAAACGGCAAATCAGTCTCAACCGACCGTGATACGTTTTACAAATAGATACGACAAAGTGTTTATTTAATTTTGTTTGCTTATTTCATTACCGTACTTATTTTGTTATCCTTGGTGAGCCAAATTTATAAACAAAACTTGTTTTCACGTTGTGCGTTTTCTGATGACGAACACAATTGTTTTTTTTTACCATTTTAAATTTATCCAACAGGATCTTCGCCGGGCAATCATCGAAGGTACGTGTGATAATGATGACTTCCACCCAGCTATCACACCTCTCCTCCTCGCTGCCCAACGTAACAACTTCGATGCAGTACAGGTACGAAACAGCATCATTAACTCAAGTCAGTCCTGTTAAATGTTGTCAATGTTTGCATCCAAATACAGTACATTGTAGTTACATTCATAAGGGGTGTAGCAGTTTTACGAGTGAGAACTTTGGGGACGATCTGATGGCAGCAGAATTACCAGTAGATCAATCACGTTTTCTAAATATTTTTATTTATTTTATTTATTTATTTAAAACCATATTAATTAACGAGGATGACCCATCCAGCACAGCCGATTATTTGGGGCTCTCACACATACAAATACATAAAAAGATGAAACACACAAACACGACAAGACTTGGCAGAAGGTAAGTAAAAAGGGAAATACATTACTAAAAACAAGCACTAGGTACAAGATATGAACTAGGGGACACTTAGGGGGACACTTATCCTGGCCGGTCTGCCGCCGCCTAGCGCTTCAAAGTCTCCCGTTGGATGTACACAAAGTGACGCGAAATCACCTTGGAATATTATTATTTGATAGATGGGTTAACTAGCAGAGTCTTGGTAATAAGGGTGGGATGAACGTGGTAGGGGTAATTAGTATATCAATTATCAACTCACTAGGTGGGCCTGACGTCAAGCTGCTCAGTACAGACACCTATAGCAAAATAATAGGTGTTTGGTAGTCAACTTCTTGCTGCCGGCTGGTCAAGGGTAACACAAAATTACATGATGTGTAGTCTGAAAAAAAAAAAAAAACAACTTTGTTAAATTAAACATAATTCAGAATATGCATCTGTATCAAAATGTGGGAAGTAATAGATTGGTTTGAGTTTGAAAGCTAATTGATAACCGTCTAAAGTTAATACCTGAATCAATTCTTCAGAGAGATATACTATACTGTGTCTACACCGCCACGCCACGGCTAGATCGTGATTCGCAACGGGGAGAGATACATGCAGCAATTTGAATTTATTTTGTTTTATTAGTTATAGCCATTTTACCCTCTTCCGTAGGAAAACGTGGGGGAGTGGGGGGGAGTTTATATTTGTAGAAATGCAAATTTACAAAATAAACAATTAATTGAACAGTGTAACCTGAATACCTGAACCTAAGAACAGTTTTTAAAAATGGAGTGGAATAGAAGGCTGCACTCTTAAATAACTAAATAATTTGCACGGGGTTTGGTTGGCACAGTATCAACAGTCAGAAATTGACCAACACTAATAAACATTTCCCGCGTTTCCCTGTATAGCGGGAAATTATTGTCTTAGGAATTCGAGTAACGCATAGTGGGTATGCATTCGGGTGGATAACGGGGTCTATTATGTAATAGGTTATAGTGAGTGGGGTTTAAATAGAGGGGACAATGGTACAGTAAGGCAGTTCTAGCAAGCACTTCAGTCAGTTACTATCATTGGAAGGCGTCTTTTCTGCAAATATGGATCCACTTGCACAAGCACAGTACATAGAGGAACGAGTTCAGAATGCCGTCGCTTCTTCTCAGGCAGTCCTTCTAGACAAGCTAGATGTGCTTATTTCATCAAAGCTATCAAGTTTCGAATCCAAAATTAGTGACTCCCAAAAAGACATTTCTGAGAGCCAGTTGGTCAAAATCCAACAGAACATTTTGACAAACGATAGTTACATTTTCAAACGCAAAAGCTGTGAAGATCAGTTTAAATTTAACGTAAAGGTAGCTACTAAACTACGAGATGCAGAAACAAATGCGAAGAAGGATCTTCCCCAGTCGGCAAAGGACATTAGCGAAGGTATAACCCTAATCAACCATCGACAAAAGTTGATTAAAATGGCCGACGCATCCGAGTCAGGCTGGAGAGTGGTGATGGAGTATGAATCACATCCTCTCGCGTCCGACTCGGACGACGAGAAGAAGATTAACCGGGCAGAATCCAGAGCTACCAAAAAGATAAAGCTGGAGCAGTCAAAACGAAGCAAGAAAGCTTCCCGTTTTTCTTCATGGCCTTCGTCACGTCCGGTTGACCGGGCTGTTTCAGCCAGTCTTCATACCAGCGCGACTGGATTCCCCAAGTCGACTAAGCCGGGGCTTTGCTTCAACTGCGGCCAGCCGGGCCACTGGAAGTACGAGTGTCCGCAAAACAGGAGACAAACTCCCAAGATCAACGATAAGATAAGTGATATTTTATTTTCAGTTGAACATGGTACTGAACTTTATCAGGAAACTGAGTCTATGTGTGATCAGGTAGCAGTCAGTCAAAATATAGCTGAGAAAGATTTGGGTGTGGTTTCAACAGTCGGTAGATTAAAGGGTTCTTTGAAACATTGGGATCTTTGCAATGCAAATGCACACATTAAAGCAGTCATCGAGAAGGGGTACATGTTACCATTTAGAACCTTGCCGGAAAATTTTGTTTTAAAGAACAACAGATCGGCTTGTGATAACGGTTCATTTGTTTCAGGTGAAATTGATAAGCACGTTGACAATGGTTGTATTTCAGAGGTTGAACAAAGACCAGTGTGCGTCAATCCTCTGACCGTTGCTTTTAACAAGAACGGTAAGGCCAGACTAGTTTTGGATTGTAGAGATATTAATCCCCATTTGCTCAAGTTTAGGTTCAAATATGAAGATGTATCGATAGCTAAACAAATCTTTCAGAAAGGCGATTTTTTATTCGCATTCGATCTTAAATCAGCGTATCATCATATAGAGATTTTCGGAGATCATAAAACTTACCTTGGTTTTTCTTGGGTCCGGGATGGTATAAATCGTTATTATCAGTTCAATGTATTGCCGTTTGGACTGGCTACAGCTCCGTACATTTTCACAAAATTGATGAAAGTAGTGCTCACGTACTGGAGATCATTGGGCCAAAATGTAATTATGTTCTTAGATGATGGCTTAGCAGGTTGCAGCAACTTCGTAGATTCTCTCGCATTCAGTAAAATGGTACAGAAGTCTTTGGAAGATTTCGGTTTTCTAATTGCACACGATAAATGCGTTTGGGAACCTTCACAAATTGTGACTTGGTTGGGGTTTAATTGGGACATGACCTCGGGGTCATTACATGCTACAGTAGCTAGAATTGATAGAGTTACAATGGTTTTAGATTCGCTGATTTATCAGATTGATTCAGACAAATGTTATCTGGTTCCAGCTAGATTTTTAGCCTCCGCAGTCGGCCAAATAATTTCATTGACACACTCAATCGGTAGATTGGTAAGGTTAAAAACTCGAGCACTCTATCGTTGTATAGATACAAGGGCAAGTTGGAACGCCCCGGTATTGGTTGATCATGATGCTTATGAAGAAATTAAGTTTTGGAGAAGTGAAGTTCGAACCTTGAATGATAAGGGTTTAAGCATTGAATGCGATGTTGACGCTGAAATTGAAGCGTATAGTGATGCATCTGCGGTCGGTTATGGCGGATATGTTTCCCTTGGTGCGGGAGCCTTAATCAAAGGCACAGAGGTAATAGGTTCATGGGACAGTGAAGAGGCTCAGCATAGTTCCAGTTGGAGAGAGGCTGTAGCAGTCGAAAGAGTTCTCAAAAGCAATATCAAGGCTTTAGAAAACAAAACAGTTAAGTGGTTTACTGATAACCAAAATGTGAAAAGAATAATAAATTCCGGTAGCAAAAAAGCCGACCTGCAAAAGATCTCTTTAAATATCAATAAAGTGTGTGATCAAAGATGTGTATAGTCATTGGCCCAGAATGGATTCGTAGAACAAAAAATGTAATGGCTGATACACTCAGTAGAACTTCAGATAGCGACGATTGGCAGATCCAATCATGGGTATTTGCCTACCTTGATAAAGCATGGGGCCCACACTCTATTGATAGGTTTGCATCGCATTTGAACACGCATTGCGCGAGGTTTAACTCCAGGTTTTGGTCCCCCGGTACTGAGGGGGTAGATGCTTTCAGTCAAAATTGGTCAAATGTCTGTAACTGGTTTGTGCCGCCTCCAAGGCTAATCTTGGAAGTTTTGACGAAAATGAAAAGGGAAAAGGCGTACGGTACCCTTGTCATTCCTATTTGGAAATCAGCTCCGTTTTGGCCTTTTTTAGTTTCAGAAACTGGCTCTTATCACAGTTTTGTTGCCGATAAGGAAATTTTACCACAGCGGAATTTAATTCGCAAAGGCTGCGGTAATAACGGAATTTTTGCAGTTAACCCGTTGAAGTTCAATTTAATTGCATTGAAAATCGTTTTTTGATTTATGTCAGTGACGAAAGTGAAGTAATATCTTCTCTTCGATACGTTCCGCAGTTTTTGCAGTTCGTTTAGTTTTATGATTTATGGCATTGAAAGCCAGTTGGCTTTGTTTAAAAGTGTTTTGCCAGTTGGCAGTTTCGTTCAAGCATTGTTCTCGCCAGTTAGTGGCATTTAGAGCGTTATATACAGTTCTGTATAATGGGGTTTGTCGAAGATTTTACGAGGCAAAGGTAAAATGACTCCCTTTGCTTTTCTTTCAGGTATCCATTTGAAACAAAGCGTCAGTAAAGCACTGAGGAGCGCCGGTGTTGATGAAACAGGTGTGGCTGAGAGGATGTGCGGCTACATGGTGTCTGCAAGAAGCGACAATACCGTTAGTAAATATTACGGTTCTTTCAAGAGATGGCAGGATTTCTGCAAACAGAACAATTTCAGAGATATGCCAGCAGGGCCTATACACGTAGCAGTTTATCTGACAAAGCTGCTCGACGGAGGTTCGTCACATCACGTCATTTCTTCCGTTATATACGGCATCAAGTGGGCTCATGATATGAACGGTTTGACAGATCCAACGAACAATGCATTCATCCGTAATCTTCATGAGTCTGCAAAGCGCATCACTGGTCGCAAAACTGTCAAGAAAGATGTTGTTACCTCGGACATGCTGATAGAGCTTTGCAACAAATTTATTGATAGCCAAGATGTGTTATTAATACGGGATTTGTGTATGATAACAACAGCTTTTGCTGGGTTTTTACGGTACGATGAACTAAGTTCTATTTGTTGTAATGATTTGTCAATTCAGTCGGATTATTTTAAGATTAGCATTAATAAGAGTAAAAACGACCAATACAGAGCAGGCAATCAAGTTTTAATTGCTAAAGGTACTAGTTCGGCTTGTCCATTTAACATGATGTTACGTTTTTTGAAGGTAGCAAACATCAGTACCGAATCCACACAATTTTTGTTTAAACCTGCATTTAGATCAAAACGTGTTTCGAAACTGATCACGAAAAACAAACAGTTGAGTTATTCCAGAGCCAGAGAGTGTATTATTAAATTGTTAACGTCTGTAGCACCCGAAGGTAATTTTGGGATACATTCCCTTAGATCGGGAGGGGCAACGGCAGCTGCTAATAATGATGTACGAGATCGTTGTCTCAAGCGTCATGGACGCTGGAAGAGGGATGAGAGCAAAGACGGGTACATTGAAGATTCGCTGGAAAAGCGGTTAAGGGTTACCCAAGGTCTTGGTATGTAATATCTAAGTTTATAATTCGATTTCTATTCAAGTAAAGGTGTCGGATTTATATTCGTAAATATTCTGTTTTATTGGCTCTTGCTTTGGCGTGTTCTATTAGGCGTCGCTCCAGGTGCTTCGCTTTCGCCAGTTGATTGATGGTGTCTAATAGTTTATGATTTATGTGTTTAGTAGAACTAAGACTAAACATTTCCTGCGTTTCCCTGTATAGCGGGAAATTATTGTCTTAGGAATTCGAGTAACGCATAGTGGGTATGCATTCGGGTGGATAACGGGGTCTATTATGTAATAGGTTATAGTGAGTGGGGTTTAAATAGAGGGGACAATGGTACAGTAAGGCAGTTCTAGCAAGCACTTCAGTCAGTTACTATCATTAATTTTAATATATTATGTAAAATATTGCATACTTATTTTATTCTGGCAGGCCATGGGTGAAGTCCAACATCCGCACGGAGGAGGGCTCTGAAAGTTTTTGGGTACAGGTTTTCAGAGGAATTTTAAAGATCTCTGTTTTTGCCTGGACGTCGTGTCCTCTGATGAAGTGAGTCGAAATGTCTAGTCATTTGACATTTTGGGCAATAGGGATGGTTATTTTAGCGGCGATTGTTATACGGTATCCCGATAGTTTGATTGTCGGATTGGAAGTAGGCCGCTGTAATCAAGGGTAAAGATTTGTAACTTTCTCTTCTTTTTTTTTTTTTACATTTACTTCGTAAAACTCAGTTTTCTGTACAATAAAATGCAGATTAGGCGTCGCTCCAGGTGCTTCGCTTTCGCCAGTTGATCGATGGTGTCTAATAGTTTATGATTTATGTGTTTAGTAGAACTAAGACTGCAGGATTACATTGAGCTGAACCAAATTGGGCGCTCGTCTTTTTTTTTGACAAAGAGTTCCCAGCTTTGTTACCGGTCAATAACCGTCTTTAAGCCTGTCTTTATTACAGTGTTCAACCTTGTTTTGCATATCCCAGATTGATTGTGCTCTGGGAATCTCAGGAATTCTTTAGAGGATTTTAGGGGGAGGGGGGGGTACTTCTGTACAAGAAGAAAAGGGTGTGCTAAAGTATGTGAACATGCGGGGGCGTGACACCTCCCTCTGCCGCATATCGGGCATGGGGCCCAGGACAGGGTTTGGGTCGGGTGTGTGAATACTACCGTGAATTTCCAAGTAAGCACGGCAGAGATTTTAGTGTTTCTGAGTTTGTTGGATGTTGTAAACATGCTCAAAGTACCTGTCTTACAGCAACTGACGGTAGTTTTATCTGACCTTTAATCGTGACTTAGCCTTGGCAAAAATTAAGGCTTGTGTTCATTATATAAATTATTGGCCATTATCAAACAAACTTGCTCTATGTTCTAAACGACGCTGAAACTGAATTAATCGTTTTCAACTCACGTTTTGCAAAAAAAAAAACATGCCTCCTACTGAAGTTAACATTGGGCAGTCCATTATTCAACCATCTTGTTTTTATATTTGGTTTTACACTTACACCGATGTGTATCCATCACTGTATACTCAGTACTTTCCCGAGTCATGTAAAACAAATCCACAGGCATATCACTCGGGTGAGATTTGAATCCAGGACATTTGCCATTCTAGAGCAGATGTCTTACCAACTAGACCACCGAGATTGCCCGGTAGCTAGAGGCAGTTCGAATCCTATATTTTAGCAGCGGGTACCGGGAATGTTAAATTTACATCGGGGATAAAGAATATTATAATTATTTGGTTTTACCCTATGCACCAATGTGTGTAAAGCACTGTATACTCAGTACCTTCCCCGAGTCCTGTGAACAAAATCACAGGCATATACTCGGGTGAGATTCGTTGTCCTTACGGATTCTTCAATGAGTATGACCGATCAAGTAAACCAATATCTGAAAAAGGTGCGTATCGCGTATAAGTTAAATCTGCTCACTACTGTCAAAGCTCTTCATGGACTATCTCCAGACTATACAATTACCATTACCAGTTCTCTGTTATGATTTTTAAGGGACTTTTAAAGATTCAAATTCCATTTTGTGTACAAATTGCTTCTAGATGTCACTGTTTTATGTTTTGTGTTGCGCATAGTGGCTCCTGCATTACGCTTTTTATGTCTCGTATATTATTACCATTAACCGCAACAGACACCGGTACTGATGACGTCACGGTTTGTTTATTGCATTAAAGCAATACAAAGATTCACAACCTGACTTGTTGTTTTCATTTTTATTTTATTTTCACGACAGCTCCTCGTCGAGCTCGGTGCTAAAATCATCGAACCAAGCTTGTGTCTGGGTGACGACGTAACTTTGACCCAAGCCACCTCTACCCTCCAAATCTACCGCGGCCTCTCCCGGCCCGCCTACATCTTGAACACCCAGACGGACGTCTTCGGCCACGCCTTCCAGATGAGCAAGAGGCTCCGTAACCTGAGCGTGATGTGGGAAGACTTCGGGGCCGAGTATGAGGAGATGGCAAAAGCAGTGGACGTGTTTGCTGGGGAGATGCTTGGGCAGTCTGGCTCAACCGAAGAGGTAGGCGTAGCGGCGTTCAGAGCAACTTTCAATTTGCAAAGAAGTGTGTACACTGCAAAAACTCCAGTTTTAAATTGATTCTCTTGGTGTATAGTAATGTGGGTAACTAACAAATTTGGCGATGTTGTCACTCCGGTGTTTCTGTTTTACATAGCAAGCATCCATGTTACAGGTTTCGTCGTGCTTTTAATTATTCTTTTCATTTGCCTTAGGCACTGGACACGTTTGGTAATTACTCAATATATATTAGCATAACAAACTTACTTGACAACGAGCAACGGAGAGCTGCTGATAGTATAAAACATTGTGATAAATGACTCCCTCTGAAGTAACGTAGTTTTGGAGAAAGAGGTAATTTCTCACTGAAATATTTAAATCTGAAAAATACTTCAGGCCTTAAGCCTTTTTCAGGCATCTGAAAGCACACAAATTTGTGCAACAATTTTTTATTTTTTTTTCATTATTTTCTTGCAACTTCGATGACCAAATTGGGCCCAAATTGTCACAGGTTTGTTATTGTATGCATATGATGGGACACACCAAGTGAGATTACTGGTCTTTGACATCTACCAAATGTGTCCAGTGCCTTTAAAATGTATCGAAACTCATTTCCTTTTAAGATTTTGGCCTTATTCCGCTACCACACCACCGACAAGTACCGAGACTCAAAAGGTATGCAGCACCCTCTCTCTAAGATGTTCGAGGCGATTAAATATCAACAGAAAGAGGTAAGGGACCCCATCAGTTTCTTTGTTCTGTCTTTCTTGAAAAAGCAAATGATGATAAATCGCTTGATGGTGCCATGGTACCGTTTCGAACAGAAAATTCAAAGTTCCTTATTGAGACCCTAGTCAAAGAGCATGGAAATTGTCAAAGTATACTGGGTTGATTACGGAATAAAAGCAATTCCATTAAAATCGTACAAACTTTGAGCGTCAGCACCATCTGCGCTCTGTGGTCACTGGTGGGTCACGCACGGCAGTTTAATTGCCAGAGTCGCGGTGTCCACACAATGTTACCAAAGGACACCCCATTGATCGTCTATGTTGAGAATTTGCAGATAAACTCTTTGTTTCGGTGTCAATGGAGATTCTATCCCCCGTTGAATCCGTCTCCCATTCGGCGTATTGTGTAGGAATTTCGTCTGATACCGCCCTCTTGTTACTCCATTTCCTTACTTCAATGTTAGAAGAGCTGTGTCGTCGTGATCAAAGCAGGCCTGTGGCCGGTGTCCAAGAAAAATCTGCCCCCGGAGATTCTGTCCCCAATAATGTGAAACTAACATGGGCTGAAGGAGGTTGATTCAAAAGAGGGCGCTATCAGAAGAAGTTTGTACAAAGTTCGCTGTATTGGGGACAGAATCTCCAGGGGGGGGGGATGCAGAGTCTTCTTACACCGGCTCTAAATGGTATTATAAACTCTCACACAGTTACTCACACAGGGCTGAAGGAAGTTGATCAAACGAGGGCGCTATCAGACGAAATTTGTACATAATTCGCTGTAGTATTGGCACAGAATCGCTGCCACACCGGCTTTTTGCTTTTCTGCAATGCTCGCTAATAACGCTCAGTTCTCCTTTGAATTATTTGTTTTAATCATAACCTGTTATTGCTTGTGCTTGTAATGACCGTCCCCATATTGTTCTTCTCAGTTCATAGCTCATCCTCATTCCCAGAAGGCGATCATTGCGCAGTTCTACCAGAATCTTCTGAGCTGGAACGAGAAGGGAGTATTCCATCAAATCCTGCTCACACTTTTTGTTATCCTGGGATATCCGATCATCTCCCTGCTCTACATTTTGTTCCCATTCCCGAAGGTGGTCAAGTTTGCCAAACTGCCGTGAGTAGGAATTTTTTTGTCAATATTTCCCACTCAAATTATGTATCACAAACTATTAAATTATATAAAATTTGGTACCGATAAGACAACATTGAAACCCTGCCTTCGTTTAGTATTGATGTTATTTTGTTCTTCTTTTATTGAAAATAGCTAATTAACCCTGTAGAAACCATAGCGGCTGAACCGAAATGCCCATAGCTGCCACAAACGTCCGCAAGATTTGACAAACTTCCAATCAAACAAGAGGGTCAAAGGGAAGGTATCGGGTCAAATTGACATTTTCTAATGTTTCCCAGAATCTACCATATAAAGCAAAACCATCTATTTCTGGGGGTTCTAAAATGATTTTCCTGAGACATTTTTCATTTTGGGAAAGTAGTCCATTTTGTTTTTGGATTAATAATGTTTGATCCTGCACGTTGTGTGTCACACTATCTTGTTGTCATTACACAGCTACGTCATGATGCTGATGAAAGCTGGTTCTGGGTTCACCTTCCTGGCCATGCTGATAGTCGACTCAATTCTCAACAAATACGACTACCCAACCACCATAACAATAATACGGTGGTTATTGATGGTCTGGATTCTAGGTGAGTTGTAAGGAAAGTCTAAAAGATAAAATGCAAGTATTTTATACTCGGTCATTACAACTGCAACTAATGTATCAATATTGACGACAGTGGTCGAGCTTATTCACGTATACCAGAGTTCGGGTCGCGATCCCTCCGATCAGCCACGAGAAAAAAAAAATACACGCTGGATCCCCGGGGAGCGCACGAGAGGCACGGGTAAATAACTTTGTTTGGGGGCACAATTCTTGTTCTATTGGTCTGAACAGATGAATAGATGTTCCCTGGACCCACACACTAAAGATTGAAGCATTCTGGAAATGTACACATTGGTTCACTACTAATTTAAAAAATATTGTACATTTCGATAGGATTAAGTTTGTGTGTACACAATATTATTTGTTTGTGCACGTTATATAATGTGACCCAGCTTTCCCACACTATTTGTCAACCTCTGAGTCCACTCACCCAGAAATCACTGCAGTATATGAAAGAAGGGTGTTTAAAGGTAGTAACACAACATTCTGCGGAATTGATCCACACATTTTGAAGTTATTAAAAGTATGAAGCTGGTCCTCCCTCCTGCTCCTTGTGGCTGCTCGGAAGGTTTTAATACACGCTAAACATTTCCTCGTCAGAACTGACACGGATTCTGTGTCCTGTTGGGGTAGCCTTACCTATTTCTGGATCATTGTGACCCGGAATCTGTGTCAATTTGACAAAGAAATGGGTCAAGCTGACGCAGAATCTGACAAGTTAAAATCCAATGTTTAACTAGAAATGGGTCAGGCCCTCTGCTGGGATCCGAAATTTGGCTTCTGACCAGGAGTTTTTAGAGGATAGGCATATTTGGTGCAGGTTTTTCTATAATTTATAACATTTTGCCCCGGACTTTAAATAGTTTTATAAGCTATTATTTTTAGATGATTTGCTTGAAAAACAAAATTGAAGCCTGGTTTTTATATTACCATATATGCGTATTATTGATTATACTTTTCAAAAGCATATTATGACATCGCTGGAGTAAGGCGCCCTCAACGGTCAAAATGAGGATGCTTATAACTCTATAAACCTTTCTATTGTAAATAAACAAACCGCGCTTGTTAGCGTAAAGCATTCGATCATGTTAACACATGTTGTGACAAAATTCAACATTTCCGCAAATTTTAATTTAACAAAAAGTGCATAATAAGTCATGATTGGTTGCTTTGTTTTCCAACAAACTCAAAACTAGTTTTCGAATAATTCGTGTAACATTGTTACAAACTGTGGCTATCTGTTTTTGCTTTGTATTTATGGCTTTCCATAGTTTTCCAAACCTTGGTTGGCAACAACTCGGACTGTGACGTTGCAAAAGAGAGGTTTATTGCGCATTCGGCGGACAGCGCGAAAATGGCAGACTCTGCGTTTCCATTGTTTCATTATCTGTTTCAGCTTCAAAATAGCGGTGGATGACGTTCATACGCAAATATATCTACACATTTGCCGTCTCTATCTGTCGTTCCAAAAGAACACACTTCAACAAGTTCTATCACGTTCCAAAGAGACATTTTTTACCCCCACAAAATTAATCCCATTTGCAGGTTTAATGTGGTTGCATATGAAGGTGTGTATGAAGAAAGGGGCGAGTACGTACTTGTCTGACAGCGCCAATGTGCACGAGATGGCAATTATCGCTCTCTTTCTAGCCATCTTCGCCCTTCAGTGGAACGGGAGGATATACGTAAGCCATATTGCTTTTAATGTTTGTTGGTTAAGGGGTGCTTGAGGGCGTGTTTATATTTTGTTGTTTTTCTATGTTTTTGCGACTGAACTGCAGTACAATGGGATACTTTCGGAGACGCTAGGTGGCAGCAGACTTAACGGATAACCCATTTCCGTCCAATGATAATTATTAGCTGAGATGCCTGCTGCCACCTAGCGTAAAAAAAATCTCAAATTGAGAGAAATAACCGTTCCCATACATCCACACATGGGTACAGATAGGCTATAATATTGGTTGGCAAACGCCATGTAGATGTGCACTAGGCAGACGCACATCAAGCCACCATCAGCCTTCTCAATTCATCAAAATAAACTGCACCGCTTACAGCCATTGTACAATAATACTGAAGAAGCAATCTGGAAACCACATGGTTTGTTTCACCCAGTAGTGGCTATTAGCCCCAAGGCTAAGTAATTGCTGTACAATTCCAATGGGAATTCCGCGAGACCTGGTCATTGAATTGTTGTGTGTGAAAAAAACACCAACCGATGGTATAATTACAATTGGCATACTATTTGGCTAGGTGTAGTTGGGGAGCTTGGAATTTTGTATATTAAAAACAAAACAAATTGGCTGAGTATTGACTGTTTAATTAAAAACGGACACTTGATAGTGACCGATGGCTTCATGGAGTGTTTTAATAAGCCAAACTCTTGTTAGATAGAATTCCGAGTTTTGAAGAATTTCCGTTTTATGTTTAGTTTTAAGACAGGATCTGAGTAAAATCTGTGTAAAAACGGACTGTTCCTGCAGTCAGTATTTAAGCCACTGATTATTTTTATTTTTTTTATGTAATAGTTTGGAGAGAATGCCATATTTAATCGTTTAAAACGTGAAGCAGTAAACGGCACATTCCTGAACAACAACTTCTACGCTGAGCTACAGGACCACGTGACACTCGCCCTCAACGGTCTGCGTGGGAAACTCAATGAGACGGTAGTGGTTGGCGTGAACAGTGTCGTCATGGATGTGCTCGCAGGCTGCGGGCCGCCAATCCCTTCGACCAACGCACCGACACCATCACTGCCTCCAAAACTCAAAGATGCCTTCGAACTGGACCCGTACGACCCGGAAATAGTCGCAGAGGCTTTGTTTGGATTGGCCATCATGGTGACGTTCTTGCGTCTTCTCAATCTCCTGCTGGTCAGTGACGTTTTCGGACCACTCCGCATTTCCCTGGGCGCCATGACCAGTGACTTTGCGAGGTTTTTTGGAGTCTTCAGCATAATTTGGTTCTCCTTCGCCGTAGGCCTGCACCAGACCTTCTACTCTGCAGGGGTGGCAACTACACGGCAGTGCGTTAGCGAAGGTGGGGACCCGGACGATTGTTCAGAGCTGACTGGGTTTTCATCGTAAGTTGTTTATTACATGTCGTCATCGACGCCGCGAAGTTGACGTATATATATTCACAGCTCTTGTATACACATATGGCCATTTAAATTCACCTTATCACAAACATCAAATCGAAAACCATTTCAAACAGGCAACGGCGAGTGCAAAGCAACGGAACGCCGTGGACATATATCTGTTTCACATTTTAAACAACTGAAGGGAAAACCCAATCCATATTTATTCACAAAGGTATCATAAATTAATAGAATCATAATGTTTGTTTTTTGTGTCTTTTTCTTCATGCAGGTTGTTTGTCAGCATGTATAACCTTTACTGGACTCTTTTTGGGAAGGTTGGACTCGAGATCCTTGTCATACCTGGTCACCACGCTGTGGCTGAGATTGTTGCCACTTTACTCTTCATTTGTTATCACCTCGTTGCCCCTCTAATTCTTCTGAATGCTCTGGTTGGTATGCTGTCCAATACGTACAACGCTGTGGAGGTAAGACTCATAAAGTTGTATTTTGTTCATCGTTTCAGTGTCTCTCCAAACCACGTCTCCATATAGTACGGAAGTGTATTTAGGACATGGTAAAAAAACATACCAAAAAAACATATTCCGTACATACAGATTACCAATTCGAAAGTAGGAATTACTATTACGTACGTACGAATTGCTATGCCGTACATACAAATAAGTCATTCGTAGACATGATTATTATACGGTAATCCGTACGTACGGACCACTAATCCGTACATACGGACCACTAATCCGTACGTACGGACCACTAATCCGTATGTACGGATTCGTACTTCGTACGTACGGAATAATAATCCATGCATACAAATTAGTAATTCGCACGTATGGAATATAAATCCGTGTGCACGAATTACTTATTTGTACGTACGGAATAGTTATCCGTGCGTACGAAATAGAAATTTGTATGTACGGATTACTCTTTCGTTATAAGTACGGGGATTTTTTTTCACCATGTCCTAAATACACTTCCATACCATAGACAGCACACCTCGACACAACCCTATAGTTGTAATCGAGGAAATTCATGTACTGCGGAGGAAAGGTAGCATGGTGGCGAGATCGTGCAAGCACGGTAACGGGTGGTGTATTCAATCCCCCACCCCTAGACCAAACCCCTGCATTTTACCCTTTGGAATAGATACAAACGTCGGTGCATTGCTCATTACACTTTCAATAGTTTCATTTGGCAATGTAAAAGCTGGTAAACTAGCTCCTATATAGACGATGTGACCTCTGTTTACATTCAAACCGCCCTCTGTTGACAATTCACTGTCCAAGTCATGGTCCGCCGGGCAAGTAGACGCGTACTCATGGTAAGATTGCGTGTACTTTCTATCTGGCTGTCAAGTACTGTTTTGCCCGGCGACATGCGCGCGCATCATGTTATGGTTTTGAGTGACGTCAGAGGTCACATCGTCTATACTCCAACTCCAACTTACATAAAGTTTAACATGTTTTACTTGTAGATATTTCGTTCCTGTTGGTACAAATAAAACTGCAGAATAGTTCGTCGGCCAGACTACAATTGTTTGCACGATAACAGCAAAAAATGTATGTCATTATCTTTCTCTCTCTTCTTACAGGATCAAGCAGACACGGAGTGGAAGTTCAACCGGGCAGCGGTGTGGGCAAACTACATGCAGCCCGTTGGTACCCTCCCACCGCCCTTCAACTTGATTCCCTCCGTGAAGACCGTGTACCGGTTTATCATGATGGCTTACAGGTGTGGAAAACGTAACTTGGACAACAAGGCAAGTTCTCCCTCCATTCACCCATTCAATTAACTATATCATAAATGCAAGGAAATTATTATTAGAGCAGTTGACCTATATTGTTTTGATAATAGCATAATGGTTGTGAAACATTTTCCACTTTCAGAAAGAGTTGCATTCGAAGAAGGAATTTGATGATTATCTGGTGAGTATTACGTAATGTTTATGTATTTATGTAGTTTTATTAGTAATATTTATCAAATCAAAAGTTTATCAGTCCAATAAATCCACAAGCTCAAACTGAACTATTGCTTATTAGAAACATGAATATATAAAACAAATAGGATGCATTTTATTCATATAGAAAAATATCATCACTCGTTGAAATTTGGACTGTTCCATTTTATTTGGCTTAGCTTTGTGAAATGGAAGAGTCCTGATTTCCAGATTTCTCATCGTGATAATATTCTGCTATATGTACTCATATATTCATTCAATGTTCTGATATACATGTGTACATACAAATGACTGATTTCATGTTTTGTGCATTGCCCCAAATTCTGCAAAGAAAGGGCACCCCTATACAAAGTAGAGAGCCAACACAAAAATGAAAAACAGCTGAAACTTGATTGTACGATCTCCTATACAAAGCACTCCAGTTTTCTCACTGAACATGAATACAATTCTACCCGGAAGAAATTGTATTTCCAACTCTCAACATCAGAAATAAGATGTGACTCGTCCCATGGTAAAGAATCCCCGAGACTCCCAGAACACATTGAATACACGATAGAGGGGGTACACCATGCCACATTATTGTTCACAAAATGATTAAGCAATCAACATAAACCAGACTAGAAGACCAGCTCTACAATATAAGCAGTACATTTAAATTATCATAACAACATATCATTTTTGTTGCAAATGTTTTTTTTTCCGTCCAGCGAATTTTGAAGCTCATTTGCAGCCGGTATATACAGGAGAATCTATCTGCCTCGGCACTGAACTCAGAGGGTTTACGACCACGAGATTTACAAACCTTGAGGAACGAAGTCAAGTCATTCAGGTAAAGTTATTGAACAAATCCAATAGTTTTAAAGGCACTGTTTTTGAAATTGTCAAAGACCAGTGTTCTCACTTGGTGTATCACAACATATGCATTAAATAACGAGCCTGTGAAAATTTGGGCTCAATTGGTCATCGAAGTTGCAAGAAAATGATGAAAGAAAAAACACCCTTGTTGTACAAATGTGTGTGCTTTCAGATAGGAATAAAAACTTCTTGCAAGAAATTTTTATTATTTTAGTGAGAAATTAACTATTTCTCAAAAAACTACGTTACTTCAGAGGGATTCATTTCCTACAGTGTTTTATACTATCAACAGCTCTCCGTTGCTTGTTACCAAGTAAGTTTTTATGCTAATATTTGTTTTGAGTCATTATCAAACGTGTACGATACCTTTAACTGGATGATTTATATATCCATGCATGACATTAGAAGCAAACTTCCAATTAACAATGACATGGACAGAGTTGAACAGCCACTGTTTCCACAATTCAAGTATACTCAGTCTTGAAAGGTTTAATGATGGTATGTCTCGGCCGATGGGTCTAGTGCACCACGCACAAGTTCTGGGGTTGGGTGTCATCGCAGTGCGAGTTCGAATGACTCGTCCCGACACTTGTGCATTTCAGCAAGAAATTAAGTGCGAATGCTTCTGTTCACACAAGAGTAAATGGGTAGGCCTACCTGTAAGGGCAAATATATTTGTTGGTAATTGATTTAGTTGAAAATTTACCATATGCCTAATTAACCTTTTTTCTGCAATCAATATCAATCATTTTTTGTCATTATACTTTAAAATAAAACACAACAAACATTGCCAATTTAATTTATCAAACCTTTCGTTATACAATACTTTTTTTTTCAAGATTCATGACTGAAAGCCGAATCAAGCAAATCGAAAATTCTCTTAGAGTTTCAAATACGAAGTCACTTGGCATTAGCAAGAAGCTGGAAGAGCTCGTCCCATTGGACGCCAACACAGCTGAGGTGATGCGCCAGATGGACGAGATGGCTTCATACACCGCAGATCTTGGGACCGGCGCGGTCGACGTAGACGAAGAACAGAACGCCGTAATCCGAATGAGAGACATGAAGATCGCCGAATTGACAGCCAACCTGGAAGCTCTTCATGCAGAAAATGAAGGAATGCTTGTTGCCCACGCAGCCGAGAACTCACAGAGGGAGAGACATGCGGCGACTCTTAGTGAAACCATCAATACCCTGCGAGGTGAACAGTCCAACATGCTGATGAACTTGAGCGGACTGAGTGACGACAAGGAGAGACTTTCTGCCAATGTAGAGAAACTGAATCAAGAGGTGATGCGACTCCAAACACTAATACCAGACCCGAACGACGGCAATGAACCACAAGAACCGACGAGGCCAGAACGGTTGGGCTTCGTAGCGCGGGTGAAAAAAAGTATAGAAGGAGTTTTGAACGAGGTAGGACATTCATTTGTGTTTTGGTAGGTAGGTTTACACATTCCAACCCGGGACCTATAACAAAAGAGTACAATGGGGTCTTCGGTTGGGTAAAGGTGCCCAGTTGGAAAGTGTGTAAACAACCAAAGGGAGCTGTTGCCAAAACGAGTGCAAACAAAAGAGTAGTCACACACACGTGTACACGCATTACTTTGGGTATAAACAACATTACATACAAACATTATGTACAAGCGCGCAGCAGCAGACAATCGATCAGTTCATGCTGTATGGTGGAGCTGACAAACACGTCACTTCGGATCAGACCAATCATAACACAGATATGGAAAGCGTACGTCACTGCCCGTTTATCCAATGAAATCATTGTATTCAATGAAATCATTGGGCCTGTCCTGTCTTTATCCTTGCGGATAAAGACAGGGGACCAGTCTAGCTAGGATGCTGCTGCGACAGCTACGGTGACGTCAAACAATGCGCAGGGTTTTGACCTCCGGCGTGTGTGCCGCCCATCGGGCTGAATGAAGATGGGTAACAGAAGAAATTTCAACATAATTCGCCGTATGGGGGGCAGAATCTCCGGGAAGGCAGAATTTATAGACAGGGTCTTCTAGGGTAGATGACACTTGCCCGTGTACGTTCGTGGCTACTTTCACTTCTGAGAAAACTGCGCTCGTTGACATCTCGTTCATTAGTGTTAATTTGTTTTCTTTAAGGGATTCGGTGACTCAACAAACAACACAACAAATGGACAGGTGGTGTCGGGAAAGATGGAACCAGGTGCAAGCCAGGACAGTGATGCAGTGGCTGGACAAGAGATGAGTCAAGTAGACGATGAGCAAATGGAATTGGATGCAAAGGAAGACCCCGAACAGAATAAGCAAGGCTCCGAGCAAAAAGAAGCAGGGGATACCAATCCCCAAAATGTTGGAATTTTGAAGCGTATCACAAACAAAATAGAAGAAACGCTGACCCCAAATAAGGTATGATATGAATTGCAATTAATATGGAGTATTGACTCGGTGTTCTGTATTTTTCGAGAAAATTGTATTTTTGCTCATCTCAAACATTTAACTGTTTGTACTTTTAGGAACAGGAGAACTCATCAGCAAAAACACCGATGCAAGAACCCGGATCAGGTGGTAACTTACAACAGCAGCAGTTCGAACAAAGTTCCAGCCAAGACGAACTTCCGGGATCAAGTTTAGAGTCTGATTTTGATCAGCAAGCAGAAACTCCTGATCGAGAGCCTAAGACGAATGTTGAACAGGAAGAAACTCCTGAACAACAAGGAACGAAACCTGACCAGTCTGTGATGGAGCTAGAAGCCGATGAAAATCTTCAGTCAACAGACAAGGAAGATTCTCTTAATGAATAGCAAGAAAAGGAACCGAGACAGAATGGGGCAAATCTAGAGCCCGAGGACAGTTCTCAGTCTGCATTTACAGAAACTCATGAACAGCAAGATGCGGAACCAGGACCGTCTGACACACTGCTAGATCTGACGAAAATCCACATTCTGTAAGTGACAAAGAACCCTGTAAATAACTAGAGGTGGAACCAGAACAGCTTGATGCAAGGTCAGAACCTATAATGAACAGCCGCAGGTCTGTGTATAAGTAAGAACAGCCGCAGGTCTGTGGATAAGTACGAAAATAACAGGACAAAAGTCATCAACTCTAAAACAAAAAAAAACATAGCTTACCAAGGCGTCCTTTGATTTGAGAAAACACGATAATGAGTAGCAAGACACGGTGCAAGGCCCGTCTTAGAAAGGATTGAGACTGAAACCACCCTTGAAAAAAACACACTAACATGACATAAAATGGTGATGTGGTGTTGATGTAAGTATTATGCAATGAGTAAAACGTTCCAATTTTTACCTCAGTCTTTTTACTATATCTTTTAATTCGGTTCAGGGCATTTGACACTTTAATAAGCGTTCTCTAATAATTATGTAAAAATAATGTTTAATTTGATTTATTTTTTATTTTTTTGTTTCTTTTTACAATGTACTAATGTAGGCTAACACTTTCATTTTATATACTGTACTGTGTATCGTTGAAGGGCCAAAGTGAAGCTTATAAGTATTTACCCTGTAATCATTTTGTTTTTGTTACCCTTACACCGATGTGTATACACAGGCAAATTACTCGGATGGAATTCGAACCCGCGACCATTGCATTGCTAGAGCAGATGTCTTACCACTAGAGAATGATTTGCCTGTGGATTTCTTTTTCACAGAACTCGGGAAAGTACCGAGTAAACAGTACTTTTTACACATCGGTGTAAGGGTACGAAACAAATGATATTCTTTATTACCATGTTGTATTATCAATTTTTGTTTTTGTTTATCGGGGTGTTGGGGCGCACCTGTACTGACGTCACACACAGCTACTGTATGTCCATGGCTGCCATTTTGGGAGTCGGAGTGCATGTAACGCGTATGTGTGAGTTTGCATTATTCGCGCAAAATGTGCGCTACACATCGCGGGAAAAACCGACTCCCAAAATGCCGCTACCATCATTAACTTATTGTGAGTGATATGATTGACATCATGTGAACTGGGTCAACAGTTGTACCAACCATGGAGGCCATGTACCAACTGACATCTCGTGACTTCCAAAATTTGTCTGTGCGAGCCGGCTTTACCAAAATTAGACGGCCCTTTTCATAACCACTGTTTGGAATTGTTGTGTGCCGTATAGGGCTCCGTTCATCTTTTTTTTTATACAGCTACTAATTTGAAGAAACTTTTTAACGGGATTGCTATTTAAACCTGTTTATACATGTACATGTAATTTGTTTGTTTATTTTGTAATTGTAATTTTGATATTTTAACTTTTCTGAAATTTTCGGAATTATCGCTCAACAAAATTAGGGCCCCCACCTCAAGGTTATGAAAAAAAGTAGCTACACTTCTGCCGTTGACGGCGTGTGTTAAAATGACAAAACTTTGACGTTATCAGTGGGATGTTGCATGCTGCTTACGCAGCTAATACTGCTTACAAATTTTCTGCTTAGCGAAAATAAGCAGGATACCAGCCACAATTGGTACATCATGGAATTGTATTTTGGCTGGTAATATTATTCTGGTAAGCATGATTTTATTGTGCTTAGCTCATTTTGTGCTTAAGCAGCTCTATGAAATTGGACCCAGTTCAGAGTCGATCTATTTGCACACGATATATTGACCGTGGAATGTTTTTTTCCGCTCATTAACATTGGCAATTTATGGTGCAAACCTCAGCATTTCAATTTGCAAGGTTTTCAAAATGTTTGTCTTGTAAAACTGTAGGGGGGGGGTATTTATAAATATTTAATCGATGAAAACAGTAACTATTACATGTATTTATAATATAAATGGTTTACTTTGGTTGTAAAACTGTAGGGGGAGTATTTATAAACACATAGTCGATGAAAACAATAACTATTACATGTATTTTCTATATAAATGGTATACTTCGGTTATCAAGTAGCATTTATAAATAGTTTGAGTCGTTAAGTTTTACATTGAGACATTAAAATCGCATCGGTCAGAATGATCAAATTACTGTCACATTATACTTAGGTAATATTGTTTTTTGGTACCATGTAGATTACGTTTCCAACAAACAGCAGCTTTTAACAAACCATCACTACTGTTGATGAAGCGCTATCACCATCTTGCGATGAGTTTCCCCTATACTGCCGTTTATAGTAGTTTTTTGCAATAAAAAAACCTACTAATTGTTACTCGCCCAAAGAATGTTTAAAACAATCAGTCTTTGGGGTCATCCACCAATCAATAATCAATGTTTCAAATAAC
The DNA here is from genome assembly GCA_021014325.1 of Plazaster borealis. Taxonomy (NCBI): domain Eukaryota; kingdom Metazoa; phylum Echinodermata; class Asteroidea; order Forcipulatida; family Labidiasteridae; genus Plazaster; species Plazaster borealis. Next base: position 7,568,298 of record CM037468.1, read on the forward strand.
GTCCTCGTAAAGAGACATATGGAAAACTTGAACTGGTCACGACGTTTGTGACTCTGGATGTCAGGACCGCGAGAGGGCGGGCATTAACATTTAGTGTGGGTTTGAAAGAACTTGAAAACTGAAACCTTTTGAATGAGCTTGAACGTTTTATTAAATACTACATAAAGACAAAAGTAATAATACAATAAAGAAGTGTCCCAAATACCAGAGGATGTATTTTGTGAACTTGTGAAGAGGTTAGGGTTATAACTCACTTTTAATCAATATTTTGTTGTTGCTGATATTTTTCTTCTTTAAGGTTTGGATCGAAATCTCTTGTTAGAGTTTTTGGCATCAGTCTAATTGTTTTCTGTGAACAAACTTTTAGTATTGCATTTGTTGACACAACCACATTTGTTTTGTCTCTTAATAAACTGCTCACAAAAAGTTAGGAAACCTTTTTTAATCATGTATATTTTTATTATTTATTGCCCTCTTGTATTATGTTGCATATCAATAGAAAACTGAAGTGTTCTTCTTTAAAATGATACCAAATGTGCAATGATGACATGTTGCTGGACTTGGCCACATTAATGAGAATGAGACAAAGTCACAAATCAAATGTGCAAAAATTAGCAATTTTGTGTTACTGTGTGAACAAACAAATTGACACTGTAATTCAAACATGCGGTAATTTTGGCACATTTGATTTGTGACTTTGCCTCATTGTCATTCATGTAGCCAAATTCAGCAACATGTAATCATTGCAAATGTGGTATCATTTGAAAGAGAAACACTTCAGCTTTGCATTTATATAACATATACAAAGAGAGTAATAAATAATAAAAATATACTTGATTAACAAAAGTTTCCTAACCTTTTGTGAGCAGTTTATAATCAAAAATGGGTGTTAATAATGGGGAAAACTTGGGTGAGTTGAGAAAGGGGTGTTAATGGGAAGTGCTACCAAAAGTCCAGTGGAACACTTAAGCCAACCTAAAACATTGTTATCTCCAGGAAGTTTACTACCTGTATTTTCCTGAGCCAGCACATGCCAGCCATCGATTGGTCATATGATAGATGCATTCGCTGAAAACTACAATTGGTTTAAATGGACTGGGACTAAGACTTCAAAAATTCAATGTTGCATCATTAATTTTTCGTCATGAAATAGGACACCTTACCAGTCTGCGTGAGTTAAAACCCGAACCGGAACTATGTTAAAGACGATTAATGACGAGTTAATAGTAAATTATGGTAAAACAATAATCCCCAAGTACACCTGGTTTCTGAACAAATATAACTTAGTGGATTAAAGTGGTCCGAAAAAAGGCAGGTGTAGTGGCGACATTAGACAAGTGAAGCGTCTATGCTCACTCTGACGTCATCATTGTCATCATTCTGAAAGGGAAACAAATTAATAATACTAATTAATGTTAAACAGTGTTTCGCAAAACCTGAGTTACTTTTGATGATTTATTTTCTTTTGATTTCTTGTTTTTATTCTTGTATTCTTATTCAGTTAAGGGTAGCCTTCACCTTGAAGTGGCCGTCCGGCCTTGTGAGTAAGGCGACATCTCATAAAACAAATTGACTGTATTTTTTATGAGTTAGTTGACCTACTAAAAATCAGTGGGATTTGAAACTTTGCATGGTGGGAAAACAATAAAGTGAGGTTTGTGGAGACACCATGCAGTTAAGTTTCTCTCTATGAGCTCTGAGAAGAACCGGTGGTTAAAGGCACTGTACACGTTTGGTAATCACTCAAAATATATATTAGCATAACAACTGAGTTGGTAACGAGCAAAAGAGATATTTTGATAGTATAAAACATTGTGAGAAACGACTCCCTTTGAAGTAATGTAGTTTTGAGAAAGAGGTAATTTCCCACTAGATTTCTTGCAAGAAGCCTTTTATTCCTATCTGAAAGCGAACAAATTTGTACAACAAGGGTGTTTTTTCTTCGATGACCAATTGAGCCCAAATTTTCACAGGCTCGTTATTTTATGCATATGTTGGGATACACCAAGTGAGAACACTGGTCTTTGACAACTACCGAACGTGTTCAGTGCCTTTAAAGATGTGGCATGAGCATTTACCTTCGCAATCGTATTCATGACAGCAGTGATCTTCAGTTCCTGGTCTTACTGTACACTGTTGCCTCGGTGGTGGTCCGATACACGCCTGTGAGTAACAATCCTTACGCCTGCCAGAACAAGAGCAGGTCATGCATCTGCCTTCTTTCCATGTTTCATTTGGTGTGCGTACATTTCCATCTTTGTCAGTGCACCCAACCTCACCAACTTGCCCAACGGGACCTACTGTAACAGCAAACATTAAAACATTTAAACCCCCTTTGCAAGTACTATGATATGTCAAATACCTCGATCAACTATGGCGCCTATGCAACAAGCCCTTTGTTGGGCTCTGACAGTTCTTGCATTTGTTACTATTTCCAATCCCCTTGCTCTCTGAATTGTATACCAACAAATAGAGTTCTGTTCACTGGTTCTGCTGGTTCCTCTGCTCAAGATTGTTGGAGAAATGCATGGAGATCCTTGCTAGATTTCTTCTGGAGTTTTGGACTTAAACTAGCATACCAAGTTGGGAGTCTTCAAGCCAGTAGCATCATACAAGGTACGCCTGACCAACTCCATTCACCCCAGCATGGACACCATTGTGCCCTGCCAGCTAGCCTTTGTCCTCTCCATGCACCCATGCATCATGACTCATGTTCAACATGGCTGATCTACAATTTCAAACCAAGGACTCAAAGAAGATGTAAGTTTGGCAGTGCTCCAACCCAGTACTATTTCAACTCCACAGCATCCTTCAATTTCCCTTTAACTGTATCTGAAGACATTGAAAGTAACCCAGGACCTGTTAAGGATCCATGTGGCAGTTGTAGTCGCCCTGTAAAGTGCAATCAGAGATCCCTCTCTGTGAGGCCTGTAACAAGTTTTGGCATCAGAAGTGCATATCCAGCACTATTGATTGGTTTTGCCCTCACTGCTCCTTCACCCTGCCTTTTTCATCTTGTTCGGATACCTCTTTTCAAGAGGTCTTCGATATTACTCAAGACCTCAATTCCACTCGGGCATCTGACAAGCCACTTGCTTGCAGAGTACAATCCTTGGGCTCTCCTCCATCATCCTTCAACATGAATTCCATCTCTGGTTTGCTTCTAAATGCTAGGAGTATTCGCAGTAAGCAACGGCAGTTAGAAGCTTTTATGGAACTTCACCCCATGGACATGGTATGCATTACTGAAACTTGGATGACTGGTGATGATACTGATTTTCTGTCACATTTACCAGGGTACTCCTCTTTTCGCCGTGATCGGAACAGACGTGGTGGTGGTATTATGGCCATATTCAAGGATACATTACTCCCAATGGAACTGGATGCTTTACACCCAACGGACATTGAGTTAATGTGGCTAACGTTAACTGCAAAGCATTCCAAGTGGTTAGTTGGACTTGTATATCGTTCCCCAAACTCTGACATTTCGTTTCTTCAAAACGTTTCTTCAAAAACTCCAGGATGCATGTGACAGGGTACAAGCTTATCTCCCACAATATGAAGGACTCCTCCTACTTGGGGACTTCAATATTAACTGGCAGGCTGATGTTCCTTCAAAGACTAACCTCAATGATGTCACCAATTCAATTGGTCTTACACAAATAGTCGAAGATGTAACCCGTCCATCTGGAAACTCTTCCTCTACTGGCTCCACTATTGACCTGATTTTCACCAATCAGCCTGAGAAATTCTCAGTGGTTGAATTTTTCCCAAATCCTGTCAGCAGTGACCACCATGCAATTCTCTTTTCATTCAGTGCACTCAGAGCCCCCCCCCCCCTTAACCAGCTGTTGTACACTCATTTCTACAGTACAGAAAAGCTGACGAGGCACATCTGGAGACGTTGTTGCACCTTGCACCATGGATAGCATTCATGGATATTAACAATCCTGATGCATCTTGGGAAGGCTTCATGGACATTTTTGAAGCAGCCATCCATGATAGCATTCCGCGGAAACAATGCCGTCGAAATAAAATCTCTCACTGGATTTCCCCTGAACTGAAAAAGCTCATTCTTTTCAAACGTAAACTGTTCATTAAAGCAAAACGCTCTGGCAACAGCTCTGATTGGACTTTCAACAAACGTGTTAGAAACAAAGTGAAAAGTCTAACTAAAACATTGTACATGAAGTATGTCAATGGTCTGTTCTCTTCGCCTGATAACAAACGCAGTTTTTGGTGTTTCGTTAGAGACCAGAGAAAATCCAAGTGTCCTCCAGCTTTCCGCGATTCAGACAACTTGCTAAACAAACCCATCGACATTGCTGAAGCGTTCAACACGTTTTTCTCATCGGTTCATTCACCTGCTGCATGTGGCTCAGAGACTCCTCCACCCTGCTCCCTTCCAATCCCTGAGTTGTCATCAGTCAGTGTTAACCTGAATTGGCTAACAAAATCCGTTAATAATCTCAATCCCCACAAGGCACCTGGCCCGGACGGTATTTTCTCAACTATTCTCCGAGCCACAGCTTCTTACATCGCTCCACCTCTAATGCTTCTCATGAATTCTTCCCTCTCCAATGGTGTTCTCCCAATGGCCTGGAAATTGTCCAACATCGCTCCAGTATTCAAATCGGGCTCTCGCACAGATGTTAAGAATTATCATCCAATTGCACTTACATCAGTCATTTGCAAGGTGATGGAAAGTAGATTAGTAGATGATCAACAACATGGCTTTACTGCACGCCGATCTTGTGTTACCCAAATAACAAATGCAATCCAAGACTGGTCTTCCATAATGGACAAGCCTCGTCCACCACGCGTTGATGCTGTATTCCTTGACTTCAGCAAAGCCTTCGACACTATGCCACATCATCTTCTACTTGAAAAACTTTCGCGCAATTTCAACGCTCAAGGACAAACTTGGGCACGGCTGAAAGCATTCCTTATTGGCCGTCAAAATCGCGTGATGTACCGGGTTGTTTTGTCATCTTGGGCACCTGTCACCTCTGGTGTTCCTCAAGGAAGTGTCCTTGGCCCATTACTCTTCAACCTCTTTATCAGTGACATCTCCTGTAATGTTTCAACTCACTGCCTCTTATTTGCTGACGATACATTGTTGTACCATCCCATCCTCTCCACCCACGATGAAATCACGCTTCAATCTGATATCAACGCCATTGGTCGATGGAGCGAATCTAATGGCATGAAAATCAACATTGTCAAGTCAAAGGTCATGCACATGACACGCTCCAAAAAAAACAACACTTACTCTACCTCTCTACACACTGCATGGTTTAGAGCTTGCAGTAACATCAACCTACAAATATCTTGGAGTGATCATCAACAACACCCTCACCTGGACTGACCACGTTGATGCTGTTGTTAAAAAAGCAAACAAAACTCTTGGTTTTATATGGCATGTCGCAGGGGGATCATCCACAGAGGCACTCCTATCACTATATCGATCCTTAGTTCTTCCAGTGCTAGAATATGGTCTGCCTGCCTGGTCCCCTTACACAACAGCTATGTCATCCCAATTGGAAAGAGTGCAAAGGAGAGCTACCAGGATGTGTCTCAAGCAACAAAGAGGTGTCATATCATATGATGATAGACTCAAATTACTGAAGCTTAGATGCCCGGAGAAACAGACTAACTGTTCTATTTACCACGAGATGTTTATTTTGACAAGTCAAATGCTCTGCAGTTACTTCCCTCACCCAAATCAATACCCGTCACTTGGACACTCTGACCTTCAACCATCACTTTGCCAGAACTCATTGCCTGAAGAATTCTCTAATTCATTCCTTCCCTCGTATCTGGAGTAGCTTGCCAACCGCCGTTAAGAACTCGGTCATTCTTGACTCTTGGAGGGGTTTTAACAACCAACTGTCCAGTTATTTCAATAATGATGTTTAATGCTAATCCTTTTCATTGTATTGGTTTGTATTTGATTTGATATGTTTTGACTTGATTTGATCTGTATTGATTTTTTTTCCCCAATTCATGGTTATTTATTTATCTGTTTATTAATTTATCTTTTGTTTGGTTGATTGATTGATTTATTATTTTTTTATTTTTTATTTATTTATTTATCTGTTTGTTCATTTAGCTACTTATTAATTTATTTATTTATTCATTCGTTCGTTCTTTTATCCTACCATCGACACAATTGTATTCTGGACAGCAATTTTCCTACAGTCCGCACATCTGCTTTCTTTCAAACGTTCCCCATGTTAGCGAACATGTCTTTCCGAGTCAGTGACCATCATGGGGAGGGGCGGGGACGCCCCCACTATTTGAACAGTGGGGGACACAAAGTCAAATGTTCATCCAGGTTGTTTTAACTCATGTATCTCATACAACTCGTGTATCTTATATAGGGCACTTTAATGTGCCATCTCCAGACTATTAGTTCTAAGCTCGTGAAGCTCATCAAAATGCAAGCAAGAGGACTCAAACAGGCTATCCTGTTATATTTGCTTCTGGTGAGGCGCTTTCTGTAAAGTACCTCGTTTTCACAGATCACCCATGATCTAAAGATCACAAATGTGTCCAAAATCATGTTCCTTCACATAAATACCCCTAACTGTTTTAATGAAAGTTTGCAACCCAGCCTGACTCCTACTTCTTGATTTTTCTTTTTACAAAGTAATGATACAAATTCAACGCAAGCATACAAACGGAAAAATTAACTTTGACACTGACATCGCAATGCTACCACAAAGCCCTCTCTTGGTGGAAGTTTGCAATTCAATTTTAGCCTTGATTTTCAGGTTTTGAAAGTTTGTGTGAATTGAATTGCACTATACAATTGAGATCGATGGGTTCGGTGTTGGCTATGGGGACAAAGAACATCAACTCAACGATAGACAAAATCTATTTACCTTTACGGCAGTCATACTGTGGGCAGCAATCGTCTTTAGTTTCTGGCTTAATGGTGCACTGGTAACCTGGTAGACGACCACCACAGAGTGGAAATACGCAACGTGTCTCACCATTAACACACTTGCATGATTCACACGTATCAGCCTCCCAAGTATCCCCATCATTGTGTGTGGTTTCTGTGTTGTCAATACAAGCGCCCCCTTCACGTTTTACAGCTATCGCTAGAAAACAAATTTTGACATTTTGCAGAAAATATCTGTCTACATAATAACATTTTTACCTCACAGAATGAAGCATAAGAACACCAAACTCAAGCCCTGACGTTTTACAGCTATCGCTAGAAAACAAATTTTGACATTTTGCAGAAAATATCTGTCTACATAATAACATTTTTACCTCACAGAATGAAGCAAGCAAGCCGTGTCGTGGCGTGTCGTGGCCGAGCGGATAAGAACACCAAACTCAAGCCCTGGTGTCTCTGATCAGCAAAGTGTGGGTTCGAATCCCAGTCGTGACACTTGTGTCCTTAAGCAAGACACTTAACCACATGCTTCGTCCTTCGGATGGGACGTTATAGTGCCATTCGTGTATTGTTGTTTTACATACATGTACACAAGACACACAGACACGCATACGCCGCGGCGTTGCATGTCTATACTACAACGCACTGCCTGCACGATGTTTGTAACATTACAATACGGGTACATGTACACGAATGGCATGATAAAACAGAAATTAATTCAATGGCAGTAGCACTGTGTTGCTTGCTCTGCCACTTTCACGACTGTGTACAACTAAACAGGAGACAACACTTCATATTTAGTTAAAAACTAACCTTCAAACAGTTCTATAACCACTGGGCAACCCCGCTCGTTTAAGAGAGAGGACAAGGCCACAGCCACTCCTCCACTCGCCATGATGGAAAAGATCGTTGTTATGTTTTTATGCATGCACGTCGTACGGCGTTTCGCGGGAACAATGCCCAGATGTTGCGCGAAACTTGCCCAGTTTTGGGGCAAATCTTTGATCGAAGTGCGCATGATCGGATAATTTGCCCAACTAATGTGCATCATTTTCACCAACAATTAAGATTAATTCAAACTACGAAAAAACTGCCCAATATATGGGCAACAATGTAACCAACAATTATGATGGATTCAGATTACGAAATATTTGCCCAACATTTGCCCAACTTTTGTTTCACTTCTTGCAAAAAAGGGGGCAAACAAAACGTTTGCCCAACAACAACAATTGTTGCTTTCGTTGGGCAGTTATTGACCAATAATTGTGGAAATTACTTTGCCCAACAAAATGTGTCAAATGATTTGACCAACGTTTTTGCAGTGTGCGCACCGAAGAGTTAAGCCGTAGGTTGCGTGTGTTGTGTATAATGCACGTACAATAACTCAGTGCACTTATCGTAAAGAGAATGGGTTCGCCCCGGTGTTCCTGGTTTGATTGGCTGCATATTGCGCCACTGCACCTTGTAAACCATGACATGGTGCTATGCAAAGGAATAGGTCTCATACTTCAACACGTAACTCCACTTAGCTCGTAGGAACAATACAAAGCGATGAACTGCGTATTAAGCAAGTCAAGCTCATGTTGCATTTAAATTTAGTTTTACCCTTACATCAATGTATGATAAGCACATTATTCTGTTTTTAATTACGTGTGACATAAATCCAATAAGACACGCCCACTTCACACAAACTGGATTTACTGAGTCGCATTTTGGACTTGGCTTTTACATACGCCCTGCCAAGACTTACTTAACGTTTCTGTCATATATTTTGGGTGAAATTTCACACAAGCGTACGTCTACTTTGGAGCCGGAATTAGCGATAAGTTTGTGCTCACTTTAGGTACCTTATGGAGACTAAAGGACAAAACAAAAAAGGGAAAATAACATAACTTCATAGGGGAATTCTAACGACCGGGGTGCTCCACAAGAAATTTGGTGTACAAAGTCTATGGGGAAACTGTTAAGTGCAGGGACAATGGAAAGAACAAAATAATGCTCCACAAGGATGCATTTTCAAGATGTGTGGACGTGCAGCAACTAATCACGCATGTGATGCACACAATGTGAGGCAATGACTTTATCAATAGGATAGCTGAATCTTGCAACTTCTCGGTCGGTCTTATTCCACACACTGCATCTAGTGTTTTTTTTGTTTTACCATAGAGTTTTGGTCAATGGGTTTACCCACCATAAGTATCCTCGAGCAAGGATATCGATGTGAATATACCAGGGTAACACAATATAAAACCTAAGTGGTGTTTGAAGCTTTGCATGGTGTTGAAAGTAAGAAGTAACTATAAATAGTAGTAAACTTGCGGGTACAACCACATGGTTGTACCCGCAAGTTTACTACTATTTATAGTTACTTCTGAATATAAAACCTGATTGTGGCAGGCTAGGTGTACAGTCAACAAAAGTAAAGTAACATATCTGATCATGGCCCAATTTTATGGCCATCCTGTATAGTGTGTGATTCTACCGGTCATTACCTCGCAGTTAAGACCGGCTCTTCACACTGTTATTGCCTGATTAATACTACTATATGTTACTATGATTATTTAAGCATTGCTAAGCGGACTTGTTAGCTTACCATGTTCACCTCCTCCAGGAATCTGTGTTAAGAAAAACCCAACAAAACAAAATACCATCAGAACTATTCAATTAATCGACAGACAGTTAAGACTTTACCATAGCCACCCTTGTTGGTCTTATCACTAGCATTCAATCATACACAGTCGCCATTACATGTAGGCCTACACAGTAACGCCGACTGTGATATGATCGATGTAATACAGAGAGCCACAACACTACAGCCCAACAAAGTGTGCTAACTTTACCAAATTGACGAAAAATGATATTTGTGTGTGTGGTTGCCTTTCTGTTGTTCCTGGTCACAATTTTGAACCTGTCCACATTTTCACTGCATATCATACATGCAGAGTGCTCTGTCAACTATGGAATATGTCTTGATACATTCGAGTCAACCCGTACTCCAACCAACTTGTACCGCAACTAAGTCGTCCTTCGACCAAATGGTATACTCCGACCAACTTATAGTCCCACTCCGACCAACTTCTACTCCAACCAACTCGTACAGTTCAACCAACTCGTTATTCACCCAACTCATACTCAACTAGCCCCACCCGGGCTACAGTAGTGAGTGGGGCTAGCCATGATATACTATTAGTAATGCCTTATCGTAATCTTAACGTTAAACAAAGTACGAACAATCACAAATTCCTTCATCGATCCACAAAGACCTCCCTGTACATCCCTATTTTCTTAGTTTGACCGTATTTTCATTTGTAAATCACAACCACACGTTCGTACACAATTGTCCCTACCGGTTTCGGGGTAGCCAACTTTGTTGGGCTGTTATGGCTTTCTGTTAACATCGGTCTCACCAGAGTCTCCATTACAGCCCACCATATATAATGTCTAAAACGCTAAGTTTTCAACGTAAGAGCAAGTCGTACCACTTTGATTGCAAATATCGCCCTCTTATAAACATTGCATATTGCCCATAAATACTTCACCTTATTCCTTTATACATTTGTGGACTTACTATGGTACATGTTGGGGCTTACCAAACGATGAATTCGTACAGTTATATGATGTCTCCATCTTTGAGTTTTATGAATAATCATAGCGAGTCTTTTCGTTTTGGTTATGGAAGTGGGATCGGGCGGGGGTGAATGGTTTGGGTTATCAAGTTCTTCTTACCTGCTGCAGCTTACGAACAATCGATCCACACGTAACCCCAACAAGCATCAACAAGAACAACAGCTTCATTGTACCGGAATAGTCTCAAGTAGAACACAGTTATTACCACAGCACTGTAAAACAATAGCAAAACAACTTGTAGTCCGGTGTCCCAGGAAAATATGGTGTCCCCCCCGGAGATTCTGTCCCCATACGGGAAATTAACATGGGCTGGAGGAGGAGGATTTAAAAGAGGGCGCTATCAAATGTAGTTTGTACACAGTTCGCCGTATGGGGGACAGAATCTCCGGGGGGACGGAATCTCATACCACACCGGAACGTTTTTCCCCCGATGAGGCCTGTGTTGTTATAAACAACGCAGGTCGATGCCGTCAGTCACTTCGGTGGCTAATAAACTCGAAACTAGCAAGCTACGTACCTATAAACTGCTAGCTGAGCAAGTTGTCAAAGAAACTGGCATTCAGTCAAGTTTTCAACAACATGTAGGGTTTTTTCAGGCTGCAAATACAGATCTTCAGGGTAAGCGGAGTCCCGAGCAAGATATTATAACTTGTCTGTTTTTTTTTCTCGTTGCTACTCGGGTTATGCTAAGCCTCCCTTCTTTCTGAAAACGTTCGCCTTTGTAAATCACGAGGTCAATAAAGGTGATTTGGAATTTCAAAGTTGGGTGCAAATTGTTTAACATCCCAATTAAATCCAGAGCCTAGTTTTTGTTTTGCCATTGTAGATTATACACAAATCGTCTCTGTATCTTATAAACGACACTACATCTCTAGGTGTGTGGAAGTATAAATTTCTTTTTCATGCTGACTGATGGTCGATCGTTCATGTTGAACTTCAACCAAGGTCATACTAGTTACAAGAAGCGTTTTTTGTGCACGTTATTTATGGGACGTAATTTATAGGGAAGTAATGTTTTGTGCTTTTTAAATTGTTTGTAAACCATGAATATACAATCAACGTTTATAAATTATTGTTTATAGGCCTAAACCATGATAATTCATCAGAACACGTGGTTTTTAAATTCATGTAAGGCAGAGGGCTTGTCCTGAATCTGGTAGTGCTACACCCGCATGATTTGAATTTAGGTTGATTTCTGGAAGACATTGATGACCTGTACTCAGAGTGTTGAAACCACTCAGGGAACTGCTGAGAGGGAGCAATGTTTTGTTGAAAAATCTCTGCTATTTTGCTCTCGCCTTACATGAAGAGGTTCAAGTACCAGCCGTCGATTTCACCAAACTCTTCCTAACTTAGGATTAATCCTAGGCAATGCTAAGAGATAGGACTAGTCTTAAGTTAGGACCAGTACTTAAGACTAGTCCTATCTTTTAGCATTGCCTAGGATTGATCCTAAGTTAGGAAGAGTTTGGTGAAACCGACGGCAGTTGTGTTAAGAATTATTGGTAGGATGTGTGCTGTGAAGCAAGGATGTACCTACATCAGACATCATCTCAATTTGATTACTGCTGAATGAGACCCGCCTGGCCTGATATAAATGTTGTCCATCGCTCAGAAGTTCACTACCATTTAGCCCTGCACGATCATTGAGCCCTAATTTGCTTTGGTTTGTGAACTCTCAACCTGGGAATCCCATTTTAAATCATCCTGGATCAAAACACCAAGTTGTTTGCTTTCAGTACTTTTCATATGCCTATTTGATAACATTGTTTGTGATAGCAAACATAATTTCATAGTTGTTTGCCAATGACAATAAAAACCATCGCAGCAAGCTGTTTGTACTTTACGACATAATTATCCAAACATAAATGTTTACCATGTTATTGTCTTTGATCACTTTTAAACTGAATTGCATGCATAATTTACCCATTTTCAAATTATGCCTTCGGTACTTTTTGTATTGATCATTAAATGCCTGTTTGATGGCATTGTTTGTGATAAAAAAACATTAATATACTCATAGTTGTATGCTAATTGATGACAATAAAAACCATCAAAACCAGCTGTTTGTAATTTCCGACATTATATTCTGAACATGAATATTAACCATATTGTTTTTGATCAATACTGGCTTAACTTGCTTTCTTCACCCAACTTCAAATTCATCCTTCAGTACTTTTCAAAGTGATCATTGAATGCCTATTTGATGGCATTGCTTGTGATAGCAAACATTATACTCAAAGCTACAGCTAATTAATGATAATAATAACCATCAAAACCAGCTGATTGTAATTTCCGACATGATATTCTGAACACGAATATTAACCAGTATTGTTTTGGATCAAATTCTTCCTTCCGTACTTTTCAAAGTGATCATTATGCATATTTGATGGCATTGTTTCAGAAGTTCACTACCATTTAGCCCTGCACGATCATTGAGCCCTAATTTGCTTTGGTTTGTGAACTCTCAACCTGGGAATCCCATTTTAAATCATCCTGGATCAAAACACCAAGTTGTTTGCTTTCAGTACTTTTCATATGCCTATTTGATAACATTGTTTGTGATAGCAAACATAATTTCATAGTTGTTTGCCAATGACAATAAAAACCATCGCAACAAGCTGTTTGTACTTTACGACATAATTATCCAAACATAAATGTTTACCATGTTATTGTCTTTGATCACTTTTAAACTGAATTGCATGCATAATTTACCCATTTTCAAATTATGCCTTCGGTACTTTTTGTATTGATCATTAAATGCCTGTTTGATGGCATTGTTTGTGATAAAAAAACATTAATATACGCATAGTTGTATGCCAAATAATGACAATAAAAAACCCTCAAAACCAGCTGTTTGTAATTTTCAACATGATATTCTGAACATGAATATTAACCATATTGTTTTGGATCAATACTAGTTTAACATTTGCATTCTTCACCCATTTTCAATTTCTTCCTTCAGTACTTTTCAGAGTGATAATTAAATGCCTACACTCAAAAAAATGTTTTGTTCAACTTACTTAATTTTATTAAGGCAAGTTTGTTGCCTCAATTTTATTAAGTAGATTGAACGGGATAAGAATATAAGTTCTTGGTACTTTTATTCCTCAAGTTATTTAAACTTAAAATGTCAAAGTCCAGTTTACTTAAATATTATGAGTTCCTCGCTTTTTCAAGTTAGCTTTACTGATTTGAAATAAGTTGGGATGACTATTACGATTCATTTACTATTACTCAAATCTAAGGCAAGTTAAAATAACTTGAGGCTAGAAGTAGGCGCTACATTTAATTGCAAGTAAAATAAACTCAAAACGCGTTTTGTTCAATCGGCTTAATTTTATTAAGGCAAGTTTGTTGCCTCGATATAATTGAGTAAATTGAACGAGGAAAGAATACAAGTTGGCGGTACTTTTATTGCCCAAGTCCTTTAAACTTAAAGTCTCGAAGCCCAATTTACTAATTTTGATGCAATTGTTATTACTCAACAATACGGCAAGTTGAATTAACTTAAAATTAGAAGTGAGCACTACTTTTCATTAGAAGTAAAATAAACTAAAAATTCACACATTCACATAAATAAAATGATCTGGGCAAGGTTGGTTGATTGAGGTAAATTTTACTCGGTAGAAATTTATTCATTGTACTTGAAATTAAACCTAATTAATGCTACAAAAATAATATCAGTATATTAAACTTAGTTTGAAGTGTGATTTAATACTTAATTTTAGTATGATACCAGAATTAATACAACTCAATTAGGCATCAAAATGTATGCTTAGACATAAAGTTGACTGAAATTAACTGATTTTAGGAAATAAAATGATTACAGGGTAATTATTTTACCGTACAAAATCGTTCAAGTTATTTCTATTCGTGCAAGTTGTTTTGTTTCTAACTAAAATTATTGATACTCTAGGAAAAATCCGGTAAGATTGGACATTACGATTTGCGCAAAGCTCTGTAATTTCTAACAAATTTAAGGTCAATATTACGAATTTGGTATAAACGCATTTTATATAAACAATTTAACAATAACAAGATTTTTTAACAACAACATGCGGAAACCCAAGTTTTAACATTTTCAACTTTCATAAAATAATAACAATATAACACCTCGCCTTGTCGTATATCGCTTGTTTTTACGATACAACTTTCATTTTACACCAGACAACCCCCCCCCCCCTCCCGAAAACTTACAAAACAACATGGTCGAATGATTTCAAAGACCAGGGCCCAATTTCACTGAGCTGCTTAAGGACAAACAGTAGCTCAGCAGAAAAAGATTTGCTTACCAGAATAAAATTACAAGCCAGAATACCACGTCTCTGGTGTCCTGCTCATTTTTACTGTAAGCATAAACATTTTAAGCATCAGTTTCTGCTTAATTAAGCAACTCTATGAAATTGGACTCAGTACGCGATTCTAAGCAGTTAACCACAAAATTCCCACACATGGCTCTGCCTTGTACTTGTTGATTTTAAAGATAATGTACTGCATGTTCGGGGGTCTCTATTGCCAAAAAACATCAAAATAGGTTAAAAATAACTGTTTAAAACAATCGTTTCAAGGTGAGAACCCGTTTAGTTGGCTTTTTGTTTAAACCCTCAACATTATATCACAATGACATTATCAGTTGTCAGAATTTGTTTTTAAATTTCCATGACAACTGAAGTCGTTTTGAGGTGGAATAGCTAAACAATTGGGCAAAGCTACATGACTCAAAGTATAATGGAGGAATGATTGAACTCACTCTATACCCAGCATGTTGTCATTATTGTTTGTGCACATTTCATATTGTAATGTTTTCAGAATGGCTGTCAAGTAAAGGGGACTGTTACCTCAAACAAAAATTAAGGAACACTCTCTAAGGATTTGAAAACTAGTTTCGCAGATTTGTTAAAAGTCTTAGTAATTATCTGACATGAGGATCCCATAATTATGACAAAGTATAAAGCTGTACAGGGTTATAGGGTATTACTTTGGCAAGTGGTCGGTTGGTTTCAAACTCAAACAATACGAAATTAAAAGCAAAGTTTGTTCTTAAGGGTTTCTACTTTAGGTGACCATCAAGGTGGTCACCATCAAGCACCATGAAAATCTTCTGGATGACTTCGAACAAATACTTGTACTCTTTGGGGTAATGTAGGTTTAAAGCATAGATCAAACCAAATAAAAGGCAACATGCCTTCGCTAAGTTTTCACCTCCGGCAATACTTCTTCTCCTTCCAGCACAATAACTGTCTTCTGCTCTTCAACAGCCTCTGCTGATGGGCATGTCATGGTTATGCTGAAAACACCCATGGTACAAGTCTCCTCTTCGGATTCCATATCTTCTTCCTGTGTGGAATTTGAAAAAAATGTAAAAGGCTTGAATGGAATTTTTTTGTTTTATTCTACATTAGAATTTAAGGAATAATTTTGCACAGTTTTCACATGACTGTTTTTTTTTTCCGGGCTTTAAATTTTTCAGTCAAAGTTTGAGGGGCTATGTTTTTTTCTCATTAGCAGAAAACAGGTGGAGTACACGTGTAGTATTTACATTGAAACAGAAGGCAGTGACGATATCCAAACTAAAAACACATTCTAAAATGTTTATGCTAAAACATATCTGTTGGCAAAATTGGGTACCTTTTTTTTGGGGGGGGGGTAACTTTCAACAATTTTTTTTTACAAGAATTGGGTCACCCTTTGAAGAGTTTAGTAATATCTTACGAACACTTGCTGCTAAAAATGATATAAGTAAAATTTAAATCCATATACAAAGTCTTGCTTCCCTTAAGCCTTGCCTTTGGAAAATAGAATGCTCAACGGTTCACCGTCATCACATTCAATATTAGTGCATCATCAAATAATTTTACACTTACCAAAACATGTTGAAACAGGGCAGCACTGTCGTCTCCAAGATATTCACAAAGAGCCTTGATGACTGCTGCTCGCTTGCTGAGCACACTCTGCTAGAAAAAAAGTACAGCATCCAGAGTTTTTCAATACATGATTCAGATATTAACAACCACACATAATAATCTGCAAACCAATGAAAATGTCATTGTTTTGAGATCACTGTATACTAACTTTATTCATAATTAAGTAACTATTACTTTGTGTTTGTGTTGTTTTGACTTAATTTATGTGGGTGCAAAACACAAACTCTTCAGGAAAACTAACTTTATTTATAAATGAGTAGCTACTACTTTGTGTTGGTGTTGTTTGAATTAATTTATTTGGGTGCAATACACATACCCTTCAGTAAAACTAACTTCACTTATAAACGAGTAACTAGTTTGTGTTGTTTGGACTTAATTTATTTGGGTGCAATACACATACCCTTCAGTAAAACTAACTTAACTTATAATTGAGTAATTACTACTTTGTGTTTGTGTTAATGGACTTAATTTATTTGGGTGCAAAACACAAACTCTTCAGTAAAACTAACTTAATTTATAAATGAGTAACTTCTACTTTGTGTTTATAATGTTTGGACTTAATTTATCTGGGTGCAAAACACAATTCTTCAGTCAACCTAACTTAACTTATGAATGAGTAACTATTACTTTGTGTTTGTGCTGTTTGGACTTAATTTATTTGGGTGCAAAACACAATTCTTCAGTAAAACTAACTTAACTTATGAATGAGTAACTTCTACTTTGTGTCTGTGTCGTTTGGACTTAATTTGTTTGGGTGCAAAACACAAACTCTTCAGGAAAACTAACTTTATTTATAAATGAGTAGCTACTACTTTGTGTTTGTGTTGTTTGGGCTTAATTTATTTGGGTGCATACACATACCCTTCAGTAAAACTAACTTAACTTATAATTGAGTAATTACTACTTTGTGTTTGTATTGTTTGTACTTAATTTATTTGGGTGCAAAACACATACCCTTCAGTAAAACTAACTTAACTTATAAACGAGTAACTACTACTTTGTGTTTGCGTTGTTTGGACTTAATTTATTTGGGTGCAAAACACAAAATCTTCAGGAAAACTAACTTTATTTTTAAATGAGTAGCTACTACTTTGTGTTTGTGTTGTTTGGACTTAATTTATTTGGGTGCAAACACATACCCTTCAGTAAAACTAGAAATCGGTAAGTATTACTTTATGTTTGTGTTGTTTGCCAAAACTTATTCTAAGTTTGTGCACATACCAAACACAATTGTCTAGCTACTTTATAAATGTAGGCATCACCATCATAGAGGAAGAACACGTATTTATTCATAAGCACGTTGTTATATAATTAGAGAACGACAACGTGACAACAAGCTTGACAAGTACAACTTGACGAACTGGGTCACTTTTTAGTTGAGCATGTATCACAAATACAACAGTGTGTGAAATAAAAAATGAAATTTTCGAATTATATTCTTACCTATCAATGCATTCAATCATGGAGGTAGGAAATTCACGCCAAAGTTCAATGCACAGATGTTTTTTCTCTCTCTGTACTGTTTTGTCGTCGATCGTGTTTGCTGCTACGTCGACTTTGTCGTGAGACCGGTGCGCGCCGCATGGTATGGAAGCGTTGGTCCCATACAAGCAGAACTTGAAACCACTAATTGTACGCAGGGGACCAGGCTAATCAGTTGCAAGACACGCGCATTGTTAAATGTAACTTGTTAAAATGAAGTAAAACTAGACGCGTAATAATCGGATGGTTTAAGTAGGATGAACCTACCTTACTCTACTTACAAACAGCAACAACAACATGAAATCATCAGCAACAACATCAAAAAAACAAAAAAACCACAACAACAAAAATAATGGGAAAAATGAAGAAAAAAATGGGGAGGGAATAGGGATTAACTTTATTTTTTAAAAATAAATGTTATTGATGAGTGACAGACAAGCTTAGAAATGTATTCGTGTGGTTTGGGCTTGAAATGCGTACAGAACGATCCTCAATTTCAGTTATACTTGTTCGTTCTACTCATGTTTGTGTTGCGAAAAAGGGCATACTAACAAGTTATGCTCTCTCAGCATCAACTAAAAGCGATCTAGTATTTAGCACTCAATATTCGCAGTAAAAGTGGCAAAGTTTTGTATTAAGTATCACTAAATAATTAAGGATAAGTTGTTATTACTTGATTGTAACACTTGTTGATTTGACTTATTATTTATGGAAAAACAACTTACATATTTTAAGTAACTCTGACTTTTCAAACTTTAAGTGTTAATCACTTAAATGAGCAAGTATAATTAGCAAAAAAAGTGTATTAAGTATTGCAAAATTATAAAATTCGAGTTAAATTTACTGAACACAAATTTCATTTTTTTGAGTGTATTTGGCATTGTTTATGATAGCAAACATTATACTTATAGCTCTATGCTAATTGATGACTCTAAAAACCATCCGCACAATCGGTTTTTACTAATCGACATGATGTTGTGAAAATGAATATTATGCAAAATACAATTAAATACAACATTTATGATGTGGTCTAAACATATATAGTCACTCTCATAATTTATTAGCATGGGTCTCTAGACGTGAACAAATGTATGGTGTCCAAATAAGGACAGGGAAAAAAACCAACAAAACACCTACACATTCAGCAACATTGTAAAAGGCGCTCTCAGCAAGTATGCTAAACGCACAACCTGTGCAGAACAAAGACTTGCGTGCACAAGTAAAAACAACTCGTAGCAGGCGAGAGCGCGCAATTTCCAAAATTGTTTTAACATACGCGGGTTTACTACTACGCCTAAAACCTACGTCCTTGGATCAGTCCAAAATTGAGTGCAGTGGTGTTTAATTAAGAAAATATGTCGGTACTCCGTAATATATATGTATATATATATATATGATTTTGGGTTGAACAAAGAAACATTGACTAGAGTGGGATTTGAACCAACGACCTCCGGTTTAACGTGCCGGCGCTCCGTATATATATATATATATACACTAGCTCCTACTTTTATAGTTGAGCACTCTCCTGACGTCGCACTTCAAGATGGAAAGAGTAAACTTTGAATATTCGACGAAGAATATTCCGGTAGCATCGAGAACAACATACCTCAAGCGCCTGATCGAGAAAACGGAACTGTTCATCAAAAGGATTAGATGGAGATCGTTCTTCTTTCTGAATCCGGAGCTGAACAAAGACAACGCAGAAAAGGAGGAAACGTACGGATTTAACTCGCGGAAAACACCACCAGTCATCCCGGAACTGAAAGAATTCGAAGACAACTTGGAGAGTCTGATTCAAAACGTCGGATTTGAGAAGACCACTAGCCAGTTCCAACGCAAATTGAACGAAGACATAAATATGATTAGAAATGATGATAAGCTTACCGTCAAGGCTGATAAGACTACAAATTATTATAAGATGGAAAAAGATGACTATGTAAATCTTGTCAGGGCGAATGTCACCAAAACATACAAGAAAACCGAGCAAAAGGAAGTAGTGGAAATCAATCGCGAAGCGAAAAGAATTGCTGAAAGTCTTGAACTGGGAGACCGCATAGATAGATTGGCCGAGAGGGAAGTCTTCATTACTTTGAAGGACCACAAGGACAACTTTGATAATAAACCATCGTGTCGACTGATCAGCCCAACCAAATCAGAGATAGGACATATAAGTAAAGTGATCCTCGACAGAATCGTCGGTAAAGTCATAAGCGCGACGGGATTCAATCTGTGGAAAAGCACGGACGCCGTACTGGACTGGTATAAGAAAATCCCAAGCAAGCAAGAATCGAGCTTCATAAATTTCGACATTGTGGAGTTCTACCCATCGATAACGGAAAAGCTCCTCCTGAAAGCACTACGGTTCGCGGGAAACTACGAGAAAATTAGCAGCAAGGAGAAAGATATCATCATCCACGCGAAACAGACAGTGGTATTCAACAACCAGGTACCGTGGAAAAAGCGTAATGCAGACAGCAAATTCGATGTCACCATGGGCAGTTTCGACGGTGCAGAGTCATGCGAGCTGGTCGTAGCGTATATGCTGTCGATCCTGAAACCGAAATACGGAAATAGAGTGGGGCTATACAGGGACGACGGTCTGGCAGTATTCAAAGAGACCCCCCAGAAAATAGAAAAAATCAAGAAAGAAATATGCCGAGTATTCCGGGAAAATGATTTAAAGGTAACGATCGAAGCCAACAAGGCAACAGTAAACTTCCTTGACGTCACATTAAACCTGCGAACGGGAGGGTACATGCCATATATGAAACCAGGTAATATACCTCTCTATGTACATGTCCAGTCAAACCATCCACCTACCGTCATCAAACAGATACCAGAGGGAATCAACAAGAGACTCTCTAACATCTCGTCGACCAAGGAGGCATTCGAGCAAGCTGCCCCGGCCTACCAAGAGGCTCTACAAAAAAGCGGGCACAAGTATCAGTTAACATACACACCGGGCAATAACACAAGGAAAAGGGCTAGAAAAAGGGAGGTGACATGGTACAACCCGCCATACAACAAGAACGTATGTACCAGCATTGGAAAGAAATTCCTTCAGATAATAGACAAATGCTTCCCCAAGGAACATAAACTTCACAAAGTGCTCAACCGGAACACAGTAAAGGTATCGTACAGCTGCATGCCGAACATGAAGGCAACGATCCTGTCAATCAACAAACGGAAGGTAAAACAAGAGGACGACGTCGGTGGTAGAACATGCAGTTGCCGCCGGAATGCCGAATGCCCGCTGAACGGGGAGTGCCTCAGCAAGAACATTGTGTACCGAGCCACCTTCACGAGCGAAGGCAGGAAGGAGGCATACGTCGGGCTGACGTCCACAACCTTCAAGGCGAGACTGGCGAACCACAAGAGGTCATTCAGATCCGATAGCATGAGGGCACAAACAGAGCTAAGTAAACATATATGGGACTTAAAGGACGAGGGGAAAGACTATGAAATTAAATGGGACATTGTTCACAAAGCACTGCCATACTCTAACGTAAACAAGAGATGTAATTTGTGTATAGCAGAGAAGTACATAATCATGCCAGAGTTTGTTACAGCAGTTTGGACCAATTGGTCGCTGTCATCTCAGTAAAGTTAGCCAAGTCTGTTGCTGTGCACAGGTCTTGTGATTGCCGATCTGGGCAGCACAACAAGTGCTTCATTGTTTGTGGTTTCCCACTGACCTCCGTAATTTTGTGGCGTGTCGTGGCCGAGTGGTCTAGTTCACCGGACCCAAGCTCCGGTGTTGTCAGCAGCAGAGTGTGGGTTCAAATCCCAGTCGTGACACTTGTGCCCTTGAGCAACT
This sequence comes from Plazaster borealis, assembly GCA_021014325.1. NCBI lineage: Eukaryota > Metazoa > Echinodermata > Asteroidea > Forcipulatida > Labidiasteridae > Plazaster > Plazaster borealis. Next base: position 7,590,061 of record CM037468.1, read on the forward strand.
TAATCATAATTGCTTCGTAAAAGTTGGGAAGGTAGTACATTCTGCTCTACCAGCCAGGCTCCTAGTGGATGATACCCATGTCTACATCCTTGCGGACTGTAAAGAGGGCAACCCTGTTTCAGCCCCAGGAGTAGGTGGCAACGTGCCCCTGGTGACAGTATAAGGTAGCCCTCACCTTGAAGTGGCCGTCCGGCCTTGTGAGTTGGGCGATATCTCATAAACAAAAAAAAAAAAAAAAAAAAAAAACACGCCCAAAAGATCAAAATTTGTCCATCTGGTTGGAAGTAAGCATCGTAACAGCTGAAGGTAAATCAAGTTTAATATTGTCTTTGGATTTAACTCATTTAATGTAAATAACAATTAATATATTAAATAATTATTTCCGATAACCACGGTAATATGAATCTCATAATTATTCAGAATCACTCCTGGCGCTTGCGCACTTTCAGAGAGACTTCGTGGACGAACGTAATCGGACAAACGATGTATTTGTTATGTCAACGTGGAATGTAATACATCAAAAACCAATGATAACACTTGTCGTAAGTTGTTAGACATGTTTAAGTCTAAATCACAAAACTTCATAACCCCATGGTAATAGGGATTCAATCCTACTACTATTGTATGTATGTTGTAATCAAACTTAAATCCATTTTCACAGCTACGATGTGATAACACTAAATAATATGCCTACGTTTACAACGTGATGGTCACAATATTAATTGTAGCCAAAACGTTCATACAACGTGGCTGTCACAACTTGTATAGACTCCTACATTTTTTTGAAATACCCAAATGCAGCATGGTGACAAGATGATCAACGCAACTTAAAGGGTCTGTCGTTTGGTAATGACTCTGAAAATTAATGGCAATACAAACTTACTTCGTAAGAAGTACAGCAGCTTTGGATGGTATAATGCATTTTGAGAAATTTTTCACTTCGAAGTAGGCCCCTACTGCGGTTATGGACAATTATATCCCCCAACATTTGAATCTGAGAAGCGTTACTGACAGTAACGCTTCTCAGATTTTGTATTCAAATTGCAGTTTATTTTTCCTGCGAGGACATATTCCGCTCCAGATTGTTGGCATTTTCTCAAAAACGCTACCACCCTTTGAAATGAAATTGTCCCAGGTTAGTTTTATGGTATATTATATCTACAACTATAAATAATTGAAACAAACAGTGGGTTCCAATTACCAAACTTATACAATCCCTTTAATTACAATTATCATCATCCTGTTAACTTTCTACAGATTCCATATTGTGCACTACATATTGGATTCTACTCCCATTTGATTTTTTAAACACAAATTAGCAAACGAACCGAAACAGGAAAACGACGAAAAAGGAAGAAAACAACAAATGACAGTGTTGGTGTTTTACAAGGAAGAATGGCCGGAACATGTAAGTCAGGGGATTGTCTGTGCAACCCATCTGAACAGCTTTGCCGCCTGGTATTTATTAGTAAACACTACTATAAAAGTGCTAAAAAAACATTTCCTCTTCAATTTATCTCAATTAACATGACATAATACGTACCTTTTGAGTGTCTTGATGAAGGCTTCAAAAGAGTTAGGAATTCAGGAACAATGAGCAATTCAGAACAGACTCGCATACAGGCTGAGGTGCTTCTGTACTTATACAAGGACGCAGCTGCTATTTGAACTAGTGTTCTTTACGTGTTAAACAGTACCACGAGTACCTTCCAATCGGAAGGCACTAAACGATACAAGGCCCGCCTTGTGTAGCATTAATGCCACTCAAACAGCAAACCCTGCCTCGATTAACCGCCCCTTATTGTCATACGATGTGGAACAGCAGTGCATACAGATATTGCACTTGCAATAATTACAGATGCAATGGGCATTGGCCAATCACTGCAACAACCTAGGCTTATTAAAACGTGGTCGCCGTGGAGGCAGACAACAGGAGACTGATAACTGTTCGTATTTTAGACAATCCTAATAATACGAAATCGTTGGATGCTCGTGTATGTGTTAATAACATTTAAAACATTCCTAGAAATACCAATTCCACAAAATCAGTTCAGCGTCCACTATATTCATGACGTATGCCCAGAGACTGTAGTCTCCGCTAAACAAGTTTGACGAACTTGACACATACTTTTTTCGTGAGGAGCAGGTGGATATAGTGGTCATTAATCACTAATTAGTGGACCAAATTAGCCAGCTCTAAAAATTGGTATGCCCAGCGAAGATTCTGGGTATGTCTTTTCTCTTTGTTCATACTGAAGGGTACACATTATTTTAAATATAGGTACCGGTATTATGCAATGATTGTGCGTGTTATAGATTGAAGATGGCGTGTGTATAACTGTGCTTAATTAACCACTAATTAGTGGACCAATTTCGCCAGGTCAAAAATATGGTATTCCAAGTGTGACAGTCTTGAAGATTCTGGGCTATAAAAACCCAATTTGTATTCATAATGAAGGGTACAAATTATTTTAAAGAGGTAGTTGACACAACCGCATAGACAATTGTGCATATAAATAGAAAATGGCGTCTGTCTAGTTGTAGTTAATTAACCACTAATTAGTTAACCAAATTAGCAAGCTTAAACATTTGGTATGCCAAGTGTAACAATCTTGACGAGTATGGGCTAAACAATTTTTTTTGTTTACTCATAATGAAGAATACACACTCTTTTAACGAGGTACCGTGTATTACTCAACCGCATATGCATTTGTGCATGTTATAGATTGAAATTGACGTATGTATAGCTGATGTGCTTAATTAACCATTAGTTTATGGACACATTTAGCAAGTTAACAAATGTGGTATGCCCAGTGTAACAGTCTTCAAGATTCTGGGCTAAAACTTCCACTTTCATTCGTAATGAAGGGTACAAATCATGTTAAAGAGGTAATTAACTCAACCGCATAATATGCAATTGTGCGTATTATAGATTGAAAATAACGTCTGTATATTAAACTGTAACTAGTGAACCAAATTAGCCAGATAAAAAAATGTGGTATTGCCAGTTAAACAGTTTTGAAGGTTCTTTTGAAGATTCTAAATAAATCATTTTTATTCATAATGAAGGGTAAACATTCTTTTCAAAATATGTGTTTAAACAGCGTATGAACACATAGTGCATACACGCACATTGTCTCTGTGTTTGCGGATTATTTTCTTATAATTATTTACCGATTTTGTTTTCTTTGTTTAACGCTTTCAAATGACTTACTTCAATATTATCAAATACAAATGTGTAAGTTATAGAAAATATTTCAGTTTTTCTTTTTGGTAAATCAACGGACTCACCGAAGGAAATGAGCCGAATGAGCCTTGTTTTCACCTCCCTGCAGCTGGGCATTCCGCGATTACGCGGATGGCCAGCCTCTTTATTTTATACGAATATAATAAAACTCTTATCAACAATTAAATACCAAAATGAATCAATCTAGAATGAAACAAAGAGCAGTACAAAAGGGGGATACATCTATATTTAAAAAAAGGAAGGCAGTAAAAGAGAAAACAAAGTACTACAAGACTGAGGACAAAAACAAGATCGACAATCCAGGTTTGCCAGGACTGACAAACGTGCCCGCAAGTTTAGTGGTCAGAAAATATATTTGACTTGTTTTCGAGAGGCTGAGAAACTTTTAAATGGTTGTTAAGTAATTTTGTGTTATGTTTAGTATTTAGCATTGCTTGCTATGGGGAGCTTATTTTAGTACTTTGCATCCGTAAACGGGACACAACAAATCTTGTCACACTGGATTCTCTTCGTATTTTGTCGAAAAAAAAAAAAATCGAAAACAAACGAACTGTCGCATTTTAAGCTCATGTACAATGCAAATTTATATGTGAATATAAAAAACAAAACAAAAAAAAAAACAAAAAAAAAACGAACAAAATTAACAATTCGTTATGAAACAAATAATGATATTTTGTTGATAGCGCAACTTGCTTTTAAGTTTAATGTATGTTAAAAAAATACATTAATAATACCCCATCTTATAATTTCACTTACGAGGGGCTGTGTTACGGAACTTATAATAGTTTGTTTCACCCAAAAATGACACTTTTTGTTAAATATTGCTTTTCGACAGCCCTAAAAAATTACTTATCTATAATATATGAATTTTGTTTCACACCTCAATCACCGATATAGTTATTTTACACAAACGGGTATATCAACACATATCCGTTTTATTTATAAAAATAGCTTGACAAAAGCAACAAAACAACAACAAAACATAATTGGCTTGCATTGAGCATCTACGGAATCCCGTTGGTGACAGATTATTTCATTTCTTTGAAATGTGGTGAATATTTCTACTGGGGCTGCCACATAACTATACGGCAGCCGACACAGGCAGCTGCCAGCCCGCCACAATATAGGCTTATTGAAACTACTTTTCAGTGGGGTTGGGATGGAGAAACAATCATTACCGAGTAGCTCCATGTCCCATTTCTGTGTAAAAAAGGCCCCATTTCGGTTAAGTTTGCGGGTTGCCACCCTTTTGTCAATGGCATGGACGTTAATTGGTTGGGGAAATGAACCATGGAGGGGCACCCTACCTTTTAGGGGGGGGGGATGCAGCATATAAAACATGTTTTATTTTCAGTTCACCGTAACTGTTTTAATGCTTAGATGTTCTAAATTAAACCAGTGGCGTAAACCACTGTATCAGCTTTCCTTTGAAATTACATGGGCCCAATTTCATAAAGCAGAAAATACTGTTAGCAAATTTCTCTGCTAAGCAAATTTCTTTGCCAAGCATTGCTAAGCAAAGAAAGAGTGGGGCACCAGTCGCAACAATATACACTTTATGGAATGTCGGCTGGTAACCTGTTTGCTAAGCAAGATTTTTCTGTGCTTAGCAAGTTGTTGTGCTTAATACAGGCTTTATGAAATTGGGCCCTGGACATGATGGCTTAGAATACCAGTTAAGTTTGAACCGTTCAGGTGTGTTCCGGTCCCGGTGGTTAACTAACCATTAAATCGTAGGTCCCGTGTTTTGTGTGATTCACAGTAAAAACAGCCAATTTGTTCATGGGAGAGGAGTGCATGGGTTTACTAGGTGTCTATCGCATAGTTGCTTTGCACCACAGCACGGCACCTTTCAGCGCTTCCAAACCTCGCAAAGGCTCAAGTTACCACAAACTTGACATAATAAGGCTTTACTACTGATTATGCAGCTAAGACGTAAATGAACATGATGCCTAAACATCAAAATGAGTCTTCAATGTTAGTTATAACTACTTGAGCAGAAGGGTTGAGCTTGGTGGTTGTTTTGCCTTTTAATTTTGGAACACGCGATGGGTCCCCCCATCTGCTATGAACATTTCCCCTTGAGCGATTCTTAGACAAGCTTTTCCAACTCCAGCGTCCTATGCTGACAAAGACGACACACGCACCAAATCCACAAACAATGATGACGACAATTTCGTGCCGCTTAAGACTACGACTTTGTTCAGCTTTTGGAATAAGGCATGGGTTGACTGTCGGTGTGCCCGGATTTATTCCCGGTTGATTTGATGTCACTGGAATGGTTGGATAACTGGTGGTAACAGCGCCACCTGTCGTCTGTTCTGTTTTAGGCTGTGTTGGTGTTGGCTTGACTGAGATTGACAAGCTCGGTTCTGGTGGTGCAGATGGCGGTACAAACATTTGGAAAGTCGCCTGGGCCACATTCGAAATGTCTCCAAATCTCTTCCCTCCATCAGCTGCTCTAAGGGCAAAGGTCATGGACGACGTCAATATGTGTTGGTCCAGTGGAACACGGATGATGTAGACCTCTTTGCTCATTGCAGGTTGTGGGGTGCTTAAATTTCCTTTGATGACTTCAAGATCTGTTATGGACGATGCAGCCTCGAAATTGTCGACTAACGTCGATACATTCCGAGCAAACCGTATGTCGTACAAAGAAGCTGTTGAATTCAAAGAGAAGACGAAGAGGGAAATGTAAATTATACAACTTCAGCTGACAAGTGTTGTGAGGTTTTGTAACGAAAGGCCGTTTCCAGCATGTGCCAAAAATTGTATAATCACGACAGCCTTGCATTCTTCGATAACAAAACAAATATAATGTTCACAGATTAAATTGCCATAGTTTTTGAGGAAAGAGAAAATATCAATTAGTTCTGATCTCGCGAGTCCAAAATGTTTGCCAAATGCGAAACATATACGTTTTTCTCTCACTATTCTACCGTGATTCCGATGACCGGTTGAGCTTTATAAAATTTCACAGGTTTGTTATTTCATGTACATGCTGGGTCACAGATAGTGCGGATACTAGTCTTTGACAATTACCCATGTTGTTCGCGTGCTTCAATTACTGCGAAACTAGTTTATATTGTCATTATCAAGTCTTGGTTGGCGACGCTAGTTTTTGTATGTCGCCGGTAGAGGTGCGACATCGGGTGGCTCGGAGCGACTGTGCAAGTCTACGAATCTGGTGTTTGTTTTCACACAGACCTTCTCCAATAATTCGCGCTGCGATATCGGCGACTATAAGTTAACAAAACGAACGTCGCCAATCAATACTAATCATTACCAACGTACCGGTTCCAATGTCAGCGTCGTTTCCAGGTGCAGTCCACGATAAGACAACGGTTCCATTGTCGTCCATCTTCGTGACCTCGCTCACGTGAAGATCGTGGACACGACATGGCGGCGTGACGTCACTTGCTGAAGGCGGAAAATTGTCATAGTAACTTGTGAATCCAGATGCAATACGCATCAGGTTGTTCACTGTATTTCCGACGGGTTGTCTCTGCTGCGAGTTCGGGGGAAAGATAGGAAAGCCACCTGCAACAAAGCCAAGGTAAAGAGCCCAATTATTTTCTGAAAATCTCGAGACCATTACTTTGTCTGAAAAACTCACGGCACGTTTACAGTCATTGCTTATTGTGAGGATTACTACAGCTAGACCTTGTCCCCCCATTCGTTTTAACTAGATAGTTTGAGCCACCTCGATGCATGAAACTTAAAAACCGCATCGGTGTTACCTAACATACATGTACATTAACCTTTTGCATAACAAGTGAGTAAACGCGACGAAGTACTATATACTGTAAGTTATGTTAAAACCCTGCGCCTAGCCAAGTGGCTGTAGCGTAAGGCACATTATTTTTTTTTCAATAACAAACGAACCGTTCGGTCAAATCCGGTCACACTTATTGTTATCCTATAATGTAGGACCACCCCTGTTAGATAATGTAGTCGTCCATGGGGTTGAGTTTCACCAACAGGCCACCATGACCATTTTTGAAGTTTGCCGGTGTAAGCCCCCCATTGAAATGCGTACACGAACCTTGATATAATAATAATGTACTCTCCCGCCCCCACACCCACTCCCCCGCCCGCTACAACAACCACCCACCCCTCCCCCGACCCCACCACCCCCACATAAATCCCACCACCCCAAACAGACTTAATTACTCTATAATTACAGTTGCCTTCCAATGAGGCTGGTGGGATGAGCGAGATATGTTTTGGGAGCATCATTGCGGAGGGTTACCCATGTTAATTATGCTGCTGTGCACTGCAAACATAAATCCATGTAATTTGATTGGTGGCGCTCCAAGAAATGATATAGGACTCCTATATTAAACAATACAGGACTCCTCGGACACTTCACAGCGATTCTTGCCAGCGTCGTTTTCAAAATAATCGTCCCCGCCCGTTCTTCCCAAACCAAAGATCGTGTCACGGCGGACAAGGTTTGTGTTCCACATGGAGACGTCCATGTTGTTTAGAAGATTTTCAAATTGTTTTTTAGAGTGTGAGGTGGATGAGTTTTCGTGCCTTCTTTGTGGTTTTTGTGAACAAAATTCAAATGACAAGGATCTATGCGTGTGTTCTAAAACAATTTGAATGCATTTCGTTCGTGCATTGTCTCATACTATAATCACTCGATGAAATCTGGCTTTTCTATTTCACTCGTCTTCGTCTAGTGAAATGGAATAGTCAAAATTTCACCTCGTGATTATATTCCGCGACATTTCACACACATGCATTCAATAGACCCCTTGCATTGGCCGCCATTGCTGAGGTCAAACAATAGAACGTACAAGCGCTTACGCACCATGCACAACTCTCAGCCAATGATAGGTCTTCCTTTGACCGCAGTGGGAGCGCTGTTTGATTTTGTGACGTCATACGCCAGGGGTGTATATTTGTGTGTTAAACATTATTCTCTTTGCAGACTGCTCACCTATTTGGGGGTGTTCCGCATATTTGTTAGGTGGGAGGTTTGGTACTGTCCGAGGTTGTGATGTTCTATTCAACACAGTTGTATTTTCATTACTCAATACTGTTATCTGTATAGTGTTGAATCCTTTCTCATCGGCCTGACTGACGTAGTATCTGGAATATACACCATCGTTCTGTACTGTGTCTGCCCCTGCAAGATAATAATTTGTTGTCTCTGAAAATCTCATGGACAAAGCTTTAGCTTCCGAACGAAAAAAACCCCAACTCGGGTACGTCTTTGCTTTTGAGATAACACATATATACTCAATTTATATTCAGTTTTTGGTAACACCATCATGTGTATTTATTTACACATGTTGTTACCGCAAACTAAATATACATCGATACCATGCAATGGCTCAAAACCTATACAAAATTACTCATTGAAATATTTTGGTGAAACAACTGGTACTTCGGGTTTGGTAATGACAAAGCCAAAACACAAGTGAAAAGTCAATCAGCTATAGACTGTGTAAGTCTCGCACGTATTCGGACTTCCTGGACCATTGTGGTCCGCCAACCATATGATGGAGTTTACTATTATTTTAGTTTAACGTAGTTTATGGCCATGCAAATAAGATATGTTGGGAATATAATACTAGGTAATAAACATTATGACAGTAAAATCAATTCAACAAAATAACAACGAAAACCAGAGAAAAAGACTTGACCTCCGTTTCCAGTCACTTTTAAAAAAATACGAATTTTGCCCAACTGGCCATCGTGTTGTCATTATAAACCGATGTGGTGGACGAATTGGCAAATGGGGTTTCTAAATATGTAAGCATCCTTGTCCCAAGTTTTAATTTAGTTTCAATGTCAATTTAAACAAATTATTTGTATTATACCAAAATTGAAACTTTATTCATAACAACTTGCTATGGGCATTTTTATTTACAATAATTTTGTATAAATATAATTTAAATATTTGATTTCATAGGAAAAGGTAGTCTTCGTTCGAGTTGTTTTCTCATTTTCGATATGCGGGAGACCTGCACAGTCTATTGGTTGACTCTTCTAGAAGAGGACAGCTCCGAGGACGATTACAAAGAGCAATACCAATAGGTCGACACCAATGGCACTAAACTAACGAGCTTTCCGGAAAATCTGAGTAATTTATATTGAAGCGAAAATAATGTTTGATATTCAAGTCTTATTTTGTGCGACTGTAAAATTTATAACAAAACTACATGGCGTGTCGTGTTGCCGAGCGGTCAAGCTGCCGAGCGGTCAGGCGCGCCGAACACAAGCACTGTTGTTTCTAGCGGAGTATGGGTTCAAGTCCTGGTCATGACACTTTTGTCCTTCGTCCTTCAGATGGGACGTAAATCCGTTGGTCCCGTGTGTTGTGTAATGCACATAAAATAACCCAGTACACTTATCGTTAAGAGAAGTTCGCCCGGTGTTTCTGGCAGTGGCTACCGAGTGCGCCGCAGCATCATGCAAACCTTTTTAAAGTCCAATATGACATGGTCTCATAATTCATACTAACTTCAAAACCTGTCTTCTAAAAGGTGTCTCTCTTTGTTCAAGCGCCATGATACGTGCGCTAGTATAAGACTACATTGTTGTTAGTATTATTTAATTTTTACCTGCCCCGTTGTCAAACAACGAAAGGGTAATTGGTGGATACCCTCCAGGCCGGTATATGGAGGCCGTGACAATAGCCCCAATGACTGGACGTAAGCCCTGTCGGATCTCGGTGTATACGCGAAGTTGCTCCCCTGACCTCACGTTGATTTCATAGCTACTCAACATTGGTGTGACGATGATGGGTTCTACGTCATCAGATCTTGCGTAGGACGTCACTAAACACGTGACCAACACCCTGGCAGGTAGTAAATTACGCATGCGTACTCCCCATTGACCAACCTGTTTGGTAATTAAATAGATTAATAATAATTGCAAGAAGAAGGGAAAAATATAAATACAATTCAAATATGTGGAAGACTTGCAATGATTTTTACAATCACTTACCTCGGCCGTGTTCTGCACATTGATGATGACCAATTTAAACGCTGTCATGACTTGATAACCGGGGTATGTGCTGTCGATTGTCTTTCCGCTCGGTGATGTCAAATTTACTTCAATATCTGTTACACAAGTAATAATATTAATAATAACACAGGTTCTTATAATAGCGCCTTAAACAAGATCAAAGCGCTTAACAATGAAAAAAAAAAAACCACAACTATAAACAACTTAGATCAGACACCTGGAAATGTACAGGGAAGTGGATGCTATGGTGATTTGGAGAACAAGTGAGTTTTGAGGGATGTTTTGAAAGTCTTTTTATAAGTAAATCAAATAACTCAATTTATGAGTTAGTTGTACAATTACCAAAGTACTCACCTCGTCACAAAAAGACAGTAGCCTGTCTTAAATTGCCAGGAATCATTGAGTACAAAACAAAACTTTATGGAATTTGTGCACAGAAAACCAGGGTTCACATATCAAAAACGTAGGGGCAGTTTAAACAAACGAACTCTGAAGTTTCAAATAATGACCAAATCAAAGAGAAACATGAAACTTCAGATTAGAAAATGTATTGCGAGCAGTGGAATCATGTTATTTGGAAGTTGTTTATCGCCAAATTAGTTTGGCTGTTTACAAAGAAGACAATTCATACCTGAGCTACCTTGTTTTATTCAAATATATTATGCTATTGCGTCCGGAATCTGGGCATAATATTTTGTATTTGGGCTACTGTCAGGGAAGGTTAACGAGAAGTGTTTTTTTGTTTCTCCAAGTTAAATCCTATCTGAAAGAATGACCACTTGCACCTTTAATTGGACCATGAGTCATCAGGGTAAATTGTCTGGTTGATTTCAATTGAATCGCCAGTTAGACAGAAAGCAGTATCAGTGCCTGTTTTTCTTTTGGCTTTTGCACCTCATTTGATATAGTATAAACTTATTGATTAAAGGGGTTGTGTTGTCATGATCAAAGCAAGCCTTTGGCTTCACACGGAATTCTGAACTCTCACCCAGGTACTGCACGTGCGCGCGAGCCGTCTCCGTAGATTTTATACGTAGGGAGGGCGCATGCGTGCAGTAACTGGTTGAGAATTCACAGGTCCATGTACAGCCACGGGCCAGCTTTGATCATTACGACACAGCCCATTTAAATACCGCACCGAAAGTATTTCGGTCTATCCATGTCAATACAATCTCCGTTTTCCGTCCGATAGAATCGTCTAAGATGAAACTGGAAGTCCATTCCATGTTTGCATTTAGCATCTTAGTAAAACTTGACACCTGCATTGTAAGAAGGTCACTTTTAACAGCATTATCATTGACCGTATTTTGACCGCATGAGGGCTTTTTCTTCTGCGAATTTCATGGCATGACATTTACAGTTTTATCTTGCCTGTATGTTGTTACACTGTATCAATGGTTATATAGAGTGATAATTATAATTCCAACATCGAAAAAAAAAGGAAAAAGTTAGTTTCACATATTTTGCATCACGTGTACTCAGTTTACACGCGCCCTCACACGGTCAAAAACACTGCCAGTTATAATTGCCAATGGGATCTCGCTCTTGAGGGCGCACTGTGTGCACAACAGTAAACGGTGACGACATCTTGCACCAAGCCTCATGAATAATGTGTTGCCTCATAACAAAACATTGCACATATCCATGGGATATGGGATGGGGTCGATTTCACAAAACTCTTCCTAACTTAGGACTAGTCCTAGGCAATGCTAAGAGATAAGACTAGTCTTAAAGACACTGGACACTATTGGTAATTGTCAAAGACCAGTCTTCTCACTTGGTGTATCTCAACATATGCATAAAATAACAAACCTGTGAAAATTTGAGCTCAATTGGTCGTCGAAGTTGCGAGATAATAATGATCGAAAAAACACCCTTGTCACACGAAGTTGTGTGCTTTCAGATGCTTGATTTCGAGACCTCAAAATCTAATTCCGAGGTCTGGAAATCAAATTCGTGGAAAATTACTTCTTTCTCGAAAACTACGTTACTTTAGAGGGAGCCGTTTCTCAGAATGTTTTATACTATCAACAGCTCCCCATTACGCGTTACCAAGTAAGGTTTTACGCCAATAATTATTTTGAGTAATTACCAATAGTGTCCACTGCCTTTGTGAAATCGGCCCCTGGAAAGTTAGAGCCTATACGATTCTCACAAAAAACAGTAACATTTGAAAAGTAGAATCTTCAAGTCTCTTGGAGTTTAAAAAGTACATAAGTTACGATGTTTTCGTGGAGGCATTTGTTATATCGATACCGATTTCGGTCCGTTCTGTCTAGACTATTCTGAACTCCCGTTGCAATTGATTCTACTTCGAAACTTAAAGTGATTGGTTACCATGGTTCGTCTGTGTCTATCGCTGTCTGCCTGACCTCTGACCATTGCATTTGCGAAGGCGTGGAACAAGACTGGGAGTAGACTCAACTGACTGGACTGAAAGTGATAGGACCGCCCACCTGAAAAAACAATACAACTTCAAAATATGATATCGTTTAAAGCCGAATCGCTCCCATTTCCGCTGACTGACTAAAATAAATTGCTCCTGACGAATTTTGACAGATAATTATTATTATTATTTAGTCGACCTCAACAGTACAAGTACAGAAAATACAATACAAGGCAATAATGAAGTGGAAACAAAACCAAAACAGAAACGACAAAGCAACAAAACAAATGAGAAAAAATAATTAATTATTTATTTATTTATTTATTGATTGATTGATCAATTTATTGACTAATTTATTTATTTTTCATTTTCTCTTTTTTTAGAGTCTCTTGTAGCGCACGTATATTGCCAATTATTTTGTTATTGTTATTATAGGCCTAATTTTGTTAATGAAATAAAAGATGCCTCATAATTGAACTTAATTGCCGTAGCTTGCAAGACTGGGGAAACCTGTAAACAAGGGTGCTTGCTATGTGAACCAGAAACACCGGGGTTAACCCCTGCTCTTCCACTGTAAGTGTCCTGGGTTCTGTTACGCAGAGTACCAATCCTAGTACACAGGACCTACGGCTGAATGTCCCATCTGAATAACAAAAGCAATTACGGTAAAGTATCTTGCTCAAGGATACACAAGTGCCACGACCAGGACTCGAACACACACTCAGGCAGTAAAACGAGGTTCGGATTTGGGACCCGGTTCAATTTTGTGGGCCTAGGTCAAGGGGTCGAGGGGGTCGTGGGGTCGAGGGTGTTTTAGTCAACCCCTTTATGACTTGATACATTTGTCCGGTTTGAACTCGTCAGCACGCACCACATGAGAGTAGTACAGCAGAAGGCAACCACCCCCATGGCCCAAGTAAATCACAGGCAACAGTTCCCAAGGAACTTTTGGGATACGGTCAAGAATTATAGCAGTAGGCCCTACCTGTTATTGTTGCAATAGCAGGGAACGTTTTGGGGTTCTTCTCAAACGCTACTGTGTCAACTCTCACACTGTTGTTAACGAGGCGTTCAAGGGCTTGCTCTGTAACAGCCGAACCCGCATCAGATCCATCCGCGAACATCAATATCACTCCCCCTGCCGGTGATTCGGTCTCATTAGATGACAAAACCTTCCAAGAAAATCAAATCAAATAAGGGGTTATTTACAACCTGTATATCTGAGTCAGAAAAAAAAAGAGAATACAGTGAAAGCAAACTAAGGTTCGCCCGTAACAACACTGCCGACAGAGGGCATTTTAGGATAATTTGTTGTCCTTTTATGGTAAACAATCTTATTTCTTTGTCCAAGTGTTTTAACGAATTGGCAGACACGATTTTCTGACTGAAAAAAAAGGAGGATATAACAACATGTTTCAATCCGAGGTCACAGTTGAGGGCACTATTTAGTCACCCAATCTCAAGGACAAAACAAAATCCACCATGGCCGCCAACCTTGGTGTGACCGCCAGCATTGGCGGCCATTTTGAATCCACGAACAGGCACAGTAATGCAGACGTGCAACTTTCCAGCTGTTTGGTCGATTTCGTTGCTTTTGATTTCTCAGCTGCGCCATTGACAAGTGAAAAAACACAGTAGAAAGTCTTGCTGTGCCTGGAATTTTCCTCTTTCTTTTTTACAAACTGCAGGTGGCATGCCTGTTGATGATCACGTGAACATGTTTAAATCCACTATGACGTAAAGAGTAAGAAACATATACCTGTATGTGCTAAATGATTATCTTGGTATGTCAACATAATACTTTTGACACAGTGTCTCAAACAGAAACTCCAAATCCAATATAGCCGACAGTTTGGCAGTTATTTTGAATTCGTAAATATTTTGAATTCCCCAGAATATTTTGAAGATCGACACGTGATACTACAACGTAACTTTTTATAAAATAAATCAACCATTAATTGTTTTATAATATGTGTGTGGCATATGCCAAGCTTAAAAAAGGGCCTTTTCACAAATGAGAAATTTCGCAGGGGTCCCTTGCTTTATTTTAGCGTGGTTGTACAATTTTATAAAAGTCACCCGAACTCCGACAAAATCTTTTGCGTCATCAGTCTTCGAGCTTTTCACCCACTCAATACTGATTAATTTGTGTGTCTTTCTTGTTGGCTACTAAACAG